>JAMXBD010000640.1:0-600000 GCA_024138025.1 Combretum micranthum
TGTGGTAGGTCAAAATCTATTACTTATTTATGTATGAGTAAAAAAACTTGAAGAAAAAGAAGTGTGTGTGTGTGTAGGAGGGGAGCTCACTGCACTAGAGAGGAAGAGAGGGAGAAACTTTTTCAAAAGTTGATTTTTGTGAAGAAAGAGAAAAATGAAAAGGTGAGAGTATAAAATAATTTATATAGGAAATGAGATTGGGTTTGTGTTAACATCGCACGGTTCAGTCGTTCCGGACCGAACCGGAACGCAGAGCCGGGGCTGTTCACGTTTCAAGGAAACCGCCGGTTCTCGGTTTCCGATTCCGTTCCACTATGAACCTTTTTTTTTTTTTTTGAAGAAAACAACCCAACCCCCCCCCCCCCCCCCCCCCCCCCCCCCCAAAATCAGGTCTACATTTTTAATCAATATATTTTATTAATAAAAAATCCTAGCATTCCTAAATTCAAAGTTCATTTTTTTTTTGAAAAAAAATCTAATACAATTCCTGATTTTGAAAAATGTCAAATTAAAATTTTTTTAAGCTAAGCGATTAAAATGATTTCGTGTGAACTTAAATAATTTCAATGAGAACATGCAATTTTATAAACGGACGTATATCTAGTAGAGAAAACTGTATAATGGCTATGTGAATATTATATGCAAAAAAACCTATGAGATACAAGCATTCGCAAACCAAATTTGTTATTAATTACTCAAATCACATTAATTATGTTTCGTTGATCATGCATAAATAAACAATGATAGAGCAACAGATGTTGCTCGCTTTCTCCTTCTGTGTCGTCAAGCTCACTTTTGCCAAATGTTTCGGTAAATCACTAACCACCTCTATTTTTTATGAACGAAAGTGCAATGAAATTATTATTACCAAAGACAATAATAAAACTATAAATAGGATTTTCATCTATTAATTTTTGTAATTTACATGGGAGTATTCTGAGGTACGAGTTGGAACCATCGGTTCCGGTCTGGAATGGCAATTCTGGACCCGGTTGGAACCGCCGGTTCCGCCACGCCTAACCGCTTAGACCCGTCGGAACCGCGGGTCCTTAACAGTTCGAAACCGTCATCGACGGGGCGTTCCCGGGTCAGGAACCACCGTGACTGGTCGGGGTTCGCGATTCGGAACCGCCCCGTGGTGATGTCTAGTTTGTGTAGTTAATAAAAGAAGAAAAATAAAACAAATTGGGAGTGTGTGAAGGAAGGGTGTGGGGTGGGGGTGGGGGGGGTGGGGGGAGGGGGGCTGGGGGTGGTGGTGTGGGGGCGCTGTTTGCAAATGGGGAGAGAGAGTGCGTTGTGTGATTTGTTTTGTGTAATAAAATTAAAATCAATAGGTAATTTAAGTATAAAATGTGTTGGAAAAAAAATGTAAGGAATATGATGTAATGAGGTAAAGTTAGATGTAAGGATGTAAGAATAGGCATGGTTGTTGTACTCGTGAAAAGTATGATTAGAAATCAAAAAGTAGATTAGACAATTAAATTACCGGTAGTAATGAAAATACGATAAAAGGCTATAACTATAATTTTTATAAACCGAAAAATTCATATAATTATATTTTTGAATTCCTTATTAAATTTCGGTTCTAAAGAGTCCTACATAATATTTTTCTATTTTCGAGTCTGGGGACGTTTTCAAGAATAGACCCCAATCGGATTCGAAACGAATGAATTTCAAAAAATCTGATCTTTTTATGTTTTGATATATTATTTAGGTCTATAATCTAAAGCTAACTCATTTTTATTGTTCTGGGGTTTCGTTCTTGGTATTGGCGGACTTAAGGTTCCTAGGTCCAAACTAACCCTAGGGTATTCTTTTAGGGTTTCGGTTTCCGGTTTCGATTTCCGAAACCGAGTCCGGTTTACTAAAAAAAACGAAGGTTGACAGTAAGCCCCTAGATTTTCAATACTTTTAGAAAATAACCCTAGAGCTAATACCAAAAACGGAACCCTAAAACCAAGCAAAGTTACAACCGAACTCTAACAACCCTAAAGGGGATCGAATGAAAATTTTTGTAACCCTAGGGTATCGGATGGATTAGGTGAAACTTGAAACCCTAAAGATTAGGAAGTTTACAAAGAACACATCATCATCAAAAGGATTTTAAGTATGACCTAATTTTTCTAGTTCAACGCTAAATCCTAGAAAACCTAGCATCGACCCAAACCAATCAAAAGTTCGAAAAACCTTAGACAATATCAGATTAGTCGAATAAACCTAAATGTCTGGTAAATAAAATGAGAATAAAAAATCCTAAATACCGAACTCTAAGAAAACAAGTACCTTTGAAAACAAAACAAAAATCCAATAATCATTCGACTCTTAAAATCTATGCTAAACAATTCATCTATCTGATCCCCCACTTGCAAATCAAGGTAATATATCCAAGTCATATTTAATAATGCAATAACAAGAAATAATTTCCTATAATATATTATTTGTTATCGAGTCAAAATTTTATCAGTTAAACCAAACCATTTCTGTACCCGATTGCTAGCACATAGATCGAGATGACATCACCAAATAACAATTAATAATAAAATTATAAACCCCTAGATATTATGGTCAACTCGTAAATAGAGCCTTAGAGTTGAAAGGGGAACTAGAGCCCTAAAGTCAACCCAAGCCAATATTTAACCTAAAAGCCCTAAACTTGATTAGACAGTCCCAATGATCCTAAAATATTAAATAAATTAGAAAAATAGAGTAAAGTCGAATTATGAATCAAGTATATAGTGTAAGTCCTAAAATGATTAAATTGGGCAAAATTTCAATTATTTCGAACCCATATGGGTCAGTTTCCAAATTAGAACACTGACACATAAAAACAAGACAAATATTCCAACAAACAATTTATAATCGAAATATATTAAGATATTCATAGCATATCATATACAATCTCATCGACGCATAAAAGCGCTAGTTATAGCTTTTATACGAGTATTTTTATCTTTATCGGTAATTTATTTGACTTATCTACTATTCATTACTATTCACTCTACTCTATCTTTTCTTATACCTACTCTTATATTCTTACATACCTATATCTTATATTTTCTTTTCCCATAAAACTTTGACTACATTTTTTAAAACTTTTAATACATTTTTTACTTAACTTTTCTTATACTTTATTACACTTTCTACTTAAATTAGTTTTTTTCCCTCTCTCTCTCTCTCCTCTCCCCCCCCCCCCCTCTTCCCTTTGTGGTAGCCGCACCCTCTCTTTCTCTCACCTTTTATTTTCCCTTTTATTTATTTTTACATTTTTAAGTCCCTCCTTTTTCGTCTATAAATACCCCATCATTCCCTCACTTCACATACTTTACAACTCACTAATAAACTCTCTAAACTCTCTCAAAAAATTCTCTTCCCCTCCTCCTCTAAAATAACACCACCCTCCCTCTCTCTTTGCCTCTTTCATTTTTCACTTCTTCTTTTAGGTAAACACTAAAAACTCTCATATATATTATGACATATGATATGTACATATATGTGTGCGTCCTTAAACATTTCCATAAAATTCCCCTTGATGCATATGCTAGGAAATGGAAATGCAAGACAACATATTGTTCATATCACAATGTTTACGTTCATGTTCATAATATGTTAATTTTTTTCATGTTGCTAACTTAACTTTGTAGATGCTAATATATATATTCAGTACTTATAATTTTTAGAGCCTATTGCTCACTAATTTAACTTTACTTATTTCATGCACTTATTTATTTATGCGTTCTATTTATTTATTTGCTTATAATACTAGTCAACTTTTAGTCTTGGACTTTTCCATATTCAAGTTCGAAGGAGACTAGAATAATTCAAGTTTCAGGGAGTATTGATATAAATCTAAGACTTCCATGCTTTTCTTATTATCTATCTTAATTTTATTTATGAGACTGGAAATATTTCAAGTCTCGAGAAACCTTGATGAAATCTAAGACTTCCATATTTCATTTTATTATGTTTTTTTATTTTATTTTTATTTTATTACACATAGTGACTGGATTATTTCAAGTTTCGGAGAGTCTTGATAACGAGCTAAGGCTCTCATGTTTTGCTTTAATAACTTTATGTTATTGTTTCCAATTTCCTATGTTCTTAATGTAATTCCATACTCTTAATATTGTTGTTACTAAATTTTCTTTTTAGTATATACATATATGCTCATAGTGATGTTATTATCATTTAAAAGAATTTTTCTAAAAACATAGATGTTAACAATTCTTTGTTATGCAAAATTTTCCTAAAAATCTTATTGTCAACACATTGGGAATCTCTTCATCAAGAACAATGATTTAGTATAAAACATACATCAAAATTTTCAAAATGCCAAGACTTAGTGGAATTTTTAAGAAATACAACTTCAAGCATTTTCACCATAGACAAGAAAAATCCATGTTTAGTAAAAATTATTAAATGAAGTTTTGGAAGTAAGTATGAAACATTCAAAGGTTTAAATCAAATGATTAAACCATGATTTTCTTTGAGCTTTATGTTTACAAAAATTTCAAAAGAAAATTTTGTTACAAGTAGTTTACATAAGGATTTATGTTTTCGAAAGTAATTAGTTAAATAAAGTTTTACTATGAGTTAAAAATATTCAAGGATATGAACTAAAAATAAAACCATGATTTTTAATTAAATTACATATTTACAAAGATCTAGGAATTTAAATTTTTATGAAAATCCAAAAGCTATTTTTCATGAACTTGACTTTTTGTACCTTCCATGGAAGTTGTTTTAATAAAGATTTCTTATTGGCAACATCACTAGAATCATGCATGTAATATGAGTTATTGTCATTGTTATATGCTTTATAAAGATAGGAATATTTTATACTTGGCTTAGAGAGTCCAAATGAAGTAAAAGTTTTGAAAAATTAAATAAGACAAAGTCTAGAACATACTAGACTCATTTTGTGCTGTATGATTCTGAGACTCAAACGGCCTTGAATGTTAAAAATAACCTTAGAAATGGATAGAGCATTCAAAGTATGTAGAAAACGACTAATCATATAAGAAAATCCAAGTTAAAATAAGTAAGTTATGGCCATTTTAAGTTGGAACTTTCATAACCAGAAAAAATGACACTAATAGAGTAAATAGAGTTAGAAACTCAAGTAGAACCTCTATGAAATGCTCATTCCAGGTATTTCTTTTATGCATGGGAACCAAGTTGCATTATAGTACCGCTTGCCACCCCTAAACTGATAGATAATCTGAGCAAACAATTCAAACATTGGAAGATATGCTGCAAGCAAATGTCATAGAGTTTAAAGGAAGTTGGGATGCACATCTACCATTAGTGGAGTTTGCCTACAACAATAGCTACCACTTGACAATTCAGGTGCCGCCATATGAAGCTCTGTACGGATGAAGATGCCGATCACCTTTGTTTTAAAATGATGTGAAGAAGCTTGCAATTGAGTCTGACCTTATACAAGATGCAACAAGTAAAGTACGAATCATTTAGCAAAGAATGAAAGAGGCTCAGGATCGATAGAAAAGTTGAGTAGATCATAAATGAAGAGTCATCGTTCAACGTGACAGATCATGTCTACCTGAAAGTAAACCCAATCAAGAGAATCCACCAAGTTTGCGCCCAAGGGAAGTTAAGCCCTTGATACATTAAACCCTTTGAAGTTCTTGAAAGAGTAGGAGATTTGGCCTATCACCTAACACTACCACCAAATTTGTCTGGAGTGTACAACATGTTTCATGTTTCAATGCTAAGAGACATGTGCCCAATCCCGATCGAATAGTAGAGCTAGAACCCGTACAACTCAAGAGAAATCTCACCTACAAGGAACACCAAGTGCAAATCTTGGATCAAAAGGTTTAGAAGTTGATCAAAAGCTTAAAAAGATCAGATTCATCCAAAAATCAATCGTTTAGAATCCGAACGGGATCAGTTCTCAAAAAAACATATCCCGGTGTTCGAGATAGTAAAAATATTCTAAAGACATATTCAGACTCATAATTTAACAAAGATTTGTAAAATATCAGTTTCATAATTTTTTTGTATCTAAAAATATTAAATATAGCCTTTTTACACGTATTTTCTTTACTACTGTAAATTTTAATTGTTTAGTCTACTATTCATAGTACAATTTCTATTTTTCCTTACCATTCACCTATCTCTACTTTTTCTTACTACCTACTTCTTACATCCTATATATCTATTACTTACAATTTACTTTCCCTATAATACTTTTTGCATAACTTCTCTTACACTTTAATTTCTTTTCATTATAAAAATACAAAATTCAATCAAATCTCTCTCTCTCTCTAAATTTGTGTCAGCCCCCTCTCTCTCTTTCATCAAATTTTTCCTTTTCAATTAATTTTAATACATCTAATTTTCCTCCATAAATCTCTATAAATACCCTATTTCCCTTCATTTCTTTCACACATCTCATTTTTCTTACCAAAACTCTACCAAATTCTCTCTTTAATTTGTCTCTCTAACCATCTATACATAAACACTCTCTTCTTCACATACAACTACCAACACTCCATATATTCTTTCATCTACGCTTAACCTTAGGTAAAAATTTCTAAAATATTCTTCATATTTATGTTAACATTACATGACCATAGTATATGTATCTTAAACCCATGAGTATTATGGAAGCAACAATATGTTCATATCTTATTTAACAATGTCCAAGTATTATTATTTTCATTGTTATATTATTATGTTTTATTAATACTCCTAATATAACTTTTATATATTGATAAGTATTTTTATGTATTTATATTCCTCGAACATATAAGTTCACTAACACAACTTTTATTTATGCTCTTACATTTCTTGTAATTTATTTAAGCTTACATTTTATTTATTTATTTCATGCAATTTTATTAATATTAGTTTTTGTAGTCTTAGACTTTTCCTTATCAAGTCAAAACAATCTTTTTCTTATTTTTCTTTATAGACTTGCCCATGTCTAAGTCCAGAAAGCTTGATTCAAGCCAAGACTTCCCAATACTTGACTTTTATTATGTGTTTACCTTATTTCTATGTCTTTTATCTTTCATATGATTTATTTTTATCATGTTACTCATTTATAAGCTCATAGGCATCCATGATTATATTGTTGTTGTCTTAATGAAATAATTTCTTTCTTTGATAAAGAAAATAAGGCGGAGCTCTTAATAAAAATGATTTTTGTGACTTAGGAAAAATTTTCCATTAAAGACTTAGTATTGTGTTACAATAAAATTCTCTTCAAAAATTTAGACAAGTTCATTATAAATTTTCGTGACATTATTATGTAAGACTTTTTTCAAAATGTAACTAAGTAGTTTCATTACTCTCTTTTCAAACTACAAAGAATAAAATTTATTATTTAAAATCTGAATGTTGATAATTTTTTGCTATGAAAATTTTTCTAAAATCTAATTTATAAGATTATCACCAACACTTTAATAAAAACTAAGAACTAAACAAGTTTTTCAAGTAAAGCAAAAATCAACTCACTAGATAAAAATCCACTCAAGAATAAAAGTTGATAGATAACTTGAAAGACTAAATTTTTGGTATTTAATTTATCTTTTAAAAGTTAAGGAAAAATAATTATAATAAGAAATCACTCAAAAGTTTTTAGTTTTCTTTCCAATAACTTAAAATAAATTTGTCAAGTTTCACTTTTTCAAAATCCTAAGACAAGTTGTTTTATAAAATATCATTGTTGAGATAACATCATTAGAATCATACATATAATATGAGTTTATATATGTATTACAAATATTTTTCAACTATATAAATATATATGTGTTTGTTATAGACTTTTTGGATGAAGTAAAATTTTGAAAAGGTACAATCTAAGGGCTGAGATTTTCATAAATATTCTATATCATACCATTTTCGAACCCAAATGACTTTTTATGACAAAAATAACCTTAGAAATAGATAGATCTTTTCAAGTAGGTAGAAACAACATATAATATGCGAAATTCCTGGTTAAAATGAGCAAGTTATAGTCATTTTAAGTTAGAATTTCTGTAATCTGAATTTTAACACGAATTTCAAAATAGAATTAGAAATGTAAGTAAAGCTTCCACGAAATAATCATTCCAGATATTTCTTTTACTTAGGTGATGAGGAAGGAGAAGTCTTGTACCTCGAAGATTACTTTGACTAGGGAAGCTATTATTGCGACATGGCCGAGTGAGTTTACTTCCTTAAGTTTTGCATTCATGCTTGTGCTTGTAATTTTAGAAGTACTAGAAGTAGGACAGGATGAAAATGGAAAGTGCATGTACCTTATAATGTTAGTTGAAATTATGTTAAGTATATCAAAGCGTGAATTGTTGTTAATTAAAAGTTTGATATATATGGCTATGTTAATGTGTCTATAAATTATACGATCGCTTCTAAGATATTTTAATTACATAAAAGAGGTTAATAAATGGATTCATGCATATCATGTAGTGAGTCACATTACACTCATTACTATATACTTGGTAGGACAATGATATAATAGTGTTGGTTGGTATAACTGGTAGTATCTATGTATGAATGCAATCAGGTCGGGTTTCGAGTATATCATATGAACCCGAACCCGAACCCGAACCCGAACCCACTACACTATAGGGTATACCAAGCCCGATCCTATAATTTTGTAGGATTTTCCTTTTATATCCAAAGCCGCCCTATAGGGTTTACTCTAAAACCTGCCACCCACTCGGTTACCCTCTGACTATCGACCTGATTACCCGCCCGACCATCCGCCCAATTATCAACCCAAACTTACCTTGCTTATTATTTTTAATAGATTCAGCAAACTTAAGCTAATAAAATAATAGTCTAATAATATAGCAATTCACCTTCTCTTTGCTAACCCATTACTATGTTTATATTTAATAAATGTATTTATATTATAATTTTTTTTTTACCAGGACTAACGGTTCAGGTTGGTATCCATCGGGTTTTAGTAGTATCTAAATTCAACCCTAATACCCTACAGGGTTTTTTACCTATATCCAAACCCGACCTTATTACCCTATAGTGTTGAGCCCTATAGGGTTTTTATAGGATTAGACGGGTTTAAAAACCCATTAATGGTTGACCCGATTGCATCCTTGTATCTATGTGTTGGCAAGTAGTAACCGTATGATCTACATATTTTGTATTAGGGAGTAGTAGTTGGTATGATCTACATGTTTTGTGTTGGTGAATAGTAGCCAATATGATCTATAAAAATTTTATTTAAAAAAGGATTGGTCGTAAATGACCAGTATACGTAGCCCCAAATAAAGAGCATAAATTCATTCAATATATGATTCTCATAAAACCATATGTCGTACTTGCTCAAGTATTTGATGCATCACATATGCTTATCTAATTATAACTTGTTTGATATTATGATTTGAGTATGATAACCTAGGAATGTTCTCACTAAGATAGTTGAGCTTACACTCCTACAGATTTTGTTGTTGCAGGAACATCTTTTAATCTACCGAAGGTTCCCATATATCCAGGTTAGACCACGCTTTTGGGAAGCTTTTTGGGGAAATTCGATCAAAAGCTTTCGATAGAAATTCCCTTAAAATCTTTTGGCTATAGAGTTTTATGTATGAAATACTTAAGTTGTATTACAGATCCTTAGAAATTTATCGAGGGAATGCCTCAAAGTTTATGTAAAGACCTTACTATGTTTAATATGGTGGATATATGTTTATTAGTTCTTTAATGCTTTATATTACTGCTTAAACCACATATCTCACTGGTGTCTCCTATTACTGTGTTAGATGCCTTACATATAATATCAAGACTTTCGCATGACTAGGGTTATCATTCCTAAGTTTTAATATTGTATGTAGTGGATTACCATGTTTAGGATATCCTGTGGGGCATGACACATAGCATGCCATCAAGTTACATCGGTAAATGTTGCTACTCCTACGTGAAGAGCCAGAAGACCTATGAATCCTACTGTAGGCATAGATATGTTCCTTCTTAGGGAAAATATAAACGTTTGGGGAATGCATCCTTAAAGAGGAGCCGCGCTGGCCAATCGCTTTAAGAAAGTGTTCGAGGATTAGCAGTAGAGGATGCAAAACCTCAATCTGAATTTCCTAACCCTTGTCATGGAAGGGTAAATCCATTCTATGTGCAGTTTCCAAATGACCATACATATTTGCATGTTTCATATGGTTGTTGCATAACATATGCTTGACTATTGAACTTGTTTGATTATGATTATGGGTACGAATGATGGGAAGTATCTCACTAAGCATGTTGTAAGCTTACACCCCTAAAGATCTTATTTGAAATAGGAATACTTGAGACTTTAATTAAGGAATAAGACAACAAGGAATTCACTGGTAGATTTTGAAGTTATAATGAAAGATCCAGGAGCTTAGGTGAAGCTTCTCTTAGAAACCTTTATGTTAAATATGTAACATGTTTTACTTTGAAGATTATTACAAATAGCTATTATTTGAATCAGTTGTAAACATTAGCGAGGGTATGCCCCTAAGAAATATAATATATTTCGTTTAAGTTTATAGATATATAATACTATTACTTTGCTATTACTTGTTACCATCATAAATTGCACTACTCCAATGTGTCCCTTGTGCTGCGAAGAACGCATTGTGCATAATATGGAAGCTTTCATGTGACCGAGGTAGTCATTCCTAGGCTTTAATATTATGTATGGTGGATTACCACGTTTAGGGTACCCATCGGGGCATGACAAAAGATGAACCCTAGTTTCATGATTTTAAGTCAAACTAATTAACTTACTTTCCATCTTGATTTAAGCTCCAATCCTATAAATAAGAGCTCAAGCAAGCCATGAAGATCAACAATTACAGCAAAATAACTATCAAAAAGCTTAAATTCTAACTTCTTGAGAAATTAGGGTTTTCGAAGATAAAACATCAATTTTGAAGTTTTTTGAGTAATTTTAATCGAATTGAAGGTCAAAGGAAGTTCTTAGGTGTTATAAGCTTGTCATTGATGTGTTCAAAGAAGCTCGTCGAAGTTGAAATCATCGCAGTCCAAGAACCATCGCCAATGCCACCTGAAGACCATGAATCCAACACCTCCAACCATTTCCATGACAAATAACCACCACTTGAGTGTTCGCCATCCCCCTTTGCCTCAATCCGACCATCTTGCACCATCAACGATCGCTAATCAACGATCTACCTTCTCCGCTGATCACTCAGGTTGAACACGAGACTCCTTTTTTCAAGATCCGCTTAACAGCATTTTCAGGTAAGTCCTTTTTTCTTTTTTAATTAATATAATAACAAAATAAAAAGAGGAAAGAAAAAAAATAAGAGAAGAAGTAAAAAAATAAGATAAGTAGTAATTTAATAGTCTATTTTTATGTAAATAAAATGATAAAAAGATAATTTAATAGATTAATTATATAAAATTTATAAAAACATTAAAAAATATATTTTGTTTTTTTGCAAATTTAGAAAAAAAATATATTTATTTCTTTAATATGAAAATAATCTAACAATTCAAATGGTTGCATTTTTAAATTTGTTTCTTACTAAAATTTAAAAAAAAAATAGTATACTTAAAGTGAAAAGAGTTTGAACTTTAACAAACAACCAACCCACTAAAATTTTAAAAAAGAAACTATGTATTATTTAATCCCGATTAGGGTACATACGTATCTCCGAGATGATATAAAAACTTAAAAAAAATTCTTTTTCCTTGTCTTTATAAATATTAAAGTGATTCATTGTAGATATTGTAATTATTTGCATTAATTTATAAACTTTGATGATGAATCGTAAATATTATGTAACATAGATGAAATTTTGAGCATTAAAAGGAATAAACTTTGATTTAAAAATTTTAAGGGGGCAACCATATGGTTTAATAGGGTAGTCCCCAAATAAAAAAATCACTGGTTTAACAAAGTTGGTTTTAAACCAATTTTTTTGCAGACTACTGGCTAAATTAGGATCAGCTGACCCATTGATCCTAACTTACAATTTTTTTCCCTAATTTTAATTGGGTGGTGACTCCACAAAATTTTTTCAAAAAGCAAATTTCTTTTAGTTTCTAGTTGAAAGTTTGTATCAAATGGGTTATGGTTTGATACAAATCAAACTAAAAGAAATTAAACCAAAAATTGAAAACACCAGTCTTGACAAATATCTATAATATATAAGCAAACGACGTACCCACGATACTATACATATATAATAATTAAAATTCTGTAAAAACCTCATTGCGGAACAATAAAACCATGTAATTATATGTTGATGTGTGGATAACATTGAAGTATATTTACAAAGGAATGTCTATATGAAAAAGCTATTAATAGATATATAAAAGATAGAATAATATTGATTTTTTTTTTTTTGTTAATGGAAATTGATATAAAACCTACATTAGGCACCTATTAGATCGATGTATAAAGATACATGCTTAGGCTAAAAAAGGAAAATACTATATCTATTTAATCCCTATTTAGTTCTATTCAAACCCTATTTAATTTCATGATTTCAAAGATACCAAAAATATATACACCCATATTTTACATCCTGAATTAGTCATAGAAATTAGGAAATTAATTACAAATCATAATTACAATTGTATTTTCCATCGGTAACTTCTTCATGTTGGGTAACTATCATGCATAAATATAGTATCAGAGCTTTAGATCGGTATATAAAGATACATGCTTAGGCTAAAAAAAGAAAAGACTATATCTATTTAAACCCTATTTAATTCTATTTGAACCATATTTAATTTCATGATTTCAGGGATACCAAAAATATATTACACCTATATGCTAAAAACATTATATTAAAAATATTTACATTAAAGACACCAAAGCAAGTGCTTTTTACTTTAATAGTATAGATTAGTATAAATTGCTTATCGGAATATTTTACCTTGATTTGTGTGTTGATGCTCGAAACGATTGAAATTTCGAAAAAACCCATCGTTTTAGGGTATCTACCTTATATTCGGCTTATATTTTAGGTTCATACTATTTTTCTAACTTACCTAATATTTTAGGGTTTTAGAAATTGTTTAATCAAATTTAGGGTTTGTAGGGTTTAGGGTTGACTTGGCTTGACTTTAGGATCCTGATTCCGATATCGACTCTAAGGTTCTACTATAAGATTACCGTAAAATCTAAGGGTTTACACTTGTCCGAAGAGATGGCAATGAAGTCATCTTAGGGAGACGAACTATATTCTAGGGACGCACCGGGTTAATTATTATAGATGATTTTGCTTTAAAAATAAAGATATATGTATAAACATTATTTTCTATATATGAAAGAAATTGTGTTTTGATAAATATTGTTTTAAATCCCGAAGAAGTAGAGTTTCTGGTTGCTTATGTATGGATGTAACCCAACCTTGGAATCGCAGGGCAAAAATCCAATCTATATATAGCTACCAGTTAACCATGAATATTTGATCACTTGTTTGACTACATTACATATGTTTGTTTAAATATTTTGCTTGTAACTTTCTTGAAAGGCATAAAGTGGGGATTATATCTCACTAAGCATGTAGCCGTTCACCTCCTCATAGTTTGTTATTATAGGACTACCTCTAGTATCAGTCTAAACAAGGCTATCCACAGGTTAGTTTTCTTTTAGAGATGGGATGATGTGGGAAGAAATCAAGAGTTGAGAGAGTAATTTTTTCTTTGGTGAATCTCTTAGGATTATTTTGATAAAAACTAAAGGATATATAATATTTTGTAGGGTCAGGACCCTAAATTACTCTTTAACAAATAATATCTTAGCTTTATCTATTCATTATTTTTGTTATTTATTCTTATAGAATTATCAATTTAATGTTACCAAGCCTTATTAGTTACCTAGTTACGGTATGCTTCTACTCAATATTCAAAGCTTTTGAGAGACTTGGGAGTCGATCTTAAGTTTTTGTGTCGTGTATTACGAAACTGTCCCATCTCGATTACCCTTGGGTGACAATGTATTTACTAACAGTTTGTGCATTATATTTTTTATATTAACAGTAGCAACTAATGAATGTTTATGAGTCCTTAATTCATTAAAAAAAACACACATGCTTCCTTATTAGCAATTTTGAAATCTTACATAGACAATTTAAAATAGCCAACATTCCTATTATATATGTTGTGTGTGTGTGTGTTAATGAATTTTTCATGTTATAATAAAAATTTAAAGTATAGTATATAAGTTTGTTTAATATAAATATATGTTAATATTTGTGTTAGTATAATTTTATATTAATATTAATATAATGTGTTAGTATAATAGATATTGGTGTTTATTGTTGTTTATGTGTATTAAAAATTGAGTTTCTAAAAACAAAACCAAAGTCAAACCAAACCAAATTTAGTAGATTTTGTTACTTTAAGACCAACAAACCAAGCCCAAAATCCAAATTCCTTCAATAATCCATACTCAAACACAACTCAAAGCCCAAGCCCATGTCTAAAAATTTTTTCTACAAGCTTCTAATGCTCAAAGTTAAAGTAGCAGCCAAAATATCCCCATCCAAACCAACTCTCTATCTCTCTCTCTCTCTCTCTCTCTCTCTCTCCCCCCCCCCCCCCCCCCCCCCCCCTCCCCCCCCAATCGACTCTCACTCTTTCTTTGTTTCCTTCTATTCCAAGCCCAAAACCAACCCCAAATTTCCTCCATTAAAATTCTTTCTAAGCCATAACAAACTAGATCCAAGGCTAGGAAGTGAGATATAAGCCCAAGTGGAGTAAGAAGAGAGTCAAGAAAGTGGGAAAAGTAAACTTGATCTCTAGAGATAACTAAACAAGTAAGAAAAGTGATTTTCTTATTTGCGTTGTTTATTTATGATTTTAGGTAGTGTTAATGTTAGTTAGAGGTAGAACTTTGATGTTTTATGTTGAAGTAGATAAGCAAATAGAAATATGTACCCTAAGTATTTGATAAAATGAAAAATGATGTTTGTGGTGATATGATGTATGTATAGATATTGTTGGTGATAAATAAGTATAACTTGAAAGATTAGGGTGATATTAAAGTTTAATAAGCTTAAAGATAAGATTGTGTTTTTGAGTTAAGTTGTTGTGTGTGTGATTGTGAAAAATAGACTTTGGAGAGCTTGATGATGTTAATATTGTGTTAAAAATTAGTTTAACATGTTTTGTAAAAAGATAGGAGCTCATAAAAGAGTTGGAAGACATAAAACTTAGAGAAATATCGAAACAAGTACCATAGGGTAAATGCCCTATTCATCATGGGCATGATCGTGGCCGTTATCCTCTCAGGTGCAAATTTCTTATCGATCATGACCGTATTTGAAGCCGTTGTCTCCTTGGAAGAAATTTTTAATCATGATCACGGATGTAACAAAGCCAGTGATCTTCTCTTAATATTTCTTCAAAGTGTGAGACGGCCTATATTACGATCGTAATTAGGGGTGTGATCAATATCACGTCCTCTATCACGAGCGTGACCTACCCTCTGGTACTGTTCATAAAAATAAATAAATAATTGGTAATGGTGGAATGATCAATGAAAAATGATGTAAATATCTATGTTTATATGAATAAAGTGTTGTGTAGTAATTATAACTATCTGTGATGATTATTCAAGTAAGAATTTATGATTTTGATATGAATTGAATTTCTTGCTACAATTGTTAATCCTTGGTTGAGTGCTTCCACTGATCCTCGGTATAGCACAGGTACACAGTAACATGGTTGATTGCTTGCTTAGGATAAACATATGTTAACTTAACTCTAATTCAAGCTAACCTAAGCTTTGTTTGAATTGGTTGTGTTTTACACCGTTGAATCTGGTTAGAAAGTGGCACCCTGTTAGGAGATTAACATGGTAGTTTAGGTGCTTAGGCCACCCCTGTCAAGATTTGACAATTTATAAGTGGTACGGTGGGTAGTCGGGGTATTATTGGTATCGGTATAACATTTTCTTACTCTTAAAATAAAGTAATATGATTTATTTCACGTTTATAGGACTGGTTGAACTAAGTGATATTATGGATTAAATTAAATAAAGATGAGTAAAGACTGAGAACCTTATATGAGACTATTAATTGTTATTGGATATATCATTAGGAAATATAGGTATCCGAACTACCTATATCAACTATTAATCGTTATTAGATATATCATTAGGAGATATAGGTATCTAAATTGCCTATATCAACCCCCTGAGTGTCTATTATTACTCAGGAACCCTAGATTCCCTGTTTATTCCGGAGTTTGAACACTCCTATGCTATTTGACTAACTTAAGGAATATACAATAAATTGTTACTTGATACATTTGCATATAGTTTAAGCTTGTGTGCCATTCATATGTGTTTTCGTTACTTGTGTATTAGGTTTGGTTCATGTTTTATCTTTTATAAGTGTTAACGATGAAGATGACTTCTATGTTGGGATAGGATATGGAACCGATTTTCTGGATTTTCTGGATAATTGGAGGAACTAGAGACCCGACCACGGCTTTGGTGGAATCTTTTTATAATAGTATAGGATAGAATCTTTCGGGGAATATATGTAATAGTTACTAAAGCTTTTGTTTAACTTATATATCTATCTTTTGTAAATGGCTTGTTTGCAAACCTTTGTTTGTAATATCTCTATATATATATATATGTGTGTATTAAGTTTATATGAAGTTTTATATTATGAAGCTCATGAAACTTTTCTTATAAGAGATTTAGACAAACAATTACTCTTATAGACAACCTTACATATAATACTGCAGGTTATATGTGGTTAGGGAATTGGATTCACCAGTTTTATATATATGTGGTGGGTCTGGGTCCTTACACAATTCATTTATTGATATTTCATATCTTTTTTTTTTTTTTTTTACTTTTTCCTCAAGATCTAAAATTATTAAAATGAGTTAAAGTAAAAGTATATAATTTTAATTGACAATTCAATGGAGCTAAAGCTTTTTTTTTTTCTCCACTTTTAAATCTATATTTTTATATCTAAAATCCTCAAAATGAAGTCAAAATAAGAGACTTGTTACTTTTTGTTACAATTGTCATTAGATCCTTTAGATATAAAATTATTCATATGAGATAAAAGAATATTTAAAATAAATTAAAATAATATTCTCATTATTTTTCTTTATAGTTATCATTAATTGTCAAATTTTCATCCAAATCTATGATAAATTTTGAAATTTTACGTGATAATTCATTATTAAAGCTTCTTTTTTTTCAATTTAAATTCTATATTTTTAATTTTGAAATCTAAAATATTTAAAATGAATCAAGATAAAAGTTAGGTTAATATCAAAACTGTTATATGAACTTATGCAAAAAATTCAATCAGGTCCCTGTAGTTTAGTTTTAAACAATTTGGTATCTAAACATTTGCAAAAAGTTTAAGCAGATACTTGAAGTTTGGTTTTAAACAATTTGGTACTTTAAGCAAATTTTCGCATACATTTTTTCTACTTGATTGAATTTGCTTCATGTAGTGAAAATGTATACAAAAACTTGCTTCATGTATCAAATTATTTAAAACTAAACTTCAGGTACCTAATTAAACTTTCTGTGAAAGTTTAGGTGCCATTTTTTATATTATCCCATACAAGTTTTATTACTTTCCATTACACTTTTTATTAGGAATCAAAATAAGAGTATTATTCTGATCCATTTGTTGACAGAAGGAAACAATTTAATTAATCTATTGACAACTTCGTAATTATAGTTGACAATTCAACAAAGCTAAAACTTTCATATCTTTTTCCCTATTTTAAATTATATATTTTCCAATTTAAAGTGATTAGGAAAGAGGCAAAATAAGAGAATTTTTACTTTTTGTTATAGTTATCATTAAGAGCCAAGTCTTTATTTAGATATAAATTATTTAAATCAGGAAAAACAATATTTAAAATAAGTCAAAATAATATTCTAATACTTTTTATTATTAATGGTCAAATTCTCATTTAAATCTAAAATCATTAATGTCAATTTCAAAGTTTTACTTGATAATTCATTTATGCTAAAGTTTCTTTACCTTTTTTTTTAAATCTATATTTTCATTCTAAAATTTTTAAAAAGAGTTTAAAATTTCTCTTATTACTTTCCATTACAACTATGGTTAAAAGGTCATGTTTTCATTCCAATCAGAAATTTTTTAAATGAGTAATATAATAGTATTATTTTAACTAATTTATTAGCAAAAATACATAATCTAGTTCATTGATTATTCATTTTCCATTTCTACTTGATAATTCATTGGAGTTAAAGTTTCCATTTTAGCTATTGACATTTTGAATTCTATATTTTCAAATATAAAATATTTAAAATGTGTCGCAATAAAAGTTTTAATAATTTTTTATACAATAACCATTAAAGGACAGGTTCTCATTCTAATTAAATATTATTAAAGTGACTCCAATTAACATTTACAATGACTAATTTACCAGCAAAACCGTATAATTCAATTCTTTTTTTTCCTTGACATTTTTAGAATTTTACTTGATAATTCATATGAGCTAAAGCCATATTTTTTTCCATTTTAAAATCTATATTCTTAGATCTAATATCTTTAGAATGATTTTTTTTTTAAAAGCATTTTCTTACATTCCATTACACTCTATCACGAAGATTTTATCAAGAATGGATACGTGCTCTCTCTCAACCCCTAACTCTCTATTCCCTTTCTTCTCTCATGTTCGTCTATGGAAGTATTAACATAATGTGTTTGACTATTTAATGCGGGTAATATGGCTACTTCAAACTAGCTAAACTCCTCTTCCCCAATTTCTTGAAGGGACATAATTATGTTCTCCTTTATCATTTTATTTTTATTATTTTTAGCTCCTGAGATAATCTTCTGTAAAGTAGTTACAATTAGTTGTTCTACCAAACAATACAACCGTTTAACTACTATTCAGTTTCTATTTTCAACTATTCTATATATAGTAATCACTTGTCCATGTTGGCTTCCTCTTGATTCTTATCCATGACTATTGTTCCTACAATTGATTTATATCATATGTCTCTCCCTCTCAAGACACAACCTTGTCCTCAAGGTTGGAAGTAGGATATAATTGACAGAACAAGCCAAGATCTTCCCAAGAATCATCCTCGGTAAGTAGACTATGTCATTGTACTAAAACTTGAGATACCTCAATTCTTTATCGCACAATAGATTCGAAACCTACAATAGCTAATGGTATCAAAATAAGGTTATGTTGAAACACATATGGAGGTAATAGCATGTGCTTTCTTGAAAAGAGACACATGAAAAACATTGTGGATTTTTTACTAAGGTGGTAAATCGAGTCATAAGTCACTAAAACCAATACGCTTCAAAATTCAAAATGGACCATAAAATCGCTTGGATAAATCATGAAATGTCCTAGCTAATGATGTATGTAAACCCCCAAATTTTTAGAATCGGTTTAGCCTAAAACCTTAAACCGGAAGTCAACCAGAACTCTAAAGGTCAACAAAACCCTAGTTAGACGAAATAACTTAAGTCCGGCAATCCCGAATAAGCAACTCAGTAAGAGTAAGTAGGAGTTTAGAATATAGAATCGTGCGTAATTACCCAAAGAAGCGTAAAAAGATCCGATTAGTAAACCACAACTCGTTCCGAACTCGATCGAAAATATAAGGTTTTCAAAAATATCATTTAAATTTTTCGTAGGTAAAAATAACAGATATCGCAATTATATGCGTATTTTCTTACAACCAGTACTTATTAGTCATATCTACTTTACATTACACTATCATTACATTCTACACTATTCTTTTATCTCTACTTTTTCTTACACCTACTCTTACATACACCATAACCTATAACCTTTATTTTTTACCTTTCTCATAACTTTATTTTACATCTACCTTACATATTGCTTCATTAATTAACAAAAAGCAAAAATAAAAACTCTCTCTTCCCTCTACATGTGTTCCCTCCAACCCCACCCCACGCGCCCCCCCCCCCCCCCCCCCCCTCCCTTGCCTCTCTCCTCAATTTGTTTCAATTTTATTTATTTTAATCAACACAAAAATCACTCCACCTTTTCCTATAAACACCCGCATCATCTTTCACTTCTTTCACATATTTACTACCCACAAATTCTCTACAAAAACCTCTCAAATTCTCCTCTCAAAACTCTCTCCAAATATCCTCCCAAAAATCTCTCAAAATAATTTCAAAACAACTTCTACCTACAACAAAAAGCAAAACCACATAATACTACCAATGTCTTCTTATAAGTAACTATTTCCTATTGTTTTTCTCTTATCATGTCATGTAACTTTACATGATCATAGTGTGAGTTTCCAAAGACTAAATGTTATGGAAGCTACATTATGTTCATGTATTGTTCTTGTACATGAAAATCTATTTATGTTTATGTTATTATTTTGTTCATATTATTGTTATTATATCTAAGTATTATTATCTATATATATATATATATATATACATATTCTTTAGAGCATATAAGCTCACTGCAATTTATTTATTTTATGCAATGCAATTTATTTATTCATTCTTGTTATTTAAGACTAGTCTCTAGTCTTAAACTTGTCCTCATTGAGTCAAAACAAAATTTTCTTTCTTTCATTTTATTTTTATTTTGGACTAGTCTACTTTTTAGTCCCGGCCTTGAAAAAGCTAAGACTCCCAATACTTGACTCTATTATTTATGTTATTTGTTTGCTATTATTTCTCATAATTCATGTTCATTAAATTATTGTCCAAAATTTCAAGTTCTAAAAATAATTGAAAAAAGGAGATATTATCACTTAGAAATAAGTTTATGTGAAGTATAAAATCTATGGTTTGATAAAAATAAAGTCATTTCTTTTCAAGTTATAAAAAGAACCCACTATAATTTTAGAAACTACTTTTGTTATGAAAAGCTTTTTAAATCAATTATTATCCCATGTTGTTTTTCAAAAGAAAATGATTTTGATACAAAATGATTTCTACAAAAACATAACATAGCAAAACCTTAGGAAGCAAGAAGTGAAGATTTTCAAGTTTAGATCTTTTCAAATAAATAGTCAAAGAAGGATTGTGTAGAACATACATAGGACCAACACAAGAATTTAGAAAAGAAGAAAAAATTATTTTTCAAAAGGTCATCTAGAAAAGTAATAAGTCAAAAATTAAATAATTCTTTGAAAACCAAAAGAATCAAAGTATTCATTTCAAAACCAATCACAAAATGAATTTCTTGTAAACTATAGTTTTCTAAAACTTCTAATTAATATTTTTTTACTCAAGAAACATGATTGGGAAACAAACACTTGAGCATGAATAAATATGAGCTATGTAGCTATAAAAAGTGGATTTTTCAACTATATAGATAACTAAATATTTATCAAATAAATTTTTGGATGATTAGACCAAAGTTGTTTTTGAGTTGGAAAATTCGTAGTGAATTTTATCGCCGCTGTTTTGGGGCCTAAATGGTTTAGTTTGACAAAAAATAGTTTTATAAGTGAATAGATCTTTTCGAGTAGAAAATCGGTATATTATATGCGCGATTCCGAGTTAAAATGACCAAGTTATGACCATTTTAAATTGAAACTTTCCTTTATACGAACTTTAATATTTTTTTGACATTGTCTTGTAAAAATTCAAGAAAATCATCAAGAAATACTCATTGTGGGTATTTTCTTTGGCTAGGTAACTCTGAGGAAGGAAACCTATATCCCGAAGATTACTTCGATTAAGTGGAGTGTGAACGACTCATTCGTATAGAAGAATAGTCGATATGGCATCGTGAGTTTATTTCCTTTAAATACTATACTTGTTGTGCTTGTAATTTAGTTGCATTAGAGCTAGGAAAAGACAAATGGATATTGTAAAATAATTCTTTGAAAGAATCCTAAGAATATCGAGGCCGAATTGATTTAAATGTTTGTTTTAGTATAACACTTACTTTGTATGAGATTCTTTGATCGCCTTAAATTTGATAATAATAATATTATGATATCATAAATAAATGGATTCATACATACCATGAAGTGAGTCCACATTGCATTTGGGTTATATCCTTGGGTGAGAAGGATAAGCTCATGTCGAAAGCAATACTTGGCGAAGTATCCGAAAGCGATTGCTTGGCGGCGTTAAGGAAATGCTTGGTGAAAATCCGAAAGCAAGGCTCGATTCAAGTAGACTTCATATGCTTGGTGACATTGGTCAAAAGTATAAATCTTTTTAACTAAAACTACTTGTTTGAGGTTATGTATCACTAAACCCCGGAATGGAGGGCGCAAATCCATTCAACATATAGTTCCCGGAAAACTATATGCCTTGTTTGTGCATGTGTATGTTGCATCTCACTTGATTGCTTAAACAACTTGTTTGAAATTCTGTTACAAGAAGTTATTTATGGAAATAGTTCTCACTAAGCTTGTCAGCTTATAACCCCTATAGATATCTTTTGCAGTTCCCTTATCTGTGGTTGAGGCCACGAAAACCTTGCAGTAAGGTAATTTCTTTTTAGATAACGAGATTTTAAATAAAGTTTAGTATTGGAAAAGATGTACAAATATTCTTGTAATAGATTAGTGAATAAGGGAAATGTCCCTAAGTTTGTAAAGATCATTATTATAAGTAAATGAATATTATGAATACTCTTTTCTTAACATGTTATTATATCTTCTTAAGCCTCATAATTCCTTGTATAGTCCTCTAAATTTGTGAGAACACGGCCTACACTTAATATCAAAGTTTTTGGAGTGGCTAGGGTTGTCACACTTAAACTTTAATTTTGAGTGTAGCGGACTGTTACATTTAGAGTATCCTTTAGGCGTAACAATGTATGTTTACAGGGCTAAAGCTTCACGAAGCTTGCAATAACTCATCTCTACTGATAATATCAGAGTCTACTACCTCCACTTTAGAACATCCCTAAAATACAACAGTAATGATGGTTGTGGTCTTCCATACATAACCTCGAATGGAGTGATTCAACTACTCCCTGATGATAGAAGTGTGTAAAGCATGCTCAGCCTAAACTAGGAATTTAGTCCAATCAAAGGCTTCTCTATTGTAAAACTTCGCAAATGTTTTGTAAAACTTGATTCAAAACCTCAGTATAACTATCGCTTTAAAGATGATACGCACTACTCAATTTCAACTTATCCCACTAAGCTTAAAACCCCTATGCCAAAATTTACTGACAAATATAGGGTATCTATTTGAAAAAAAAAAATCGAGGAAACTATGTAATTTTACTACAATATGAATAAATAGATTTGCCACCTAAGTTGCATTGAAATCTGACCCTAAGGCTCTTAAATGAAAATATTTAGAAAGTCAATCCACTTCCACTAAAATAACAATACAACCTTGTGACTTTGGTAATGTAGTAATCAAGTCCATAGATACATCTTTCCATATCTTATTTGCAATTGGTAAGGGAGCTAATAATCTATCTAGGCTCTTAGTTACATGCTTTGAGAACATCCTTTAACAAATTTCTCAACATCACCCTTCATTCCTTCCCATAAAAATTAGGAAGATAATCTTATGTAAGTCTCCAATACCCCAAGATGGCCAGCAGTAGGAAAAGAGTGAAATTCTATCAAAAGCAACAGAATTAGTTTGGATTAAGGCACAAAATAAAGACGCTGACCACAAAATAACAATCCATGCTTTGACTGCATTAGATGTTCCAACTTCTAACCCTCATTTAATTTCTAGAACCCTTCTTGAAATGCTCAAGAAGAAACATATTCTTCCTTCAATTGATCTACAAGATTAAAATAAGGCATGAAATAAGCTAAATATGTATATACTCCATCATATTATCTACTTAATGAGTCGGCCATCACAATGTCCTTACCCACTTTGTATATAGTGGTTCAGGAATAACCCATTAACTTAGTGAAATATTTGTGCTAATTTAAAGTTTAAATTTCTTGAGATAGTAATTCTTTGAGGCTCCTATGATCAGTTCTTATAATAAAATGAGAGTCAAGTAGGTATTGGTGCCATTTCCTTACAACTTCTACTACTCGAAAGAACTCTCTCACATATATTGACACCCTCAGCATGTGCAAAGGAAGTTTCTTGCTATTAAAACAAATGGTCTCTCATCTTATAATAAAACAACCCTAATTCCCAACCCTGATGCATCAATTTCTACCAAAAATGGCTTGCTAAAATTTAGTAAAGCCAATAAGGTGTTATGCTCAAAGCATCCTTCAATGCAATTAAAACAAGCTAGCTTGCTCATTTCATACAAGCTGATCTTTCTTCAGCAATTCGAACTCCAATAGTTGCATAGGCTTTAATAAAATGCATATAATAACTTGATAGCCCCCAATACGCTCTTAATTGTTTTAGATTAGTAGGAAGTGGCCATTCTTTAACAGCAACAACCTTAGTCGGCACAGGTTGAACACCATGTTCATACACCAAATTTCCTAAATATTCAGTCATATTTTGCCAGAAAGTACATCTACTTTCTTCAAAAACATAGTATTGTGAGCTACAATTTACAATACTTGAGATAAATGTGCTAAATTCATATCTAAAGATGTACTATAATGAGGATACCATAGAAAAAATACCATGATGAATTTCCTTAAGTACCGTCACGCCCCAAATGGTGTTGGTTTCCATAGTTTTAAAATTATAAAGATCAAATCTTTCGCAGCGAATTCAAAAAGAAAACCCTAACCCAGTATCCAGTGTATTGATTAAATTAAAACAAAACAAATAGTTGATTTCGTACCCCAAAAGCTTGAAACTTGAAATCAATTTGCAGATTGGATCTGTAGTACCACAAATCACAATACCCTCTACATAATCCACATGAACAGTACTGTTCAAAGGATCCTTCACGTGCTACGTGATCTAGAACATTTCTAGATGATATTAGGATTTTCACACGCGACTCTTCGTGCTTCACTCTTTAGGGTTTGTAGATTTTCTCTGCCGTCTAATGTTGACAGACAAGTCGTTAACCCAAAGATCTCTTCATGTGCCTTTTATACTAATGTCATTCTCACATGAGTAATGACATCAGTGCCCCTTAATCTAATAAGGGATAATATTTCTTAAAATATAATTCTTGCACATAACAATGTAATAATTTATATTACTCTCAATAATAAAAATTATATTCCTACAAGACATAAATTTAATCCAGATCCGTAATATACATTATCTAATAATAATAAATTATTATTCCACAAGTATTAAATTTAGTCCATGATCCTTTAATTTATTATTATTCTTAATAATATAAATTGTTATTCCCACAAGACATTAATTTAGTCCATGATCCTTTTGACTCGTTCTTTGTGTGACCCTGTAGTTCACTTAATGTTGGCAATTGACCTAAACAATTTAGTCAACAAAACAAAAGTGGCCTCTAGCAAGACATTATGTTTACCCAAATTAAGTGAAGATCGTGATCGATTTTTACCTAATCATAACTTATGTCATTATCCTTTGTCACATGATATCTAGATTGAACATAAGGCATGATAGTGTCATCCTTATATCGTTCAATCTTATCATTTCTCGATTACTAAGTAAACTGATAAAAACACAATGAAATTGATCACGCTATCAATTCATTTGAGCACAGTCATGCATTTCTCAGTCTCACTCATCGAGAGGCCCTAAGATATCTCTCTCCCACAAGAAGACAAATCCCATCTTAATCACTCAACTTCCTCTACATGATTTACATTATGCCCAATCTCAACCTTTATAATTATATGGTTAAAGAACAACGTTTGATTGAGTTAAAACATAATATTCCTCATGTTGAATCCATGGTGATTTCAGGTTTGAGGAACGATGACATCTTATTTTGAGAATCACTTATGACACTAATCCATGTAGTGATCTCAAATGTCAGTCCAGTATATAGTTCTCCAACATGTACCTATGAGTTTGATTTTCTCCATACAAATAAACATCTCATGATTATCAGTCAAACCTCATACTAGATTTAATTCATTATTATTCCGACAATAATCATCTAGGACATTTAGAATAATTAAATTATTCACAGATCCTAATATAAAGTAAACATGTAGATAATATAATAGAAAGTTTGTGAATGACAATATTCAGTAATTGGCCTAGGCACAATCACCAACAAATGGTACCCTAAACGCGACAGTCCACCACACTCGATATCTAAACTCAAGTATGATAACCTTAGTCACTCCAAGAGTTTAAACACCGGTGCAAGGATTACGTTCAACATAAGGAACTATGCTTTGAATCGAAATAGCTTAATAAGACAACATAGCAATAAAAAGTAAATCATAACAGTTATAGCTAGATTCACTATTATATGAGCTAAGAGGCATACCCCATCAAAAATATTAAATTCTTAAGTTTCTCAAAAGTCTCTTACAATAACCACATAAATTGATTGAGGAATTCAATTAGAAGTTTATGCCTATATCTAGTCCCGACTTCTTCAAAAGCTCCTTAATTCCAAACGTTGTACCCGAGGAAAGGCCTCTCAAGGATAGCCATAAAATTATACTGTAACAGGAAACTATTGGGTATAAGCTTACGAGCTAAGTGAGTTCCACTTCCAAAATTAAATGCCCAACAAGTATAATATAATAACAGACAAGTATATTAACAATCATATGAACACAAACACATAAGCATACAATACATAACTATCCGAAGTCTTATGTTGAATGGATTTATGCCATCCATTTGGGGTGATTTCAGCCATACGACTATAGATTTCAATTTTTTTTTTTTTTATTGTGGTTGATACAAGTCCCACCCATACACATTTTTAATTCCGGCCCTTATCCACATTTAAATTTCCGCCATTACAACCAACATTCAATTTCAGCCATTACGCCAATATTCGATTTACAAGCCCCTCATTGCCCATTATTATGCCATCCTTCCCACAAAGGTATAATAACCTATGCAATAACTCACATATGATATGCATGGTCAATTTATTATAAAATCATGGCATATAATTTAATAAATTATGTGTTCATAGATATCGCAGAAAAATCATTATACTAGGTCATACAAATAATTACAACAAGCTTATTTCAATATTCTTATCATCAATTCACCCATGTAGAAATCATATCATACAGTCAATTTTATCTTGTCCTAGTTCGACTACCATTAACATTATAAGCACAAGCACAAGTATATAATTTAATGATAGTGAACTCACTTTGCCATGGCGCGAAAATCCACTTAATCGTAATAGTCCTCGGGAAGGTCCAGTCCGTCTCATAAGTCTCCTAATCAAAAGAAATAGCTTTAATGAGTATTTCTATGAAGTTTGAATGAACTCATAAATTATATTCTAACAAGGTCATCAAAATTCGTCTAAGAGGAAATTCCAACTTAAAACGGCCATAACTTGGTCATTTTAACTCGGAATTTTGCATATTATATACCGATTTCTACCTATTCAATGAGAGATATCTATTTCTAGAGTTATTTCCAACAAAAAAGTTTGGTTGGTCCATGAATAATAGGGTAAAGAATACTATACAAATTTCCCATTCCACAATTCAACTCTTAATTTCAAACCAAGCATCATACTAAAGCTTTGATAGATACTTAGCTATCATTATATCTTATAAGGCTCTATTATATACATATATAACTCAATATCATGCATGATTTATGGGTATTGGTAATTTTAATCTCTCATGTACTTAGATAATGTCAAATAAGAAGTATAAGACATTACTTTCCTAACTTTGTTTCTACGAGTGCATCATGTATATATGCAATACCTACAAGCTATTGTCATGAAGGTTATGAGATGAACTATCTATATGTATATGCTTAATGATATAGCACCAATAATTCTTTTTGAAAAACTTTTACTTTGCAAAAATTTTGAAATTTACTAGACTTAAGAAAATAGTTTTTCTTCTTGTAAAATCATACTTGCTTTTATCAAAACTCAATATTGATGACTTACATAGCCATCACCTTCATTATTTCAATAAAAACCTTCATTTTGAGGTTAGAAAATAGGTGTTTAAATAGGTGGTATACCTAATTACGAATTTTACAAAATTTTAGAAAATGAAAACATTGTTTTATCTATTCTTGCAAACCATTCATTGTTCTAGGATTATATCTTGATAAACCTCTCTTATCCTTGTCAAAATTAGGTCTTTATTATATGTATCCCATAGGACTTCCATTTTTCATAAAAATCATCATTTTGGCTTTTGGAAATAGGTGTTTAAATTGCAGCCATTTTTAAATCCGAATTTTAAAAATTTCATTTGAGATTGTTTTCTTTGTAAAACTCATTTAGTATTTCAAAAACCATTTCCTAATCAAACCTACTCCTTAAGGCTTTCATTTCTTTAATAAAAATCTTGTTTTAGAGTTGAAAAATGGGTGTTTACATTTCAAGCTTCCCTTATTACGAATTTAAAACTTGTTATTGGGATTGAAACATAACTTTTATAAACTTTTCCTTATTTTGAAAATATTCCTTAGTAGATCTAAGCTTTACACATCAAAATCATTCATTTATGATATCTATTCCCTAAGCCCTTCGTTTTCAATGTAAAATACACATTTTGAATTTGAAAAATAGCTTTTCCAAATATGGTTCCTTTTTATCCGTATTTTCAAAAATCATTTTTGTTGAAACTAAAGTTGATCTTGAACTTTCTAATACTTTCCTACCATCATCATGCTATTAAAAGTAATTTACGAACATAAAACAAAAGTCTAATGCATTTATGAACTCAAAACAACTAGATCTAGTTTACTATACTAGTCATAAATGCATGAACACTATGATGGTTATATGAATATGATTAGATGATGAATATATGCACAAATCATTAATAACAACAATATAATGTTGATAATAAAACAAGATAATAGCAAAATAACTCAAATAACAAAATATATAACATTGTGATGGCAAGGATCTCATGTTCAAGTATTTCCACATCCCTAGCTTGAAGCTCATGGGGATTTTTTAGTGGAATCACACATGAATGATCTTGTCATTACATGTTTTTAAGGTGATAAGGTATAGATCTATTACCTATTAGATATATAGAATAAGAAACTTGAAGAAAAATATGTGCAAATGTGTGTGTATGTGTGTGTTACAGTTTTGCCAGGGGAGAGGAAGAGAGAAAAAAAAATTTTGCAAGAGTTTGGTTTAGTGAAAAGTGAAAAAGTGAAGTGAAGTTGGTGTAAAGGGATATATATAGACAAATGGATTAGGATTTGTGTAATAAAAGAAAAGAAATAAAACAAATTGGGAGAGGAAAGAGGGAGGGGAGTTGCATCGGTTACAAGAAGAGAGAGAGGGAGTTGTTTGTGTTGTGTTGTGTTGTGTAAGATTCAAAATTAAATAAGTAATTTAAGTAGTAAAAGTTATATTGGAAAAGTAAATTATAACGAAAATGATGAAATTGTAAGAAAAATGATGAAATAATAAAAATAGGATATAAAGATGTAAGGAATAGGTTATAGGTAGCTGTACTTGTGAATAGTGTAGAAGAATTCAAAAAGTATATTAGACATTTAAAGTACCGGTAGTAATGAAAATACGATAAAAAGGTTATAACTATAACTTTTATGATCCGAAAAATTATATAACTGATCTATTTGGAAATCTTATAAAATTACGAGTCTAACGGTACTAATATAATATATTTAATATCTCGAGTCTCAAGACACGCTTTTCAAAGTTTGTATCCGATCGGGTTCTAAGTAGATTAAAAATTCACTAATCTTATCTTTTTAAGCATCCTAGTATTATTACGAACCAAAACTACATTCTTCACTCGTATTTCGACTTATTGGTTTAGGAACACAGGATTGTCAGATCTAAACTGCTAGAGTTTCCTAGGGATTTGTTAACTTAGGATTTCCGATTAACTTTCCGGTTTAAAGTTTGAACTTGATATTACCCCAAAAATTAGGGGCTTACAAGTACAGCTTGAATATCTTGTTCATGATTGCCTAAAAAGTTGTGGGAGCACCACACAATCCAAATGGCATCACTACAAATCCATAGTGACCTTCATGTGTTCTAAATGTTGTTTTCTCAATATCCTTTAGATTCCTACGTATCTAATGCTATGTAAGCATATGTAATTCATACAACAACTCATTGATAGCGGGAATTAGAAATTCATCCTTTATAGTGCCTTGATTTAAAGCCCTATAATTAATGCAAAAGTGCTAAGTACCGTCCTCTTTCTTCACAAGTAAGAAAGGAGAAGAATATGGGCTATGGCTATATTAAATAAACCCTTGATCCAATAGGGTTTAATGTTGATGGCTAAGACATTAGCTTTATGATGAATTTTGTGTTGGATTTCTCATAGTGGCAATAATGATGACGATGTCTAAAAATTTAAGGAGATTTTCTCAATACTTCTTCAATAAGGGTACTATTGGTGATATCCATAGAGGAACAAGTATTTTGAGTCATTAATTGATAGCATGAAGCCACTACATCATATTGCAATAATCAACGAAACTGAGAATGAGAAATTTTTCCCTTGTTTCATGTATGTTCACCTAATAATGTAACATTCTAACCTTGATGATTAAAGCCATAATAAAGTCAGAATGAATAATCATAGGTCCTAGAGCTTGTAACCATTGTATACCAATGCTAAATCAGCTCCTTAAATCTCTAATTAAAAGGTAGCAACTAAGTGAAATCTTGGATTCGGACTTAACATCTTGACACAATCCCTCACATAACAATGTCTAGCCATTTCCAATCAAAACATTGAATCGTGATGGTGGAGAACAATTAAACCCAAATGCTGAGCAACTAGAGATTGAACAAAATTACGGATGCTACCATCTATTAGAATAGACAGTGAAGAACCACGGCATAATACCCTTATATCTCAAGGTCCAAGGTACTATTTTTCCATTTAACACAAAATAGCTTATAGTAGCGTTAGTATCATAATCTTGCTGCATTTCATCCACATCATTGAAAAAACCCAATTCCACACTACCATTAATAGGTTCAATATCATTAGATAACATGGGTGAAAGTTTTGCTTTACATTTATGATTTTTGTTAAATTTTTCATCACAATTAAAACATAAACCCTTTCTTATCAAGCTTTCATCTCTTCGTTACTCTCATTTTTTTTATAGAAATGTCAATGATTACTACTATTACTAGAATCCAGTATTATTAAAAGTAAAAGATGGTTTAAATTGCAATGTATTATTGTCATAATAGTATATGTTGCCACCAAATTTTCCATGCATTTGAATGATCATTCATTTTATCTTCGTGCATTCATGTTAACCAAATTGTATCCATCAGATTTTTAGGTCTATCAATTTGAACTTCCCTTCTAATGATAGGTTTTGAGCCCAATATAAAGCAACTCAATAGAAACGAATCAAACAAATCAACAGTTTAATTTAAAAGAGCTACACATTGGGACTGGTAATTAATAATAGAAGAAGTTTGAGTCGATTTAGATAAAATACCATGGGCATTTTCATATGCTAATGATCTAAATCTAGTAATCAATGCATCTTCAAACTTCTACCATGTAGTTAGTTGCTTGTTCAGGTACATCTACTTGTACCATTGTAATGCCTCTCCCTCCATTGCAAATGAGCAAATTATCAACCTTTGATCACCAACAACGTGATGCAAATCTAAGAATTGCTTTACTTCAAAAATCCACCCTAATACATCTTCTCTACAGAATTTTGGAATTTCCAATTTGATTCCCTTTAACAATTCATGAATTCCAGTAGTAGCACGAGAGGATGATGAATTATTTTCCCTAACTTCCTTGCTAAAAGAAACAGTATGATTCTAACTCAACTCTGATTTCTCCAATCTACTACTTAATTGATCCAAAGACTATTGCATAGTCAACATAGTAATCTTGAAGAATTCCAAATCTGCCATTTTAGCCAATGATTGTTGACTCTAACAAGTTTCTAGAGCCATTAAATCAAGAAAAAAGAGCACCAAATAATAGGAACAAACTATTATGAAATTGGCCTAACCGACAACACTCTATCTTACACAAAACCCTACTTATCCTTCACCCCTCTCAAAGATTCTATCAAGAATAGATACGTACTCTCTCCAAACCCTAGCTCTCTATTCCCTTTCTTTCTCTCGTGTTTGCTATAGAAGTACTCACAATATGTGTTTGATCATTTAATGCAAGTAATATGGCTACTTCAAGCTAGTTAAACTTCTCTTCCCCAATTTCTAAGAGGGATCTAATTATGTTCTCCCTTATTTTTATTTCCATTTTAGTATTTATAGCTCTTGATACGATATGTTGTAAAGTAGTTACAATTAGTTGTTCTACTTAACAATACAACTGATTTAACTACTATATAGTTTCTATTTTAACTATTTTATACATAGTAATCATTTGCCCACGTTGGCTTCCATTTTGAATTTTGTACACAACTGTTTTTCTTGTAATTGAGTTGTATCAAACTTACCAGCAATTTTTTGAGAATTTGGTTTATGAATATAATAAGTTAAAACATCTCATCAAAAGATGCATCACCAAATAAATTTTTAATCTCCATTCTAATTTACTTCAACCATGCTTATTGAAATGAACAAAGTTCCAATAGAGAACAATTTTAAATTTGAAATAAAAAAGTTTTGATAACTACATACCCTCATGATAAAAACCTATTTATTGAAACATACAAGGTCCCAATTGATAATAATGAATTTACAAAAAAAAAAAAAACTTTGATAATTTCATACATTGAAAACTAATGAATTTACAATTAAATTTTGAGAAAATTAAAAATTGCCCTCTAAACTTTTACCAAGGTGGGATTCAACCCATCAACTTTCAAAGTGCACTTTTACATTTGTGGGTAAATTAATCCTCACATAGATAAAAGTTTAAGAAATAAATCCACTCACAGATGACGGTTTAAGGGTTAAATCCATACATAAGTGAAAGTTCGAGCGCATAATTTGCAATTTCTATTGTTTGGTTTAACAAAAAATCCTAATTTTCCTTAACTTTGCCAATACTTAAAATTTTTTAAAAATTATTTTGGCCAGAGAATATTTGAAAGTTTAAGCATTCAAAAAGTGTATTTTGAAAGCTTTAGAGGTGAATATGCTTCTAGTGGAAGTTTAGGGGAATAATATGCAATTTCCTCCATAAACTTTTAGTACTTCCTTCTCAATTTGGTATAAACCTTCAATATTTCCTACAAAACAAAAGAATATGACTCATTATCCAAATTAATGAATTAGCTATGGAAATGAACAAATTCTCAACTAATAACAACAAATTTACAATTTAAACCTAAATTTAAAAAAGTTTGATAATTGCATACTCACTTGAAAACTAATAGAGCTAATATCACAAATAGTACCTAAACTTTGACAAAATATATAATTAGGTTTCTGAACTTTGAAATTAACCAATTTAATACATATACTTTAAAATTGATCAATTTAGTTATTTTAAAAAAAAATTTGTATATGTCAATAGTACCACCATCAAGTTCTTTCAGTATGTAAATTGATCAATTTTAAAGTTTAAGTATCTGATTATATATTTTGCTAAAATTCAAATACAATTCGTGACACTATCCGTAACTAAAATAAACATTTAAATACATTCTTTCTAGTTTAGTAAAAACCCTTACTACAACCTGCAGAATAAAAGAGAATAACTCATTATTCCATAAACTAAAGCAAAAGATTTCCAATGAGATTTCATCATTAAGAAAATCAATTTTTTTTCAATCAATCATTAAATTCATATTCTTTAAATTGTAACATTCTTGAAAACGAGAGAGAAATGGAGTGCAAATTTTACATGCAATAATGGAAGAAAATGATAGTGGTAGAAAAAGAGGAAAGTGGGGTATGATGTAAATAATAATATTGGGAAAGAGAAAGAAAAGTGGGACATAGCACATCAATATTAGGAGAAACAAACAAAAGGAGGCTGCAATTAAAATAACAAATACCCAAGATATTTTTGAAGTCCTATGCCATAAAGTATTTACTTAATATAATAAATATAATAGATATACATATATATATGTTGATATAATATGTTAGATATCTTAATAATTAGGGTTAATATCACAAATGATACAGGAACTTTGATAAAATATGCAATTAAAAACTTAAACTTTAAAATTGATCAATTTAATAGCTAAACTATAAAATTGATTAATTTAACTCATAAAAGAACTTTTCATGCATGCCAAAGTACCTCCATGATATTGGTTAGCATATACAAGAGGTAGTTTTAGATACAAAATTAATTAATTTTAAAATTTAGCTAATAAATTAATTGATTTTAATATTTAGATATATATTTTATCAAAATTCATGTACCATTTGCAACATTATCCTAATAATTATTATATATTATGTAAAATAAGTCAAACATATTGTGTGTAATAATTTAATATATTTACTGTTATATGGAAAAATTAGGTAAAAAAGTCAAGCTCATACTTTATTGTTTTGTCAATTGGCAAACTTAACATATAATTGCTTTTGTTATCATCAAGATATTTAGATAAATATTTAAAGAGATTATATTACATGTTCAACATTTATCTAACAATATATATCCATCATTGATCTTTTATATTGCTAAATATTATACTCCGCTAACTTTAACTTGGTGATGCCACACTTCGTTAACTTTCCTATTTTCATCACTCCGCACTTACATTTTAACAAACGGCATTTGCGACGTCATGTCGAAAACTGTAAACATATTTAATTGCGTCAAAGTTTATGGCGGTTTCTTTAAATTATTTTATTTTTATTTCTATTATTTGTATTGGTAACTTATGTGAATTATATATGTATCATATCTGTATGATCTGTTTATGAGTAAAACTGTTAAACATCTATTTAAAAACTATAAAAATAAAATACTCAAAATAACTAAAATACGATAAAACAAACACACCAAATAGGATAGTATAGTGTAGTCGTGCTAAGTGCTAAGTATAAGAGTATAATGAACAAACCAATATGGATTATTTATGTTTAAAAGGTATCGAGAAAGCAAAACCAATACAGATTGGAAGAACAGTACGCCCTACGCACGCTTGATCTCTCTTGTCTCTAGGATGCAACGTACTTGCCCACTCCATGCCATGTGTAGATTTTGATATGAAAACACGAGAATGCGAGATGATTCCAATCCACGTGCATGCAACAATTTAAATTCAGAATCTCTCAGTATTATATTACAATACAAGTACATAAATAAATCTAGGGTTTGACGAGGAGCCTTGTCAGCCATATACATGGGAGTATTAGATGACATAAAGATATTATATTAACTGTTTGTAAGTATTGAAAGACAATCTCTTGCTTGGATTCATCACTCTTTTTGCTGTGCAACAAAAGGAAAAAAAACAATAGCATATAGTTCAGAAAGCAGTGACTTTTCACGTTTTATATTGAATTAAAAATTGTGAAAAACAGTGGGGAAAGTGTACGAGGTCTTTTATCCCGGGAGAGGAAACAACCACCAAAAGGAAGAGACAGAGGCTAAGCCAGATGACTAGATACAGTAGGGTACCCTTGGATTATAGGTATTTAAATTTTAGTATTGTCCTTGTAGGATGGAAGATTCGTGTCACATATTAACTTTCTCCTATGTGTACTCCTAAATTCGTCCAATGGTATGAATGCTAATTAAAACCCTACACTATCCTTGAAACTTGATTTGAAGTGTGTGTATATGTATACACATATATATGACAATAATAAAAATATCTGGATATTTATCAAAATTAACATATAAAAATTATTTGTTTATAAATTGTAAGTGATTTTCTACATTTATATGAAATACCTTGCAATTTTAAATTTTAAAATTTAAATTTTTTAAACCTCCATTAGATCCTTAAGTTGCCACATAAACAATGCAAAGAACCTTCACATTTAAGAACCTCTCTATTTTATCCATCAAGTTATTAAAAAAAAAAAAGAGTTCCATTATATAAGTATATTTATATAACTCACTTTTGTACCATAAATGTTATTATTGGATATGGCAAAACTTGGCAAAGCCAGAACCCAACCTAGACAAACTTTAGGTTAGGGTTCTTAGGACAAGATCCTAAGTTCAAACCCAAGATAAAGATGGTCTTATAGATATGTAAAGATTATAGTTTCTATTAATATTTATTTTAATTTACACATCTCTTTTAAAAATTCCAAAATCATATATATCATAACATATGTTTCCAAATACTTGCAAATGTTGATATAGATAGGATGTCTTAAATGCAGCCCGATACCCAATTTCAAGAAGTAAATCTCATGATTTTTACAACCCTATGTCTAATTTGCATATGTTTTATGATTAATCTATATATATATTTGAAATTTGATATCCAAAAAAGGGAAGAAAAAAAAAAGAACTATTTGATCTATTGTTATGATTTTCTGTTTCTTTAACTTATCATTAACTATAACGAATACAAGAATAATTTTTTAAGAAATACTGTTGGAAAAGTAAAACTTTTCTGGTTTTTCGAACTAATAAATAAGAAGTAAACACATCTAACCCTACAAAAATTTATAGGTATTTAATTTTACAAGACAAATATCTATAACACCCAGATTTATCTAAACACGGGAAAAGAAAAGAAAAAAAAAAAAAAAAAGGTTTGTTTGGCACATACTGCATTACCCCTAGATGATGATGCAAATTGCAATGATGATGCACGTAAAATCCCAAAATGGTTTGCAAAATCTTATTCAAGGAAAGATCAAGATATGAATCTCTTCCTGGGCCTGGTTGTAATACAGCGGACATATGCCCCTTAAGAGCGGCTCAAATGCACGGGGGTAACCTAAAGAGGCCAGGCCTCACAAGTCCAGTTCAAAATTATTTTGTGGGCCAAACCAGTATGAAAATTATCGTTCAAACTCTCGTCACACAATAGTAGGGAAATGTCCAACGGGCCTTCTTCAGCATTCAAGACTTGGTGACGTTCAAACGCTTCAGTATTAGAAGTAAATCCCAGCTGCTTTGATTCAACCTTAAAAAAAAAATACATGTTCACAAGCGGACATAGCCATTTAAATGATCTATAACGTCCTTCAGGCACCCATCACATGTTCCTGAACTGCAGAATAGGATGCGCGGCACAGTGAAAATATCCAGAGGCCAACTTTATGGAATCGAATGACAACCAATGAACTGATATTTGTACATAGCTCATGTTGCATATACATGTAAAATTGTTGATTGCCTATTTGTGACTAGCTCATCCTTTTACTACTCAGCTATGATCTGTACAGCACACAAGGAGAAATTAAACTCCAGGAGGGCCTTGAATTCTGAATAATCAGCAACCAAAAAGAAAAATATATGGACTCAAGATATGGATCTTTGGAACTGAAAATGCTACCAAGAATAATGTCAGAAACTACGTTGGATGTAACTTCCTCTGGTAACTGTGTGCTTTATCTGGAGAGCTGGTTACAAAATAACGTTGATATATGCGGATGAAAAAGAAATTTACTCCCCTGCAATCAAATTACATCATCATCAACACGGGCAGACAGAGTTTTCACATTGTGCAAGCAAATAACAAATTTAACATTTATTGACAAACTCCAAGAAGCGGTAAGATACATGCCTCAGGAGATGAATAGCAACAAGCAATAAAGGACTAGTTTGTTCTCTGCTCCCAATGGCTAAGTTGATTGCAAAGGGATACTTCTCAAGTATTTACTAAGCATATATTTGAAGCAATCAAGGGAAAATGTTGATGAAAAGAGTGTTTTTTTTTTTTTTTGGTTAAATATGTAAGAGAGTTACAGCAACCAAAAAAGGAAAAAACATTCAAAGACTTATTCAAACTATTTTGTAAAGAAAACTTGGAGGTGTGCTGTGACAACGGTTTATCAGTGTACTACTGATGCCAATTGTGTTCATCAAAAAACGTCAGCATCTAATCCACAGAAAACAGGAATTTGGGGTGGGAAGTAAAAAAGGAAAAATGAATATAAACACAACTAGGGCTGCAAATGAATCAAATCAAGTCAAGCTGGTATTGCCACGTTTGAGCTAGATTCAAGCTCGAGCTCAAACTCAACCCAAAGTTTCAAAGTTTCAAGGTTCAAGCTCAACTAAAGACTAAAGCTTGATTGAGCTTAAAAACTTAAGCTCAAAACTGACTCAAAGTACATTAGACAAACTCGAGCGTGACTCGATTAAGCTCGTTTAGGTTTAACTTATTAATAAAATATGTTCTATTTTAAGTGAAATGATATTAATATTCGAATTCAATTCAACTTTAATCAATTATACTTAACTCGAGTTCAATCAAGCCCATGAGTTAATCGAGCTAAACATTATGAACCTAAGCTCGACTCTATTGTCTTCAAATTGAATTCACTCTTGTATCAAACTTGAGTAAAAGTCAAGCCGAACCCGGTAGCTTCTAAACCGGCTTGGTTTTGTTTATATCCCTAGAAGCAACCCTTTCTTCTAAGCACCATAAAAGTCACTAAATTTTGGCAACTTTAATCATCATCAACAGCATTCCAGTAAAGAACCTAATAAAGGTTTAAAAGCCAGTAACAAACAATTAGTCTCTTAGATAAGCACTAATACTAAACCTGATAATCATTTATGTAAGCCACTGGCATTTGTTAATTTTAGTTGGGTTAACCCCACTGTCAAATTCTTCCCGGCCATCACTAGCATGGTAATTCATTATAATAAGTTTTTGCTAAAGATCAGAAACTACCTTCTAAGAAAAACGACGCAATACACAGCCTACTTCCATGGTTGTGACAAGGACACATTTGCCGTTGAAGCTTCTAGTCCTTTCTTGTCTTGTATAGCAGATTTGAGAACTCCATACTGCAGATTGACAGATGTAAACAATGCTTGAGAATAAGCCTCCTTAGCCTGTAATAAAACAAATGAAGAATTACTCAAGGGAAGTTAAAAACATACACATAAATTTATGGAACTCTAACAAATGAGATTGCCCCTCCACTAGATTGCCCATTTCTTCAAAATTAGTCACAAGTATATTGTTCAAGCTTAGCAAGAAAAACACTAAACTGATTTCCCCCTAACAGCAGCATTTTCTTTTCATAGCGAATTTGACCCTTCTAATCTTTTTTACATGCGCAGACCTAAAACAGTGTAAATGATTTTTTATAAATCCTACAAAATGTAGCTAAGTAGTATTGAAGGAACGCACCTCCTCAGGGTTTGTATCCATTTATGTAGTTTAAAAAAATAAATAAATAAAAATCAGCTACAAGCTCCAAATAATTTTTTATAAATCCTACAAAATGTAGCTAAGTAGTATTGAAGGAACGCACCTCCTCAGGGTTTTCACAGTTGGCAGTAACTTCATTGTAGTTTATAGAGGGTGCAATTGATAATCCAGCACCCCTAAAGGCAATTATCCTTTTCTCCCCAATTTCTTTCTCTACCTGCAAAAGCTAATGTTAAAAGAAACAATACATTTTGCTTTTTCGAACAAAAGATGTATCATTAAAAAGGAAACCTTTGGTGGAGGCGGCATGATTTCATAGCATTGTAGAGCTAACGGGTAGATATGCCCAGGAACACCAGAATGTTCTACAAGTCTTCTCATATTGTCAACTGAAGAAGAATCAAAGGGTGCCTGACCCTCTAACGTTAGCAATAATGAATCAATTCACATCAATAAATCTACCCTCAAAGCACCAAATTCCACTTAAAGTAATCCAAACTTACTGGATGCCATTCTTCAGTAACGGGATCAGGTCGGTCTCTTCCACCGCTAGGAGCAATCCATATTATCTGTGATCCACCCCTGTGAGCAAATAAATGTAAATAAATAAACAAAATAAATTAATTTCATTTCAATACCAAAAACATACATACTTTTTCCAATTCAAGAACCTTCCAACAAAAGTGAAAAATCATTATCAAGATGCTAGGGAAGGCATAATATAGATACCTTAAAAGTAAAGCCATTTCCTTCAAACTTCGTGTGTTTGCTCGCCTTTTCATTTCAGTAAGTTTGGGATCATCAAACATATGTTTTTTGAGTACACACATATTAGATTCCTAAAATTATAAAAGTTGGTCAATATTAATGAATTGGAAGCCATCTGATAACTATTGATACAATATTAAATTTGGAGTACCTTCCCATGCTAAATGGCTTGCAGAGAGGATCTGTTATAACTCTATCTCCTGCAACATATGCCTGCACTAAATAATTTAAAAGGATTAATTTCCCTCCCAGTAGCTATAGTTGTCAAAGCATTGTATATGGCAAATTTTGTTACCGTGTTCTCTGCTATGTGTGAATGTGTAGATTCAAGTAGGAGAGCAATAACAGCTGGATCAGCTTCTGCTTGGTGATTGGACATCAGGACAATATTGTGGCCCTGCAATTTCAATTTGAGATGTCATGATTTCCTTTAAAGTCTGTATATTAGCAATATTTAATGCAATATGATAGACCAAAAGCCACTATATACTGAAGTTCAGCATTTCAAGAAAAGATCAGCTTGTTATTTTGCATTGACAGGAAAGAAATGGACTCGACAAAAACAAATATATGTCTGTTATACTGATAAGCAATGACAAATAAGAATAGTAGGCAAAATTAGGAGACAAAATGACACTTCAAATCATACACAAGAGCAGTTTTTCTGATGAAGTAACAAGTGAATTAGCGAATCTACAAGCAAAAATATTTAGAAAAGATCAATGTAATTACTATAATTTTTAATGATCCAATAATATCAATTCATAATACAACTTTATTTTTACAGTAATTTTATTGATATGACATAGGGCTTTCTTCGTTTGTCTTTTTTCATCTTCTTGACATCATTTGCCATAACTTTTAATGTGTTTGCCAAAACCAGACACCAGAAAACAAAAGTACAAGTACATAATATATATGGTTCTTTTACAAAATTAAATATCTAAGAACTCTTTATAAAAGCATACTTTTTTTTTCACTTTATTTAATTTAAAAAAAAAAGGTTTACTTTTTTTAACTAATATGTTGTTTAGGTCATTTATCTCAAAAAATACATGAACTTTCAAATTCCAACTCTCATTCTTTATTGATCATCTTCACCATAATTGTGATAAGATATCAAAAAGACAATTTATCATAATATCAAGTTGAAATTGAAACAATGTTTTTTTTATTATAGATATAAAGAAAATTAACAAAACTCACTTAAAATAAAAATAAAATAAAAAATGGAAGAAAAAGCCACTTCTTTATGTTTACTGGATGGTTTTCCAAATATTAGATGTCAAAGGGATGAATGGCCTATGTACTTTTCTGTTATGCAGTCATCAAGTATTTTGTAACAATCACATTTGATATGCAAATAAAGAGAAGGAAAAAATAACAATGGAAAAAAAAAAGCCCAAATACCTCCCTTTCACCCGGTTTAGGTTGCCTAGAGTGTGGAAATGAAGAGTGGGGTTTGGAGTTTCTGACGGGGTTTTTGAGAGTTACATATATGATTTGGAAACACATTCAAGATTTCAGAGTTTTTCTTGGGATCACACTCGTGTCATGTAAAATTTAACAGAGTATTTGACTATGTTATGATGGAGAAGTTTATAGGACATGAGTGTGCTAAAAGAAAAATCAGCAAAGCACCAATAGCTTTTGTGTTTTTCTTCATGTTTATTCTTAATACTACCTTCACTTGCGAGCTGATCTCAAAGCAAAGAGTGGAACATTCAAAGAACTTGATTGAGAATCCTACCTTATATAGACGACTTAAATAAATAAGGATTAAATACAGGGGCTTTGATTGAGGAATCCTACTAGAATACTATATTAAAAAGTGCTCCACGACATTTTAAGAATTTAAACCTGTAAATATGGTGTAGGTATTATACTTATTCCTCAAACCAAAATAACATCTATCTTGAAACTGTTAAGGGTTTTAAATTGCTTGTGATGATTACACGACTTTGTTCAACAGAACTGCTACAAGAGACACACTAAAGAACCTAGAACAAATGCAAACCATTGCAAGCAACAAGTTCAAAAGCAAACTGTATGCCTACTTTCTCACACTAAATTTAAGCACATAAAGTAAAAGTCAAAGTATGATCACAAGTTGTTCTTACTCAATCTTAAATGACTAAAATTGATGTTTGAGGAACAAGAGCACTCAAGTAGAACAACAATAGTGTGAACTAGGAGGACATCAAAACTAGAATTAGTAAATACCTGTAGTGCCTTTTGAATGATTTCATCAAAAAGAAAGACATTTCCTACATATGAGTTTCTGCAGAACATCAATTATGGATCACGAAAAGACTCAACTGAAAGTAAACAGAAACAATAAATGGTGCAGAGAAAGTTATGCAACAATATTTCACTGCTAATAGAATTTATTGAATCAAATTGCTTTAGTTAGTGACTTAGCATACTTCTAACAATAAAGCTAGGTGATAAAACATCAATATTGTGTCTATCCGTAAATACTGCTGTCTTTTGGTTCGGAACATAGTAAAGCAGATAATTAAGCAAAAAGAGACTTGGGCTACTGCCAAAGGCAGCTTTAGGATGACTGATGAATAATGGATTTGAAAAAAGCTTGTGGGTGTGTTAGTCAATGTAGCTAGAATTTGAACCCTAGCATATTTTCCTACAGTAAAAACATATTGTGAAGAAAAGCAAACTAGTGATCCTGAGAGGTAACAATATTTATCCTTGTATCCAGTAAGTAAGTTGTTATATGATAAATATAATAACCCATGCCATATCTACAGACTTCTTAAATTTGAATCCCTACATACTCTTTTCAACCTAGTTTAATTAAGACTGTTAGGTTTATTCATTCCATATTGGTTTGGCATTAGTTTGGTATCTATTCCAATTCAAGTGTTTGGTAGATAGATAGAAAAAATATGAAGATTTAATCACTCATATGCTGATTAGATATATATACAAATCAAATATAAATCACGTACATATAAAAGGTAGACAATCCATACAGATCTTAAATTGTCCACTTGATGGATTTCAATCAAAATCCCAATCCACGTATAAGGGAGAAGTGTCACATAGTAATTATAATAGCCTACATAATATTTACAAGTATAAGTTTGTAAATATGATGTCAGCTATTACATTTATTATATAGCATAAGCCACCATTGCTTACACAATTATGACATACCTCCATGAATTTTTCTTTTTTTTGGGATGAATATATCTATATGATATTGAACTTACGTAAAACTTAACAATAACCATTGTCGCACAAAGGAGTTGATGGCTCAACTATAATAAATTGTCAACAAAGAAATATTGAGGTATGGTAAGAATCTCAAGAAAGAGGAATATATCACAATGACAAAAGGAGCAATTGTTATATAACTATAAATCTCAGAAGGTGCAATTTATGACTAGTTCATCTCAGCAATATTTGTTTGTCCTTATTAACTAAACCCCACCAGTCATGCAAAAAAACAATTTCCAGGCTCATTATTTTAGAAAAAGTAAATACAAGAAGAGATGTGCAGTTGCAACAGAGAGTGAATTTCACAAAATTAAACGGAGGAAGAGCATTTGAAAGAAGAGATTACAAGCTCCTAGATGTAAGAGGAATAGGCTGCTATTACTTATGTAGGCAGAAAAGTAATTATATGCACCTTGTTTTTGCAATATAAGCTCTTCTAGGCCACAATATGGGATCATATATTCAATGACTAGTTAGTTACGAGATTATATTCTCTACAATCCTGTATGCGAGCCTCTTTGAACCAAACTCAAACCTATGCATATACAATTATAGTGGATCAAGAATTATTGCAAAGTTTAGATCATAAATGGATGTACAATGCATATATGGTCTTAAGATTCATGATATACAAATAAAAGTAAAATTCTAAGTGGCTACTAAAGTAATCTTCAATAACCAAGGAAAGGAAAAACATAACAGATTTCTTACTTGAAATCAATCAAAGGCCGAATGTAGTTCTGACCAAACATGTAATAGTCAAAAGGCTCCCTTAATGCTTTGTGATAAGGAGAGAAGACAAAAGGGTCCTGAAATTAATATTTTGACGTACACACAAGTGAAAATTCAAATGCAGTTTCTATTAAATCTTTTTAAATGACATGTGGGAATTTCTTGAGCATGCATTCAAACTATCACCTCCACATCCAAGAGAATTCGATCAAGGGCCACCCTCATATTTGAGAGAACAACCTCTTCTGGATTGGGGATTTTGCTCTCAAATACCTGCAATGATTATATTACAAGAGGACAAGATAATGAAGATATGGTAATAAAGAGAAATAATAGGGACATCTATGAAGAAAGAAATACAATTGTGCATAATAGCTTTCATTTATTTTAGTAATTTTAGAAGTCAATAGCTTGAGCAAATGAATATATAGGGGTTTCATTTTAGTTTAAATAAACACGTATGAAGCGTAGTGAAAGAAAAGTTTACTTTAGAAGACACCCAAAAGTGCAAATGAAATATCAATAGGATGAAATTGAAATTTCTTACTCCTATACCACTGAATAAGGGTTTTAAATACTCAACGACCAACAAGGCTTTTCTTCCTTACGTTTCTATATTATTTGTTATAAAGACGAAGCAAGCAGATTAAGACATGAATGTGATTTTACAATACCTACGTAATATTTCTCCAAACAACACTAGTATCCACACCACTTAATTCAAAGTAAAAGAACTTAATATTCAAACAAGCAGAAGCACCTAATGAAAAGGTTGCTTTACTGATTATCAGTCATCCGAGAAGATGCTATCATAAAGTAAGGAAGAGTCCCTATTTTAAGTGAGGAGGGTTACTTCAGATTATATGATTTCAATACCCTTTAGTGGTCAGTTCTCCCTTAAAATTGCCTAATCCTTATGAACCCAGCCAAAAGTTCTTTGTCATGATTGGTTTGGTTCCCTAAGGCTATAACTGGGGAGGCTTTCATTGGATGGCATTTCGTCGAAAACTGAGCAAGACCTATGAAATAAGCATTACAACTTTAATGCCTGCTACCTATGTCAATCAAATGACAAACCACTTCAGCATTTATTTTCCCGGTGCCCATTCTCAACCAATATTTGGGCTCAACTAGCAAATTACTAGGTTGTCCAATGGATTTTTTATGTCAAGACTTAATGGGCACAGGGGGTAGTGTCCCATGAGATCTAGCATTTTTGGCTTGTGTTCTACATTTGGCATAAGAGAAATTGTAGGCAACCACACATTGTATTTACAGCTGATAAGAGTGTACTCCATCCTGTACAGGATCAGTAGTTTTAGGCCCCTAGTTGGGTACATTTTGTTCATAACTTTCTTCTTCTTCTTCTTCTTTAATGGGTTGGGTATAAACCACAGCTTTCTATAGAAGAATGAATAGCACCTTTAGGGGTCATTGAGCATATATAATGCCATATGTACCATGAAACCTTCGAAAGTCTTCCTGTGCCTCTAAAACCACTGATTTTGATGTTATTAAATTCACAATTACCAAAAGGGGAAATATACATACATATATATGTGTATAGCAACTAGGCAGACATCACCTCTACAGAATCCTTGTGAATTGTAACTAACCTTCTACATTAGGTAGTTCAAGTAAGAATATTAATATTAAAACTTAATAAAAAACTCTGTAATTGAAATGATGGATACAGCATCAAGAAAGCTTTTAAGACTAATAAAGCATCATGTATCAATTAGCATGGCTGCTCACATCTTTACAATAAAGAATCATTTTCGATAAGTTTTAGTCTGATCTACTTTTGTGCCCAAATAATCTTTAAATTGAGTTGAAGGTTTACTAGCATGATTAAACAGTGAAGTAACAACCACGCAAAACCAATAGCACAAGAAGTTTTTGGCCTGCTGGCTGTTCATTCAATACATTGTTTAACTAAAATAAGACCACATTAAACAATTAATCCAGGATGAACTTATTAGTAATATGTAGGAAAACATGAAAAAAAAATCATCAGATACATAATAATATGAGAAAGAGTTACATCACAGGAAAACGCCAAGGCGCACTTACCGCATTTTTGTAATGGTGATACAATTCTTCCATCCCTGTAGCAATATTTGGAGGAAGTTTTCTTGATTCTGATTCCTTCTTAATTGCAGATAGCAACTCTACGAAAGATACCAGAGATAGAGAGTGAAGTAAGCCTCTTGCTTAAGCGCACACTAAAAATATTATAAGATTATAACCAAATATTATCCAATAGTTGAATATTACAATTAGTGGACCTCTAATATGTCCTCAAATGTAAACTTTTTCTATTATTTGGATAAATAGATAATTTCATTTCAGTATATTCGAACAAAGCATAAACCCGTGGCTTTCTAAATCAAATTCAACCACAAATTCATTTCAATTTGCTTCAATAAAGAAATTTAAAAAAAAAAAAAAAGAAGAAACCTCAGTACTCAATTTACCGCCTAACATTACGATTACGAAATTTTCAATACACACAGATTTAATTTGAAACAAATTAAAACTATTTTAATCAATATATTTACCTATATTCATTAATTTCAACATAAAAAAAGAACAAGCAATTGAGACTGCAGAATAAAACGAACCTTCTTCAGACCTAGCATTGACGAAAGTCCTGGAATGCTTAGTCTCATTACTCAACTTGTTATTATTTTCACTTTCATCAGTTACAGTAGAAGAAGAAGCAGCAGCGGCACTCGTCTTCTCGGCGTCCTGGACAAGTTCTGCCATTCCTCGAACTCTTAAAGAGCAGTGTACACAGGAACACGACGAAGAGGGAGTTCTCCGAGAAGTGAAGAGTCGAACCGAAGAAAACGAAGAAGAGAGGAGAGAGAAGTTGAGAGAAGAAGAATAGGAGGATGAGGAGAAAGAAAGTGAAACCCTAGGGAATGAGTAGCAGGAAGAAGGAGGCGAAGGAGTAGAGAGGAGAGACAGGTTCAACATAGTAATGCTAGTGGAAGATTGGGTAAATAAGAGAAAGCCGGAGTTTGCGTGTGAGGTGATGATTTATTTCGGAAGAAAGAGAGAGAAGATTGGAATTTCAGCTCATTGGTTGGCGGGTTTTTGCACGTGTTTCTTCTTCTTTTGAGCTTGTTACTCTTGCTTTAAAAGAAAAAAAATACCTTTATTCACATTTACATCTCTAACTGGTTATTAATATAAGGTTATTCATTTTAATGAAATAATATTTTTTCAATATATCTTATTAAATAACGTATGAAATGTATAAAAATATGGAACAAAATAAAAATAATAAAGAAAAGGAGTGAGAAATAAATTTTGATTTTGATTAACGGCAAGTGATGGAGGACTACCCAAAATACTAATATTCGTTTATTTCGTTAAAAAGAATGAATTCCAATTTAAAAAAAAATGTATGTAATGACTATTATAATATTTATTTCGTATAAAAAATAAAATAAATTATTAGAATAAAAATAAAATATCTATAATACTGCCTATATTTGTTACAAAGAGAAATAATTGTATGGGATGTTATTTTGAAAACATAAGTATTTATGAAAAAGACATGGCAATTTTGAGACATGAATTCTTATTTATTATTTTAAGTAATAACAATTCATTATGAATCGTCATTTATTTCAAGTGAATATTGTAATATCAGTTTTACGTCAAGCGAGAAAGGAATAAATAGCTGGGTTATAGACCTACACCGATAGTGGGGTGCTAGGTTGCTTGCTTTGTTTTTATTACCGTGTATGTGTGTATCAGGTGCCATGGAAAGACAATGTGGTCAAATTGGGTATAGTTGGTGATGGGGATGGCCGAAGTTTATACATGCTAGTAGCAGTGAATAATGATGGATGGAGTCGGTTTTAGGGAATGGTTCTAGCGATAGAGTTTAGCAGAGAAAAAGAGGCGTTGATGATGGTACGCAAAGGAAGAAGGGGAAAAAAATTCTTTTCTATCTTTTGTATTTTGTATTGTGTTACTTATCAAAATATATCTAATAATATTATAATGTTAGATGAAAGCATTTGACATGCAATTAATGTTTTATAGACGCTTAATTGCTTTTTTTTTTTTTAAGTTTTACGAACATATGCATTTTTTTTAACTATTATATTTTTTTATATACTTATTTAACTCAAAATATTCGCAATTACAGATTTTTTATAATTTCTATATTGCAACCTTTTGATTTATGCTTAGTTAGAATACCATTCTCATATATTTATTCTTACTGGTTCATGCCAAGTGATCGAAAATATATGTAAATGTTTATCCAATATATAAGACTTTATAATTCAGTTTATCGTTTTCTTTTTTTTTTTTTTTCCTTAATGAATAAGTCATTTGGTTTTGTCAATTACCATAATATTTTCATTTTCAGTTTCTCATAAAATTTAGAATTAGAGTTTTAGCAGCATATATAAAGAAATATGTGTAAATTTTGATATAGATACATGGTTCAAAAAATCAGAAACCCTAACCTAAACCCTAACACATAATGAATTTTCCCAAAACCCAAAAAGTTTTCGCTATCAACTAAAGAGAGGCAACCTCAGAAAGGTGGCACTCGCACATGCAGTCACACACAAGCAATTGGGAGTAAAATCCTCTCTCTCTGTCTCAGTTTACTTAATTTGCACGCCCTTCTCTCTACATGATGCACAGAATTTCATAACTAAGAAAAAATATAAAAAACAGAATCGACTTTTCAAATTATGCATGTGATCCTACAACATATTTGGTGAGTGATAAGTACGAACTTTGTCTGAATCCAAAATAGGAATAACAGGAAACCTATATGTCGCAATATAAAATTACCATAAAATCTTTATCTAATCCCTGTGAAACTTGTAAATATTTTGATAATAACTTAGAGTCAATTCTGTAAAAGGTTCAGTAGATATCATCTTACCTTAGCAAAGAGTAACTACTTTTTTTTTTTATGTTTCAATTTTCCAATCTTACTTTTATATGTTTATTGGCATGTCAGTAGTATGGTTAAGTTTAAGATCGTCCAAACTTTTATCGCAATATTTATCTTTGATTTGAGGATGCATGATCTTCGTCTTACTATTTTCATTCACCAATTCTATTTGATAGTTTTTACAAGATGGTTTTAAGGTGTCAAAACTTATATCATGTATTTACTGACATACATATTTTAGGATACATGGTTTGACATCATATTTTCATAGTATTCAAACAAGTGTTTAAAAAATAGATACCGATGAAAAACTGATAGTTTTACTATAAATAGATCAAATAAATACGATACATATATATACAAATATAATATAGATATGATATGGATAAGTTACAAATGAAGATCTAATAGATACGATACAGATAAAAATTACCTTATCGTGAGAAGCATATGCCCAAATATCATACTCCGATCCTTTTGTCTTTTAACTCTTAATAGCAACTCTTATCGCTTCATGGAAAAAAATTTGGTAAATAATTATATTGAGATCTATTTATATTGTCTGATATTCATATGTACTTATACTTTAACAACAGCCATATCTTATTTTTATGTAATTTATATCTGGTTTGTTTGATGTATTTTTTAACAAATAATTTGTTTGAAAAAAAAAAAGTCAAAATGACCCAAAAAAGATAAAAGAAGCAGAGCTTAGTATTGCCAATTAGTGATGTTCACGATTTGGTTAACCGGTCTATGGTCCTATTTTTTTATCCTAACTGTAATAATCGGATTTTCAATATCCTGATCATAAATCGATCCATTATGAACAGTTAACCGCCTTAACAGTTAATCGTTTTTTTTTATTAATTTTTTTGGTTTTCGGTTTTCGGTTTTTAATCGTTTAACATAATGATTGTGCAAATTTTGCAATTAACCGTAGTTTTCAATATGTCCGTAAAAAATTAGAGTATTTTTTTATATAATTATATTAAAAACTATAAATTAAGAATGTAAAAACATGTAAAATAGTTATTAATATATATCGATGCCATCAAGATAATCATCGTAATAGCCTTTTACTCATGTGTTCTTATCAACCTTGATCAATTGAGCTCAATACAAAATCTCAATCAAACACTACCATTCCAATTTTCAAACATATATGCATTTGTTTCTTCTTATCTGAATCATTTCTTTTAACATAATTCATATTAATAACACCAAAAAAATAATTATGTGGGGATATTATAAATTATATATTTATAATTACAAATCGGTTAACCGAATCCATCGGTTTCTAGAATCTAAAAACCGAAACTGAAAAAATTAAAAATGCTAATCCTAAACCGAAATCAATAGATCGATTAACCATTTTTTTCCAATTGGTTTCTCGGTTTCGATTCGATTATCCTAAATATTCTATTTTCTTGCACACTCCTATTGCCAATGGTATTATAACCTAATAGCATCTTCTCTAATATCTCAAATAAGATATACTAGATTAGATTCTTCTTTCCCCTATTGTAATGATAAAAAAAAAATAGAGCCTTATTATCACCACTAGTTTATACTTTAACTTGACATATTTTTATATTATACACCTGAAATTTTAATTGCCAATTTGTAAATCTAATTAGATATTTAGTTACTACTGTTTATACTTTACCTTTTTTACTTAGTATTGAGGATTTGAATTTTTCAGTTATATGATAATATGATTTAATATTATTATATAATATAAAAAAAATATTATTCATATTGTATTTTGATCATAATATAATAATAGTAAAAAAGATAATATATAAACAATGGCAGCTAAATATTTAATTAGACATATAAATTGATAAAATAAAAAATAAATAAATTTAAGATATAACCCACAGTATTTCTCCAAAACTCTTACCAACTTTTCAACCGATTATTAGGGTTTTAGTAGAGCGAACTGAATCTGAGTGGATAACTTGGTGGCAGATTCAGCGGCAATGCAAGTGGTGTGTCCTGCTGATGGGCGTAAAATTATTTTTGTGGGATTAGTCGTTCTTGGAGTGCGCGACCTGTGGACATGAGAGACTGAGATTATTGGGAGTGCTGTCAGCACACGTGGTATTTCTGGAAGAGCTGTTCCGGGCCCAATTTTTGATAGTGTGGATAGTTGTCTCCTACCTCCATCATGCATTGGTGGGCCCCTTCTTGTTGGCCCATATTGCCCTTTGTTCACTATTTCCAAATTCATATTTCGAACCATTAAATGTGGATAAAAGGATTTCGTCTCACCTTTACAATGTCAAAAATTATAAAAAAAAGTGGTCTCTCTCTATTTAGTGCTTTTCAGAAACTTCTTTCTCGTCGTTATTGTACCAAAAGTCTAATAAGATTTTAATAGATGACGAGGAGGGGTGTAAAGTAATAAGTGGCATGAGAGATTGTAGGAGGAGGTTGAGAATTTTTTTTCTTTTTTTTTTATTTTTTATAATTGTTTACTATATTACCTAATTAAATATATTTATTAATGTTATTTTATTGAATTATGACATTTGTTTATACAATTTATATTTGTTAGAGGTTTAATTGCATTTTTTTAATGAACTTACCTTTTTTTTTTTTTCTTTTCACTTATTTAACTTCAATAGTCACATTTACGGATCAAATAAAAGTATCATCATTTCATTTAGAATATCATAACCATATAAATTAATCTTTTATTGTATATGTTTATTATATAATACTAATCTTGCCAACCCATTCAAAGCAACGGATGCAACCGAGTCCTAAGCATGTGGTCGTCATCCTTTCTTTACAAACTTACCTAGGTTTTTATTGTCTCTCTCTCTATCCTTTTTAACCCCACTTATTTAGCTTCAATTGTCACATTTACATTTACAAACCAGATAAAAGTCTCATAATTTCATATAAAATACATCATAACCATATGATTTATTCTTTTATCATATACATTTATCATATAATAGAAACCTTATCAATCTTTTGAAACCAATGGACCTAGTTGAGTTTTAAGTAGGCAAACCTATCAACTCATTAGATGCAATAGCTCCGGCCAAGTCCTCAGCATCAAGTCCTCAAACCTTATTGACTTGTATCATGATGGGTCTATAGGAATGTAACCGAAATAGATTGAGATGGGTATACTAAAACCCGAACCCGAACCTGATACCCAATAGGATTTCCAAAACCCATCCCAAATCTATAGGGTTTTTGTCCATGAACCCAAAACTCTCTAGACAAACCTTATAGGGTACCTGAATTCGAACCTGAAACCCGATATAAAATTAAAATCATTACACAATAAAATATTTAAAAACATCATTATAAATTTTTTTTATCATCGTTTTCTATTTCAGATCTGTTCCCATTTTATAGGCCAAGAAAAAAACTCTTATTATTACTCATGCAATCCTCTTTATAAAATCCCAATCATTTTCATGGAAAAAAAATCATTAAACGAAACAGTGCAATAACAGGAGTGAGAGGCTTGAATTTGAGGAGAGTGAGCCTAGACCAAGACTAAAAGTGAAGACCGTAGAGTATTAGTCTATTGTCCTAGAGTTTTTTACTTTTTCTAAATGAATTAATAAAAAAGAAAAAAAATAGCTTTACAATTGATGGAACATAACTGGTTAATTTCAAAAACTGAGGCTAAACATAATATATATATATTTATACATTTAAATGGGTTCGGGTTTCTCAATGGATTTTATGCTTGTTCCAAAACCCATTTCAAAATCCTATAAAGTTTTATTATCGATCCCAAAACTCATTCCAAACTCTATAGGGTATTTATCGGGTTGGGCCGGTCAGATACCCTATAAAATTGGAGTTCATATTGATTAACTACTTAAATAATTTAACTCATTTACATCCCTAAATAGAATTAGAATCTTGAGCTCAACCAAATAATTACTTGAATAATTTGATTTGATTGTATCTCTCGCTAGAGCAAGAGTTGAGCTGGATTAGAATTTTTAAGTCTAAGTTCACATTATAATCATAACATTAATAGATATGAAAAGCAAATAACAGTAATAATACAAAAACATTTTCAAACCATGTAAGAAGTTCATTATTCTGATAGGTTAATTCCTTACCTAAAAGTAAAAAGTGATAAATCATTGATCTACTTATTTATGTTAACACCTCACACAAGATATGAGGTTCATATGAGACCACATGTAAGGTCACTATTCTTATATATTACAACCTCAATGAAAGATATTGCTATAATAAATAGGACAAAATCCTATCCATCCCAAAACTAGGACTTCGACAAATTGCCCAATGCAATGGCCTGATAAAGCCTTATGCAAAGGGGGGAAACATTTCAATTCATCAGAACAAGACATGATTGTGACGGTTTCCCGAAACAGTGGGTTGTTTCGGTTTAATATACGAAGATCGTAATTACCAAAGCCTGAAACAGCATATTTCCAAATATTCTTGTCATTATTATTTTTTTTTCAGTGAAACAATATTCTTGTCATTTGCACCAAAATATTCTTCTTTATCCTCACCGTTGTGTTGCACACCCAGTCGTCAATTCAAGTATTAAATACGTATTAGGTGTTACGATTCAATCATTTCAGCTTGAAACATTCGCTTGCGTGTTCTCGTAAGACCTATGGCAATTTCCTCGTCCTTTCGAAATGAAAGTTGACAATATGTACCAAAAAGTGGTTTTAAATATCAGATGATAAGATACAGTCCCCAGCTTATTTTGAATATTTGGATGGCGATCCAAAGGGAAACCTTGGTGGACAAAAGAATCTAGCATATTCTAATCCTCAACTTCTCTAATTGTTTTCATCTCACTTAACCAATAGCATAGGTCAAGGCTTTACCAAACCTGATAATTTCCACTACGGCTCCTGTGAATGTATTTTCAACAGCCTCTTCTTTCATTATATCCTAATCAAATGAAGCATCTCTTGGACGAGGCCTGCAAAATATTAGTATCCCAAATGAGCTGAATACGCTGAATTATCCATAAATGTGATCCGAAAATAGAGATCATGCAGCTTGGATAAGGATCGGGTCAAGAATTCTATAGCTAACCATATGTACCAGAGGCAAAACCATAATATGTGCATGCGTTTTCAAAAGTTCTAAATCTTTAAGGGGCAGTTTTCCAAAAATTCCCAAGTTTGGGAGGTGGCCAGGGGATGAAACACCCCAGACTTGAATAACGTCCTGATGAAACATGAAGGTCAGATCTGAAGCCGAAAGACTAGAAAGATTTGAATTTGAAACAATCGAGGAGATCTGGTTAACCCTCCACCCTACTCAACTAAGATGAACACATGATCTATGACAAATCCAAATCAGAACTGATTTGCATCAGCTTGTTGCTGAGAACCGCCCCCACCATGCAGTTTCTTTTTAGCAGATTGCTCCGCAAGATACCTGTTACAACATAGACAAGATGTCAAAAAAATAATCACTTGAGAAAAGCTCGGTAATTTTGCAAAAATATAAAGCCTATTACTAAAAGAAAAACACGCTATTTCAGATACTATTTATTGGCTGCCACAGCTCAATTTGCTGTATTTAAATTGAGCTTCAAACAATTAAAATGAGCCTTTCATAAAGGACCTCTTTACAGTATTCATTCTTCTACACTCCATTTTCAGTTCTTATTCTCTATCCATTAGTGGACAACATTCTATAATGGAGTGAAGTTGCAAATATGACTCTTAACTGCAACAAACTTGAATGATTTTATGGCACACTGCATTTTATCTAAATTCACATATGGATGATATGCCATCAACACTGCAAAGCGGTGGTACCTCATATCTAAAATAGCTTCCACATCATGAAGTATGCCGGATTTCTGAATAGTAAGATGATGGCATCGATGGCTATTGCATCAATATACCATTAAACAGAATTCGATATTATCTTTTCTGCTACTAAGACCACATATATAAAATTGGAGCCAGGAACAATGCTTGAGTTCATCTTTGCAAATGAGTACCATCTATAGTTTAGTCAATATCAAAACAACAATTACCAACACAGAGAGATAGAGAGAGAGAGCCTCTTCAAACAAATACTCCCGAATTGGTGATCATTATGGGGAAATTTTCTAAAATCATTGAATTTTTCTCACACAATTGCTTCTAGGGTTTAGACAGCATAAAGACAATTAGAGAAAGACCCCCCAAGTAAATATTCCTGAATTACATACCAAAATATACATATATTCCATAAATGGTGGTGATTTTGGGCAAATTTTCTAAAAATATAGAAAATTATAGCCACAATTGCTTTGAGATTTTAAAACTGAAAGTTGAAAGAAATTAATGACCCTTTGAAAGTAATGCCACATCTTTTATTTGCTCTTTGTTAAGAGTACTGATATACTGAGAGAGGAATCAATGAATATATGGCAACTCAACCATTAACATAACAGCTAAAACAACCACACGCTCTTGCAATGTAGTTTCCACGTAACAAAAACTTTCAAGTCAAGTCACACCACTAAAATTGGAAGGTAAGGCATATGTGTAGCAATGACAACACGTGGGTTATGTTTAAAAGAGTAAAAAAAAAAAAAAAACACATAGACAAACATTTCTTGGAGAATGTAGTTGCTATTTATGTTACCAAAGAAAATCAGCTTAAACTCTTGGAGCTGGATATTCGTGATTCAATTGTGACAAAACTATAGAAAAAGAAAAAACTAATTACAAGTACTACCAAGAATCATTACTTACTTCCCAGTGCAAAAGCCTGCAGTGTACCAAGCCATTAAAACATCACTAAGCTCAGTCTGAGGGCTTGTAGCCTTTGCCATTTCTGCATCTTCCTTTTTGCCTTTCTCTGAAGAATAAACAAGGTACAACTTGAGGGTCAGTTATAAATCATATAAACAACTAGAACCTACATGTGACCCATCAATTTAACTATCTTTTATAAGCATATTAACTCTTTGCAAGAATGTATCATATATTAATAAATGCAGCTATTGATTCATATCATGTGCCATTAATTTCCAGGGTAGCAGCTAAAATCTGTACATCTTCATTTAATTTCTGTCTCAATGCTCCATAGAAAGAGTTAAAATCCATGTCATATGAGCCAAGTTTAACAAGACAAGTCAGCATTATTATGCTGCAAGAGCTTTCACATGTGTTTAATAGAAGGAACTTACGCTCATTCATAATTTAACTTTTTCTGGCTACCAACACTTTTACTTCAATGATGCTCTTCTTTGCAACAGAGGACAAGCTTACTAATTAATATGCTGGACATGAACCATGCATACCTTCTTCACGCACTAAAGAAGCAGAACTCTTCGTCTTGACTGAAGATATTGCTTTCTCAGCAGCTTCAATGGCTCTTCTACCGATGCCACAATCTTCAAGGGGTGACTCTTGTGGTACACAAGTTCCACTAAAACAACAAGCAGAAGCAGGACATGCTGCTGCAATAGGACAGGAGCACGGACAGCAGGAACCAAAATCTTCCTGATGAGAGGTCTGGTTTACCAGGTCAGGGTACTGTTGGTAAAACAAGGAGGTAGGATCAGAGCCAGAAGCAAGCGCTGAACCCTGTTGATTATTATATACAGATTGTTGCAGTTGTTGTAGAATTTTATCCTTCTCTGCCTCTAGCTCATAATACTGAGTGAGTAGTTTGTTGAAATCATTTGTTTCTTGCAAGTAAGAGTAGCTGTCTGATGGACCTGGTAGAGATGTAGCTGCAGATGTGTTTATAGATGGACTTTTACTAATATGCTCACCAGGTTCCCTAACTTCCTTATCAGTATTCACCATTCCAGCGTTTTTTTTGTCTTCCTCCCTAAGATTTGACAGACAAAATAAAAAGAAGAAATTAAAAATATAGTGAAAGTAAAGGAAAATAAGTAAATCCACCCACATGGCTCTTAATCAAATATAGTATTGTAATCTACAAAAGGCAGCAATTTCCATGTACTTCCTCCACCAGTATGATGTGCATATTTCTAGTATGCTGACGAGATTTGTTCATCCTAGTGGGGCATAAAACAAAGTATTTAAAAAAAAAACAAAAAGAAGAAGAAAATTGAAAAATCCAACTGTCTCTAGAAGTAGCTTTGATACAGGTACATGAAGAGAGCCCCACAATTAGAATCAAAGAAAAAGACAGTTGTTTATTTCAAGGAAGCAAAGGCTAGCAAAAAAATGCAATAAAAAGGCAGTAAATGACCCATATAACTTAATAAGGTAACAGTTAACAAGTGTGCTTAATATGTCATCACTCAAAATAAGCAGATCGTGTACAGCATGCAAGATGTGATAACTAAAATTTAAACTAGATAAAGCAATTTTTTATTTCCGTTTTTTAGCAAATGTACTCACCAGTAATCTAGACAAGTTAGCAGCTATCCATGACTCTCTTGAAACTTCAAACAGAAATGAAATTGCCAAACTAAAAAATGATAAAAAGAAGATTTCTAACGCTATGCGATTTAACAAGCAAGGTCCACGAACAATTGAATCACCCGATTCTGATAAAAGCGGAGGAAAAAGCACTAGAACAAATATTTGAAATGAAAATGTCTAGAATCATAATAGTCTTCTATTTATAATCAATAACGTTATAACAGGCTGCCATGTGTTATGATGAATGTGAAATGCTGTTTCTGCCAAGCAGACTACTATGTCATTAACCCATGGATAACCGGAATTACAGATCACTCACTTGAATAAAGGAATGCCTCTCTCTAACATAATAAATAATTCTACCTGGATCAAGCATTGAAATAAACAATGGTCTTAGAAAACACCAGCTAACCTTACAGTTGCATCATCTTTCTGACTGAATTTAGATACATCCTCTTGCTCTCCAAGTTCCACTTTGCCTCCTCCATGCAAAGGTTCAGAATTCTTCTTTCCATGCATCGTCTGGACAAACCAAGAGATTGGAGCATTAGATTCATATATTAAAAATACGTTGAACTATCAGATCTCTATAGTCATTTCAACACTCAAATATCATGCAATGCATGTGTGAATGTTGTGACTTTGCGGTCATAGCCAAAAGCAAAAATAATAATAATATTAATAATTATAAATTAAGGCCTGAGTTCGACATAATATTCAAATGAACCTATGAAACAGACCCCTTTGGAGCAGTGTAAAGATGAGAGAAAGCCAACAACATTGGGAGAAATGACAAGAAACTTACAATAACACCCCAAAGCAATAACAAATTAAGGGCAAATAACCAGCATTTGACATGTTTTCCTAGACTTTTTGCTCATTTCTCCAAATACACAACCTTACACCTACTTATGCTTTTGATATTTCCTTGATGGCAAACATTCTAAATGCCAATTTCAAATGCTTTTACAAAAGCCACTTTGAAATTACATCCATCCTTACTAATAATAATAATAAAAAATAAATATTGTTTTGATGCTGACCACAGTACCATGCTTCCAGAAGCTCATACTAGCACAAACACCATAGTTAACCTCATGCGCACTTTATTCTTAAGTAATCTCACACTTTGCATGCCTGACAAGTAAAACATCATAACATGCAACAACAAAGAAAAACCATAACCAAATGATTCATTTCATAAATTGCATATGTGTTGAATTCATACTCACATACTGCAAGTAGTTCTTCGTAGCTAGTAGTTACCCAAGTACATATACGCCAACTAAAATCTCAAGTACAATTCTCTTGCAAGTGACCAGAACTACTTCTGAGCCTTTCGATTAAAATTGCAGAACAAACACCAATGAATATGCATCAAAAGCATATACAAATGATTTATTTCAATTGAAGATGCTCATATTTATATGGAAAAAAAGTCAAATTTTTGCTCATATTTTAGTAAGTTCTTCAATATTTGCTAGATCAGTGCATTACATAGACTAGTTTTTAAAATGCAACAGCAACAAAAACTCAAGTCCCAATCTCTTGTCGAATTTTACTTAGCCAATCTCAAGTACGTTGGATCAAACCCTCAACTGAAACAGGAACACATCAAAGAACAAATGGAAATCCGTTCGTATCAGTTAACACCACATATAGATACAAACTGCATTAAAATTAATTTCACATGACAACAAACACTTCCTCAAACATGATAGCCTCTACTAATTAGAACTTCCAAGTTCCAAGCATCATATGCAACGAATTTTACTCTGCAGTATATACTTCATTTGCATCATTAAGAAACGTCTATTCTCATTACAATAAGTAAACAAAATCCATAATTCAGAACCTGAAATTCAATTCTATAATATCTAGCCCCACTGCAACCCCCAACCGAAACTGGAACACATGAAAAAAATCAAGAAATCCCTTCCCATAGTCTTGAACATTATAATCTCTAATATCATTTCCAAGCGACCTATACGCAAAATTCAAGAATCACCTATTTTCATTACAATAAGTAAACGATTGATTATTCAGAACATGAAATTCAGTTACAACACCTAGTCCTAGTGCAATCCCAAAACGAAACCAAACTAACTCAAAACCTTGCATAATTCCTTCATTGCGTTTACATTCATATGCATAAATACGAACCGCATCGTAAATCAATTTCACATAACAACAAACAATTCCTTGAACCTTATAGCCACTACAAATAACACTTCTGAGAATCCTATACACAGAACTCACTTTCATATACTTTACTTCATTAGCATCATCAAGAATCATATAATTTTCATTACAATAAGTAAAGGAAATCGATTACTCAGAACATGAAATTAGATTTTACATCATCTAACCCTAGTGAGAAAGAAAGAGTGAGTAAAGCATGTCAGTAAGAAAAAAGAAAATGCAAAAAACGATTTTAAAGAACCAAAAAGAAAAGAGTAAGAGAGAGAGAGAGAGAGAGGGAGAGGGAAACCTTATACTTGGACATGGCATTATCGAAGGCATTGATGAGAGCTGAATCATCCCATAGTTGCCCTTGCTTGTCCATCGCGCTTCTTTCTGCTATTCTTGTTCTGGCTTCGCGTTCCGGTTTATACACTATGCTAAAACTAAAAGTAGCCTTTAAAATTTTTTGGGTTTCTGTGCTCTGGCTCTTCCCTGGTATAAATAGCAGTAGTACCCCATAAACAAGTGATAAAAAAGTTCAAAATTAAATAAATTAATTATTAAAAACTATAAAATCTTTTTAATATAAATAAGTTATTATTTAACAATAACTTCTTAGCTTTTGTTTTTAGGAAAAGGAAAAAAAATTAATATTTTTAAAAAAATTACTGAAATGCCACTGAAAATAAAATATTCCAAGTTTTAGGGTAACTTGACCTCGTCTCTTTAAATGTTCCGCATTGGACCTCATATGTTTGAGAGAAGAGGTTCTTAATCTCGTCTCTTCAACTGATGCGGTTGGCGAGGTCTAAACTCACGACAGTACTTCATCTTCTTTATTTAACGCGTGGAAAACACTCTTAAATTCCTCAATTCCAAACCGAAACCCTAGCCCCTAATTTCCCAATTATGATTGACGAAAAATCAAGGCATCTTTTAGAGTTGGATCGATTGTTAGGTGTTGAGGAAGTGATAAGATCGTGTGGAAGTGAAGAGTTTTGTGTGAAAAATCCTGAAATCGTACCAAAATCAATAAGTAATTTGGTTTTTAATTTTCACATGAATTTCCGCTATTTGTGATGTTGCATTAGATGTCGGGATCCTACATTTACTGTTAGTATTGCTGCATTGTGGTATGGGTTTGGGAAACGAGCTTGGCGTGTTGCTTGGTTTTTTTTTTTTCTATATCGTGTTCTTCCTTCGTGTCGGACCAAAGGACCAAATTTTTTTATTTTTTTTCGTTGTTTCCCTATTTCTTTTTTGGTGTTGTAGTTTTCTCTATATAATTGATGAAATTATGATGTAATTGTGATTATAATATTTAGTTTTTGAAATTATAAACCAAATCATGAAAAAATCATATACTGTTTATATCATACACATTGTAATATACTATTAGAAGACTGAGATGAATATAGTAGCATTAGTAAATGTCACACCCCAATAATACCCTAGTAGTAATACATATAATATGATACAGCCTGATAACCTAGACAATATCAAATACACACATTATTACTAGAACTACTTTGGAAAATGACATGAGTTTAACAAAACAGGATCTTTTTTGTTGTGTGATAAGAAATGATGAAAGCAAATAAAATCACGATACCATAAATAGGTCTTACTGTCGAATAATAACTATTACAAACAATAAAACTTTCTAAGTTCTCAGATAATAAAATTGATGTACTAACACCAATTAATACATATAAATAATAAACTATTCTCCCTGTTTCCAAGACTCTTCCAGCTTTAGAAATATACCGGCTCTAAGCTCCTAGAAGCCAGCAACCAAGGCTTAAGTGTCATCCTATAAGGACTATAGGAGTGTGAGCATAAACCACTGGCTCAGTGAATAACCATAACTTATCACACAATAAGCAAGTTATTATCAATCATATGTAATGCATCAATCAAACATATGAACAATTACAAGCTTAGACAGTCCGGAATCCAAACAGGATGGAGATTTGCGCCCTCTCATCAGAGTTGAAGGAAAACCAATCTATGAATCACCTACCCAGGAGAAACTAAGTACACAGGAATATCACAATCCTCAATTATTATCTCTTTGTGTTAATGTTGTTTTAAACACTCATTTCCTGTTTCAAGCCTTAGAAACTCTACTAAGTGTTAGACATTTCACAGCGATACCATAGGCGGCGTCCTTCATTACCAGTTGGTTTCCATGGAACCGATAGAACAAAGGTAATCTTGAGTAGAACTACTAGCCTCTTGCCAAGAAAAACCAAGTATTACCAAAGAACCAAAGTTCTAACACGTAGTAGGCTATCACATAATTATAATGCAGTGTGTGCAATTTATGCAATGCATGTATCATTTTACTTATGATTCCGATAATTTTTAGTCAGGTTATAAGTGTTCAAACTTCGTTTAAACTTCATTCAAACATGTTTCACATACAGTAAATTCATAAGTAATCCATTATCACTTTTATTTAATATTATTTGTCAAACAAATAACTCTAAACAGCAAGCAAAACCCATAACCCATATACACACGAGTTCATCATTATTATTCTTGTATTATAATACAGCTAAACTACAATCACAAACAATGTAATAAGTCTAAGTTACTTACCTGCTCATATTGATCAGTCGTAGTAATCGACCAGGAAATCCTCAATAATATTGAAATTACCTATTGAGATGAAAATATCCATCAATAATATTTATAAATAGAATATTAAATTCCTATGAGTGTCTAAGTGTCCTATATCGATATTTGATGATATAATTTCTACTGTATTTATCGATTTCTTAAAGTATTAATTCTTATAGAAAAGGATATCTAATGTTTAGTTCTACTAAGTTTCTTTTGATTGTATATTATTTTAGAGGATCTCATTTATCATTTAAACCTTCATTCATATCCTAAGCTCATTCATAACTTATAGAGGTATTAATATGTGTAATTTCTATGAATTTGTTCATAATATTTTTCTTGTAATGTAGAACTCCTAATCGTGCTTTTAAAGCTTGTTTTATTAAGTTTTATGTTCATATAAGGTCTTGGAAGCATTAGACATGAGTTTAGACTAGTTTAGATTAAATTTGAGTCTTGTTTTGTCCACTTCATTCCTAAATCCGAATTTATTATTACTATTTTATAATATTTCTAAGTTGTTGTCTTTCTTAACCAACAATATCTAAACATTTCTAACACATCAATAATCCATCCACTTGAATTCATCAATGGATTAACAATTTCTTCCCAACTACATAAGCTTTCTTCAATGCTAAATAATTCATCCTAATGTCTATACACAAATATAACAAGGATATTTTGATAGTTTAGAATTTACCTTGGCTTCTTTCTAAGCAAAAATCAAACCTATATCAAAGGTTAGATGATAAGTTCCTAACTAAATTAGAAGTTAACTACATTAACTATAATGAAAGTTTACTAATTCTAACAAAGATTTTTACCTTGTTGAGCTAGGTTCCCACTTGGGTCTATAGTAAACCAAGACTTTTTAACTTGGTTTTAGATGTTGTTGGAGAGAAGGAATTGATGTTCTTAATGTGCTTAGTGTATAGATGGACTATGGGAAACAACTAGAGGTTTATGTCTTGTCTTAAGAGGTTTCCAAGCTAAGTAAATCTAGGTTGTGTGTGTCATGGTTATTAGGTAGTATCCAATAACCAATATAATGCATATAAATATCTATATGTGCTACGAGACACTAAATTATCTCTTTATTGATTTCTGGATTAAAATTCAAAAATAATTAAATAGTTCTTTATTGCATCCGTAACATGAATCCGCATGTGATATTATTATTGCTTGTACACATGTTTGTGATTGCTGGTGCATTGTACTGATCCCAACTCATTTCTTTTTCTTTTTCAAATACATTTGAAAATCTTGTAGCCTTTGATTTATTTGGATATAACGTCGTCTTGGATTAGGGAGGATGTTACTAGCGAAGACTATCAGATCATTAGTATTAAGTTGTTAGACTCTAAGGAGATAGAGACTCCTCTTGTACTCATATTATAATTTGTTCCTTTGTATTATAATAGTTTAATAGGGCATAGATTTAATTGTTGGTCATAGAAGTAGTTGTTTAGAATCTTTAGATGGATTCTATGAGCCATCTTGTGCTAATGTTAAGTAGGATTTCATATTGTCTTGTATGTTTGTATTTATTGTATAGTTGTTGACATTGACTAAACTAATGAATATATGTTAGTGGTGTTAAATAAAATTTAAGGGGAATTATAACAAATTTTGAGCATTTGCATGTACATATTCCACATGGACTATTACAAATTGTAAATGTCATGCCCCAAGGGGTACTATAAACGTGGTAAGTCTGTCATACATAATATTAAAGCCTATGAATGACTATCTTAGTCACATAAAGGCTTCCATATTATACACAAGGCGTATATCACAACAGAGTGAATGAATCATAGAAGCACAATTTATATTGATAATAATTAAGTAACAAGGCAAGAAAAATAGTTATCATTAAACATAAATATATTAAATTACAACTCTTAGGGGCATACTCCTGCTAGTGTCCTCCAACAGTTCAACATAGATTCATATGTTATAGTGATCTTCAAAATACCATCATAGCACATATTAATCATCAAGAAACTTTCAAAATAAAATTTTATTATATGCTCCCAAATCTTCCACAACAACTCAAAAATCCACCAATGATTTCCTTAATGTCTCATTCCTCGAGTAGAGTCTCAAGCATACTTGTTTCAATGAAAATCTATGGGGGTGTAAGCTTATAACAATCTTAGTGAGATATTTCCCTATCATTCGCACCGACAATCACGAGCAAACAAGTTAATTAGTCAAGCATATGCTATGCTTATACAACAATCACATGAAGAACACACATGTATAGTTATTTAGAACTTATACACATAATGGATTTACGCCATACATATCAAAGGTTAGAGAATTGTTAATGAAGGTCCTTTTGATCTTCTACCTCTAGTCCCCATGCACTCGCCCATAGCATTCGATTGGCATGGCTTCGAACCTAGAGTCACATTCCCCGAGCGATGTGGATTCCCTAGGAAGGAGCATGGCCCACGTCCTAGCACGATAGCAACCTACATAACTCTATGCATAGGAGTAGCAGCCTTCCAAAATGCAACTTGATGGATGCTATATGTGACCATTTTCTTGTTAAAATTGTTCTGTATTATAATTCATTAAGGGGCGATTAATCAATTCAAACACGCATAGCAATCAAGCATATACATGAATAACATAGTTGAACAAACATTCTATTATTGTGATATGCTTAGTATCCACTTAATCAAACAAGCAAGAAACACATGCTTAAGTCTTGATAGTCCCCTATACATATTTATTTTTATCTTTTCTTAATCATGATAGTGCGATTATTTACAAGCACAAACAAAGGAACAAATTTAGGAGGAAAAACTCATTCGTCCATTAGAGCAATCCTTCGCCGAGATAATCCTTCGAAAATGGCACGTTAAACTCTTCGTCACCTAAGCAAAAGAAATACCCGGAATGAGTATTTTATAGATGCTCTACTTAATTTTCTAACTCTATTTATTGTATTTGCAGCATTTTTTCTAGTTGTGGAAATTTTAACTTAAAATGGTCATAACTTGCTCATTTTAACTCGGAATTTTGCATATCAGTAGTTGTTTTCTACCTACTCAAAAAGATTTATCTATTTCTAAGGTTATTTTTAACATTTAAGGCCATTAAGGTCTTTAAAAGGGATCGCACAGATTCCAGTACAATTTCTAACCCTTAATTCTTCCATTTTCCAAAGTTTTACTTCACTTGGACTCTTTATAGTAACATATAATTATTTCTTCCTTTGAAAATCATTTGGTATTGACATAAACTCATATTATATGCATAATCCTAGGGATGTTGTCTCAAAAGTAATTTTGTAAAATATTCTTGGGGATAGTAACAATGTTGAATTTATGAGAAATCATCCTTTGTCTTGTGATTAAATTTGTTATTTTATAAACAAGTGACTTTACAAAAAAAATCATAGTTCAATATATTATATATATATATATTTTCAATCTCAAAGGTCTTATTTGTTCAAAAAAATTATTTTAACAATTTGTTTTACAAGACATTATTTTACTTATTTGTGATATAAAACTCTATGTGTATTCCCCCTTGAAGTTTTCCTAAGTTTGGCTCTTAAATAAACTTTTAATTCTTCTATTTTGCAAATGTGAATCTTAATTAGAGAAAATCATGATTTTATGTTTATTTTTTAGTCCATGAATATTTCATTTTCATATTCAACTTTTTTTAACTAATTTTTTTCCAAAACACGAATCTTTATGTGGTTGTGAAGAAAAATCATTCTAAGTGGTATCATCTTCAAAATGTTTTAAGTTTTGGCATATGAGAAAATTTAGGCAATTGACTTGTTCTAAATTCTTATTTTTAATAAGAAGATTTGTTCATGTATTGTAAATAAGCTTTTTAGAAAACTTTACATAACAAAGAATTATCAATATTTATATTTGAGAGATTCATTTTGGTAATTAATAAAAATATATATTTGTGTGTTTCCTTTTAAATTCTTAATGAAAGGATTTCCTAAGTATTGGAAAAAAGATTTTTGTAAAACATTTAACATAACAAAAATTTATCAATATTTAAATTTTTGGAAAACCTTTACATAATAAGGAATTATCAATGTTTGTATTCTTAGATGACTCATTTTGAGATTTCGGAAAATTTAGCTAAGTAGCTACTTTTTTGATAATCTTTCCAAAGTGTTGAAAATAAATTCTTGAAATATAAGTCTCATTTTATGATATAAGAGATAATTTATATTTCCATTTTAAAATTTTTATTAAGACAACAACATCACTTTATGACTATGCATGCATATGAATCTAGTAGTTATACTAAGAAATAATGTGTTGTCTTGAACTTATGTAGAAATAAATAATAGAAAATCAAATAACAAATATAGAGAAAATAAAGATATAGAAGTCTTAACTTTATATCGAGAGTTATCGGGACTTGAATAAATTCCAATCACCGTGGAAAATAAGAAAAACATAAAGAAAGAAAACATTGAAGTCTTCTTCTCGAGACTTGAAAGAATATCAGTCTCATAAATTAAAAAAAAATTACCAAGGAAACATTATATATAGATGTGTAATACAGGATTAGAACAGAATAATTTTATTTTTTCTTTTTATTGATTCTTTTTATTGATTCTTTTTGTATCACACTTTACATTATATATAGATGTGTAATACATGAATAGAATAAAATATCTGCTAGTTCATATGCCTATTTTAGCACAGAATATAATATAATATCTACTAATTAGGATGCCTATTATAAAATCTGACTAGAATGTAATATAATATCTGCTAATTAAGATGCCTATCATAAACTTTGACCAAAAGCAGCATCTTGTAGTTAATTTCTTTAGCCAACCATCCATCCAAGCCCATCCACTCCAGCCCATTTGTCCAAGCCCATTTGTTCCAGCCATCCGCACAAGGAAGCTTCTTCATTTCTCCTTCACTTTATTTGTTGGGTTTCACTTCCTATTACAAACTCGATTTCACTTCCCATTACAAACCCTAACTCCACTTCCTCCTTCGAATTCATTTTCAATCACAAACGCTAACTCCACTTCCTCCTTCATATCTTTCCCGTTTAGCTATCGAACCCCCATAACATTAGTGACCAATTACTTTGTATTTACAAAAAAAAAAAAAAACAGTTTAATATTTAGAAGAATGTGATATGATAAAAAAAATATTTTTTTTATATTTTGTGCCACCTAGAGGTACCTGCATACTCGCTAATCAAGATTAGACAATACGTAATTCTATTTTATAAAATTTTAGTGGGTTAGTTGTTTTTTAGGCTTTTGAACACTTTTCTGTTTAAGTTTCTTAAATTTAAGAAAAAAAATGAGTTTTTAAAATGTAGTCCTATAAGCTATAAAATTAATTTTGTATATTAAAAAAAATCATTTTTCGAAGTGGCAAAAGATTTTTTTTTTAATTTTATAACATAAATTTGATAATTGAAACATTATATATATTTAATATATTTTCATCAATTGTACATTTTTTTTATTAAATTTTATTCATTTATTTTATTGACTTAAGCAATATTGATATATTATTTTTATATATTTTTTATTTTTATATTAAGTTAAATGAAATTAAAAAAAAAAAGATAAGATTTAAACTTACCTAGAACTGGCGCGAAGGTATGGGAGATGGACCGGGTTGCACACATGGATCGAATCGGGTTGTTTCACATGAATTCACTATAATCGATTGGCGGAACTCAAATTTGATCATCTGGCAATTATTAGCTACAAGGAGACTATCGGACAAACCAAAACAAGGATGGGGAAGACCCAGTGGTGGTTGTTTCTCTTGAAACTCGATGTGTGGCAGTGATTCATATCTTTACAGGTCATAAAGATGGCGATGAATCTTCGTCGGAGGTGATAAGGATGACATCGAGCTTCCTTTAAACTATCAATCAAATCCCTAAATTACCAAAAACCTTTCTATTACCACCAATTAGATTGAATTTTGCCAAAAAAGCTTAATTCGAAGTCTCAAACTTTGGAACCCTAACTTCTATAAACTCTTTAGATCTGAGCTTTGTGTGAGATTTCTATTGTAATCCTTTGTGGTTGCTGATGATAAAGGCTTGTTCGAGCTCTAATTTATAGGATTGAAGCTCGAATAAATTTGGAAACCCATTAAAACATATTAATCAAGATTTACAGAATTAAGGTTTCAGTTTAATATTTCATTAGTGATGATTTCACATCATTCGATTGAACTTGGATGCATTCATAAGTTTGTTCGGTCATGGATTAACTGCTAATGTCTTAATTATGCTTCAATTTGATGGAAATCATCATCAATGGTGATTTAAAGATCGATTTTGAGGAATTTTCCCCAAATTTCGTGGTCAATTTTGGCCATTTAAAACTACGAATTGAGACCAATTTTTTTGTCTTGATTTGTAGCATCCCATGTGTATTTCATGATTTCACTATCAATTTGGCAAAATTACGAATTAAAGATGGTCAAAACATGGACACAAAATGGACTTATGAGCTTCTTTTTGCACAAAATCCTCTCTAGAGGTTAAAGATGAGTGACATCATTGTGACGTAAGCATGACCAAAAGCATCTGCAACCAGAACCCAGGAGGATATGAGCAAAAAGGATGGCAAGGAGGATGCGCGATGAACAAGCTAAAAAACGAAAGGAATTGGAATGAGACATTAAACAGAATTAGGGTTCGTGAAAGAGGAAAACAGTACGAAGTACAATAGATAAACATGCATCTAAAAGTATCAGACAGATAGTGACAAAGGTAAATTCAAAGAAGCTGCTACAATAGATAAACATGCATCTAAAAGTATCAGACAGATAGTGACAAAGGTAAATTCAAAGAAGCTGCCTAGAAGTCATAGGCTGGACATGGGCTATGGAGCTGTGGCCCATCCATAAAAATCTTATTGCAAATTAGCATGATAAACGCTTATAAATAGGCTATTGTAATACAAGGAGATCATCAGAAAATATTATCTCAAAATTGTGTATTGGTTTTCTGTATTCGGAATTCCAATTTCTACTTGTATTCGAGTAGATTTAGCTTGTATCCGAGCAAAACCAACTTGTATTCGAGTTGGATTAATTTTCCGTATTCCACCACACTTCAATTGGTATCAGAGCCACAACTCCACCCTCATGGCTGAAACAGATTTGGAAATTGAGGAAATAATCCAAGTTATTCGACGGGTCTTTAAGGAGCACTGGGAAGAACAAGATACGAAGATTAAGGAGCACTGGGAAGAACAAGATACGAAGATGAAGTCAATCATGAAGCCATTGATGGAAACAATGGAAAGGCAACAGAAGCAATTAAGAGCGTTGTTCCCACCTTGTCCCGAGGTAAGCCTACCTAAATTGATTCCTCCATTAGAAGAGGAAAGCTTGAAAGATGAAGAATCACCAAAACCCACCGTTACACAAGCGGATTTCCACAAACCGAGTAATCAATTCACTCAAACACCACCTGAAATCACTCTCAAAATCCAACTTGACCAGTTTTCCTACTCCAACCCTTGCTCTCAATCCTTAACACCAACCCTAATAGCCTCAACAAACTTTCAAGACCCCGATAACAAACAGAACTGCCATAAAACCCTCCACCCAAACAACCTATACTTTCCATTGTTGGAATGATCACAACTCCATACACCAATGATTGTCGAAACAGAGGACAAACAACGTGAAGAACAACCCAAGTTGTTGGAAATTCAGTTGCAGACACAGCGGTGATGCTTAACGCAAAGGGCGTTGCTATCATTGGAGCGAACCAGTTTCCCCATGTTCCAATCTAAAAGGACAAGAGAGTCATGCTCACACTATAAGAAGGGGTTGTGGGCTTCCAATGTGTATATGAGTAATACCCTCGTAAGGATTTATATGTTTACAGGGTTATTCGAGATGTTCAAATACTGTTCGACGATAGTCCTCAGTGGGATTTGTTCTTTTACATGACTTTGATTCAAGGGTATGGTAGGATAGGTTTCCTAAAGAAGGGATTGGTGTGTTTTTCAATTTGTGTGAGGCGGGGTATCAGGTGGATGAGACACCACTCACCGTCATGCTCTCTACGTGTGTGAAATTGCGGAATTTGAGTTTTGGGAGAATTATGTATAGGCAAGTGAGGGCGTCAGTAAAGAAGTTGGGCTGTGGGACATGTCTATTATGTTGTGATGGAAAAGAAAACCGAAGGTCATGGGTATACAAGGTTAAACAAAAGAAGGCAGATGGGATAAGAGATATGATGGGTAGAAACAAACAGGGCCGGTGGGCTCAAGGAGGGAAAGTACAAGTTACTACAACCAATCAAGCAATCAAAGCACTGGAAATGTTGAGGAAAAACAAAGACAAGTTTGACCTTGTTATCTGTGAGGTAGACATGCCAGATATGGACTGTTTCTGCAAAATGCAACATGGTGGAATGGGAATTGATGAGTTAAGTATAATTAGTTATCTAGTTGTTGTTTCTCTCCAATGTTGTTTTGAGAATGGAAAGGAAATAATTAGTCGTGATAAGCATATTAAGCTTCAAACTAAGGTTTTCTTTACTTTGATTGACCAACGGAGTGAGTGGGCAATAGGCATCCGATCAGCTTTGTGTAGTCCTGGAGAGAAGTCACGTGGTGGCTCATGTGGAAGGCTGAAAAAAGTTGTCATAGCCTATTATGGTGGCTTAAACACTGCTGTGATTGTTTCATGGTTAAGGAAGAATTATGGATGTGCGGTTGTTTGCTTCACCACTGATGTTGGGCAAGGTATTGAGGAACTTAAAGGCTTGGGAAACAAGGGCAAGGCTAGTGAGGCTTGTCCATTGGTTGTGAATGACCTAAAAGTGGAATTCATAAAGGATTATGTCTTTCCATTCTTGAGATATAGTACTAGTGGTTTTCGACAATCAACATGTGTAGGTATTGATGGTAACCCTTTCAATGGGACAAACTTGAGTGATTGTGTTGAGAGGTCTCTTATGGATCCCAAACGAAAGGCATTGTTTTGATTGGAGAAATTGGTGGCACTGCTCAAGAGGATGCTGTTGCACTCATTAAAGAAAGTCAGACAGAGGAAGCCACCTGGGAATTCTTCGAGGAACTGAAATTACGTTACCCTAACTAACCCTTGTGGTCAAGGGTTCTTGAAGAAGAGGGGAATGCAACCAGAACCCAGGAGGATATGAGCAAAAAGGATGGCAAGGAGGATGCGCGATGAACAAGCTAAAAAAACGAAAGGAATTGGAAGTAAACATTAAACAGAATTAGGGTTCGTGAAAGAGGAAAACAGTACGAAGTACAATAGATAAACATGCATCTAAAAGTATCAGACAGATAGTGACAAAGGTAAATTCAAAGAAGCTGCTATAATAGATAAACATGCATCTAAAAGTATCAGACATATAGTGACAAAGGTAAATTCAAAGAAGCTGCCTAGAAGTCATGGGCTGGACATGGGCTGTGGAGCTGTAGCCTATCCATAAAAATCTGATTGCAAATTAGCATGATAAACGCTTATAAATAGGCTATTGTAATACAAGGAGATCATCAGAAAATATTATCTCAAAATTGTGTATTGGTTTTCTGTATTCGGAATTCCAATTTCTACTTGTATTCGAGTAGATTTAGCTTGTATCCGAGCAAAACCAACTTGTATTCGAGTTGGATTAATTTTCCGTATTCCACCACACTTCAGCATCCTGCCACGTGGCACTTTCTAAAGAAAATTAAAAGGCATCCCCAGCCTTTAGCAAGGATTAAATCTTAGACCTTTTCTTTGTAGTCCAATAACTTATCCATATAGGCTATTGGCCTGTGCCTCAATGTAGGTTGCACACAAACAATATTTAAGGCTTTCAAACTAGATCCAATTAAATAAACCAACCAATTGTAGGCTATTTAATTGGGTCCAAAAAGATTTATAATTAAAATTAATACTATATTAAGCCCATATTAATTTTATTATTATAAACCTATTATATTTGTTTATTTTTCATTTTTTATAATAGTAATTTTTTCTTCTTTTAAGAAAAAAATATTTTTATTGTAATCTATAGGCTTAATATAATATTAATTTTTACTATAAATTGAAGCCTTAAATAAGCAAAAATGGGGTATCTACAACTGCCTCTCTTTGTGGTGATGTTTGATAAAAATTCATCACAAAGACAAAAAGAGAGACCCCATTTTTGGCTTTGAAAGGTTAGGATAAATTTGGTGGTGGAACATAGGTCTACTGGGGACTATGATTGTGTACCTTTTATGCTAACTTATTGATGTTAATCATGAGAGGCACTCCTTTAAGCTAGCAAGTCTTGAATTGGATAGTGCTCATATCAAGTAAGCAATCTCAAAAGGCAGATTGGATAGCACTCCTTCGAGCAAGCAATAAAAAAAACTGGGATAATGTTCCTTTGAGCAAATGATCCTAAAAGATAGAATGGATGACACTCTTTCGAGTAAGTGATCCAAAACTAGGACGGTACTTCTTTGAGCAGGCAATCCTAAAACTTTACTAGATGATGCTCTTATGAGTAAGTGATCCAAAAATTAAGAGAGCGCTCATTCCATCAGGCGATCTTAATACAAAGGCAGGTGGTGCTCCTATGAGCAAGTGACCCTAAAAGTAGGACGGCAGTCCTTCGAACAGGCGATCTTAAAAACTTGAATAGATGATGATCCTTCGAACAGGTGATCCAGAACTAGGACAATACTTCTTTGAGCAGGCGATCCTTAAAACTTAACTAGATGATGCTCCTTCAAGTAGGTTATTCAAAATTAGTGCAACGCTTCTTCGAGCAGGTGATCCTAAAAACTTAATCAGATGACACTCCTTCAAGTAGGTGATCCAGAACTAGGACAACACTCCTTCGAACAGGCGATCCTAAAAGCTATAGTGGGTGGCACTCCTACGAGCAAGCAATCTTAAAGCTAGGTAGTGCGCATAGGTGATCCTAAAAACTCGACTGGATGACACTCCTTTGATCATGTGATCCAAAATTAGGACAACGCTTCTTTGAGTAGGCAATCTTAATACTTATGGTAGGTGATGCTTCTATTAGTAGATGAACCTAAACTAGGACAACGGTCCTTTGAGCAGACGATCCTAAGGATTGAGGAGAATTGATGATTGATTACTGACTTGATTTAGAAAGCTTTTGAAAAGGGAATTATGAAATCTTTCATACAGAAACATCTTAGAGAAAAACTTTTGCTAGCAAAAGTGTAGGCTAATGCCTTTATTGCAAAAACTTTTTATTTATTTATTTATTTTTAATTTTTTTGGAAAAATTTTTGAGTTAAAATTATATCTCATTTTTTGTTTTTTTTTAATTTTTTTAGGAAAACTTTGAGGAAAACTTTTTTCAAAAACTCCTTTTTTTTGGAAAAATTCTTTTCACTTTCTTCTCTTTTTATTTTTTTAAACCCTTTGAGAATTTTTTTTTCTTCTTTTTTTTATGGAAATAATGCCCACAGGTGAGAACCATGTGAGATCAATTATGCGTTAGGTTTTCCCCATTGATCACTTACTTTAGTTCATCCTCGGCTTCATTGCTAAATCATTTAAGGTCCCTCATTGAAAAGATTTTTACAATGGGGGCAAAACTTTTCTTTTTAGGACTTTAACTTGCTTTTATTGGGCATTGTTTTTCAACTTTGTGGGTAAAACAGTATTTGAACTTGAGGCATATAACTTTTAACTTGGGGCAGGTGATTTCACATGCCCCTATGGATAATTTTTCAACCTAGAGATAATTATCTTGTTTTGAATTGTCTAGTCTAAGATGAATTCCTTACACTCTCTTACGCTTATTTTCATACATTTGACTCGGATTCTAAAAAATATGGTTTGACTTGTAAGTGAAACACCTTAGTCAATCTATTAGATCTTTTCTGGACCGTAACATAGGTTGTTGGTTTTTGGCTTTAATCAAAAGGGATACCATATATACAAGCCATTTTGAAATTTACTTTCAACACTTTTCGGGTTTACAAGTCAAAAAGCCTTAAGGAAAACTAATAATGTGCTTGTCCCGAGTTTCAAGAGCATTTAATAAATCAAGTGAAGAGTCTCTAAAAGGATGGTATTGTGGGTGGGTCCATGATATAAATACGTTGTAGACCTTGGATATTAAGTTTTGATGGGTCTTGGTGGTTTTGAGCTTTGAACATGTGCCTATGCTTCTTAAGCATAATCACCTTGTTTGAGTTTTCTCCTCTCTTCTTTTCTCTTTTTTTTTTTCACACTTCTTTTGCTTTCTTTTTCCTCCTTTTTTTCCCCTTCTAATCCCCTTTTATTCCTCTTTTTCTTTCTTTCTTTTTTGTCTCTTTTTGAACATGAATTCAATGTGAGATATGTTTCCTCTATTCTCATTGGATGATTTATAACTCAAAGTGCATGGGTTGTGTATGGCTTTAAAATAGAGATTCTTCATCTTTTTCAAGGAAATCAATTATATGTATCAATAGATTGATCTTGAATTGATATAACTAGGACAAGCACACATTAGTTAATCTTTTTTTCTCCTTATTAATGACCCTAACATCCAAATTACTCATTGTGGGGTAACCCAAAGCAGTTTGGTTCTTGACATTTTTTTTTAATTACTTCTTTGAATGGCTCAAATGGGTTAACAAGGGATTTGTGTCTGAAATATTGAAATGAATGTCCAATGTTATTTTGACCTGTGTATCAAATTGAAGATAGATCTTCCTTAAGGAATGAGCCCTTTTCCTTCCCTTCATGCTGCTCTACTATCTAGTGTTTAGGGTCGGTGTATAATGTCTATTTTACCTCTCATTATTCTAGCATTTTTCAAAATAATGAGATAGCTTTCTTTGTTTTCAATCATTCACTTTTCAATTACCTCAAGAAAATTTACTAAATGCCCCTTTTGTATTAGGTTTATATTTTAGAAATTAAGCCCAATAAATGCCTCTAATTAGTAATTAATCAAGTCCTTTTGGTTGCTTCCTAATTCGATCTCATTTTAATTGTGGCTCATCTCCAAGCTAAAGTGAGTGATCATTGGGCTAGTAATTTGAAGTATCATTGATTGTTAGCAAATTTTATTTTCTTTTGAATTTTTTTATATTTTATTTTTTCAAATTTATTAGAAAAACAATTTTGTAGAAATGACCAAACATCAATTATATTTACAATGAACTATTTGAAATCACATTTTACAATGACTATTTACAACCTAAAGTAGAAATTTATTTACAAAGATGATACTTTTTTTTTCTTTGACAATTTCAAACTAAAAACTATTTTATAAATTAGTTTTTTTTTTTTTTGTAAATTGTTGTAAAAAGTAATAACGACTTTTTTTCCCCTAAATGTTCATGAATGGAGATTGATATTTACAGAATGATAGACTTGAGGCTAAGAGAATGGAATACCTATGACAAAGGTAATTCTAATTGAAAAGGAACTAAAACCATCCAATAGAGGAAACGATCTAAGGGACGATTGGTTTATTTACAATCTACAAGTACCTACAAGCCTACTATATATTTTTTTTACAACTTTTATATACAAGTCTTATATTAACTTTATTATGATCTATATAATCTAAAGAGTACTTACAAGTTTAGCATTTTTTTTAGTGTTATATTACAAGAACAACTAATTTGAACAAAAGAAAGATAAAATGATTCGTTATAATCAATATGAACTTGTTATTTATTTCATTCAATAACATTTGAATACATCAAAACATTATTTATTTTGTACTACAATTATTAGATGTCAATTTTATTTTGGTTGGGGAGGCTTTTGGGGGAGAGGAAAAGATCCCATAGGCAACTGATATAGCATTTTTGGCATTTCATTCATTAGGGACTCTATTTGATCTAGATGATCCAACAGCTTTTGGTTATCTTTTAACAGAGTCTGGACTTTCCTCTTAGCTTTTGGGGCCTTTGTTGTCCTAAAGGTAAGCCTCCATCTCTGCCAATCAAAGGTGCAGATTGGGAATCCTTAAGATGCGAACAAGTCTTATCATTTCTTGTGGACCTCTTGACATCTTCATGACAAGTTCATGAAAAATTATTATAAGCCATTTGATTTTTTATTCTTTTTTTGAAATATTATTTATTTACAAAAAGATGCGGAAAAAATAAGTTTTTTTTTTAGATTTTATGTGGCCCCAAAGGTATTTACACACCAACTAATCGAGATCAGACTGCTAGTAATGTGCCCTAGGCCATATGGATTTTATGTCATTTAGATATTTATTATCTTTATAGTCATTCCATTTTATCAAGGTTTATTATTAGTCTTTTTATCTTGATAAAATAATTCCATGAGTAAATTTGTTATTCTTTATGTCGTTTAAGTATGTGACTTCAATGGTAAAACCATAAAAGGAAAAAATAACTTTTTTCTAAATTATCCCTAATCATTCATTATATGGAATAATAATGAATTAAGATTAATATGTAGGCTGGATGATGGTCATGTTTCACTAATCATGGATATAAGATATCATTCTAGCACATGAATACATGTAAAAGTACATTGTATTGGATTGACCAAATATGAGAATGCTCTATGGATCAATGCGATAAGTATTTCTCATTGATAGTGTTGTTTTAGTCCTTAGACCTAAAATCACCATAGATTCCAACATGAGGAATATTGTGTTTTGACTCAATCAAACGTTATCTTTAACCAGATAATTATAAAGGTTGAGATTGGGCATATTATAAATCATGTAGAGGAAGTTAAGTGATTAAGATGGGATTTGTTCCTCTTATTAATTTGAGAGAGATATCTTTTGGGCCTCTTGATGAGTAAGGCTGAGAAATGCATGGCCATACTCGAATGAATTGATAAGGAGTTGTCAATATCATTTGTTTAAGTCAGTCATACTCTGGAATCAAGAAATATGTGATTAAACAATATAAGAGTGTATTGATCCACACCTTATGTTTAATTATAAGATATCATGTAACAAAAGGATTAAATAACTGACTGTTAATAGGTAAAGTCGAATCACCGATCTTGACTTAATTTGGGTAGGCATAATGTCTTGCTAGAGACCAATTATGTCTTATAGGTCTAAAAGGTATTTTAGGGCTACTACCAACATTAAGTGAACCTACATGGTCACACACAAAGAATGAATTAATTGAATCATAAGTTATTATAGATAACTATATTGGGAATTAACTGAGCATTTATTAATCTTAATTGAATTAATATTAATAAATATTTAATTGGCGAATTAAGTTTGTCATTTATAAGGTCAACATGAAACCTTAATATGATTAAGGGTAAAATCTTGCCGTCACATTAGAAATTATAGAGAAATTCTGTAACCTAAAAAAAGAGAAACCCTTTTGAGAGAGATTCCAAAATTAGGAATTGTTTCTACGTGCTAGCACACATACAAAAATTCAATTGAAAATTCATTCATGTGGATATAGTAGAGGGTGTTCGCGTTTGCAACATCTGAGGTTCGAATTTCCATAAGTGAAAGCATCAGAAAAGGTAATTCTATCCGTTGTAATTTGATTGAATCTCTTGGATCCGCCATTGGAGATTTAGGATTCGTATTTTATGGAAATAAAATATATTTCCGCTGCGTTTTGATCCCTAAATTCCTAACACAGATAACACATAATTCTTTTTTATAAAATTTTAGTAGGTTAATTGTTTTTTAGGTTTTTGAACTCTTTTTCATTTAAGTTTCTTAAATTTTAGAAAAAAATGTGCTTTTAAAATGTAGTCCTATGAGCTACAGTATTAATTTTATATATTAAGAAAAAATCACTTTTCTAATTGGCAAAAGTTTTTTTTTAAAATGTTATAACATAAATTTGACAATTGAAACATTATATATATATATAATCTATTTTCATTAATTGTGCATTTTTTTATTGAATTTTATTCGTTTATTTAATTGACTTAGGCAACATTGACATTAGTATTTTTGTATTTTTATATATTTTTTATTAAGTTAAATGAAAAAAAAAAAGAGATAAGATTCAAACCTACCTAGAACAGGCGAGATGGTATGGGAGCTAAATCGGGTCACGAACATGGATCGAATCGTGTCATTTGACCCAAATTCTTTGCAATCGGTTAACGGAAACTCAAATCTGTCGATCTGGCAACTGTAAGTTGCAAGGAGGCTGTCAAATGGACCAAAACAAGGATGGGAAAGACTCTAGTGGTGGTTATTTCTCTCGAAACTAGATGTATGTACCTTTACTGGCTTCAATGACAGAGGCGAATCTTCTTCGGAGGTGATAGGGACGACATCGAGTTTCCTTCAAACTATCAATCGAATCCTTAACTTACCGAAAACCTTTCTATGACCACTAACCAATTTGAATTTTGCCAAAAAAGCTTAATTCAAAGTCCTAAACTTTGGAACGTAACTTTTATGAACTCTTTAAAACTGAGCTTTGTGTGTGATTTATGTTGTAACTCTTCGTGGTTGCTGATGATAAAGACTTGTTGAAGCTCTGATATATAGGATTAAAGCTCGAGCAAGTTTGGAAACCCATTAAAATGTATTAATCAAGATTAGCAAAACTAGGGTTTCGGTTTTAATTTTTTATTAATGATGATTTCACATCATTTGATTGAACTTGGATGCATTCTTAGGTTTGTTCAGTCATGGATTAATTGTTGATGTATTAACTATGCTTCGATTTGATGGAAATCATCATTAATGGTGATTTGAAGATCGATTTTGATGAATTTTCCCCAAATTTTGTGGTTAATTTTGACCCCTTAAAACTACGTGACTTTTCTCGGGCCCAAGTTTATACCACAACAAAAGATTCGAAAGTGGTTGACCCTTCAATCTCATCAGCAGGAGTGAAGTCTGAATCAATATCAGCTTGCGGGAGCAGAAGTAGAAATGTCTAAGAGAGTGCTTCGCGAAAGAATCGTGTGTCGCGGTGAAAGGCCTCCCATTGGTCTTTCTTATCAAGACCAGTTTTTAGTCTTAATTCGTAGTGTCCCATGTGTATTTCATGATTTCACTATCAATTTGGTGAAATCACGAATTAAAGATGGTCAAAATATGGAAAAAATGATGGCATTGCCAGCTTGTTTCCGCGCAAAATCCTCCATGTCTAAAGGTTGAAGATGAGTAATGTCATTATGATGTCAGCGTGAACAATAACATCGTGCCACATGGCACTTTCTAGAGAAAAATAAAAGGCATCCCTAGTCTTTAGCAAGGATCAAACCTCAGACGTCTTCTTCGTGATGCAATAACTTATCCATATAATCTAATGGCCTATGTCTCAATTAGGTTGTACACAAACAATATTTAAAGCTTTCAAACTGGATCCAATTGAATAAACCAACCCATTGTGGGCTATTTAATCTTGTCCAAAAAGATTTATAATTAAAATACTATATCAAGCCCATATTATTTTTATTATTATAAAACTATTATATTTATTTTTATATTTTTTGTTTTTTGTTATATATATATGTTTAATTTTTATAATAATTTTTTCTTCTTTTATAAAAAATATTTTTATTGCAATACGTGGGCTTAATATAATATTAATTCTTACTATAAATTGAAGCCTTAAATAGGAAAAAATGGGGTGTTTATACTATCTATCTATTTTCATACCTTTTATTCTTTATAAGTTGCATTTTCTTTTTATATAAATAAATTTAATATGTCATTAAAAGGCACTCACTAAAAGCAATCAATTCTGTATAAGATGAATTAATTTAGATGATAAGTTCCCCTGATATTGAAAATAAAGTCAATTTTTTATGGGACTATCAAAATTATAATATAAATAAAAAGTTGCTATACACTACCAAAAAGAAAAAAATACAAAGCTTGTACGTTCATGTTTGATGTTTAGCTAGATGGATAAACAAGTTTAATAACATTGACCACAATGTATAGACAAAATGAATTGACCAAAACGACTTGACGTGAGGTCTTTAATATCCCTTTACTATAATGTTTGATGTTTAGCTAGGATGTAGGAAAAGATAGATGGCCCAGCCACTATAAATCTTTAAAGGGATATCATAAGAGTGTGGCTTACCTATTGTTACTAAAGATAAGTAACTCAATTCTGCTTTTCGTCTGATGTAAAGGGAAGACATGAGTATTGAGTCTATTGGCCATTGAGCCAGCTCCTAAAAGTCAGTTTTTTCTTTCTATATCAAAAGAATATACGGGAGAAATTATGAATTACACTCCTAACATGTTCTTAACTATATCAATTTTTAAAGTTGAATGGTCAAAACAATAATATTTAATTTGTTTATATCTTAGTTTTTACTTAATGTTCCATTGGTAAATTGGTAAAGAAGAATACTAGAACAGGTCTATCCTAATTTTTAAATCTAATTTTCTAAAACAATATTCCTAACTTTTTTTTTAATTTATTTCATCATTAAAGATCCATCACTTGTATTGCATATGTAATTTAGTCTAAAGGTTTGGAAAATCCCTAACCTATAAGCTGACAAGCATGTTCTAAGGATGTGAAGGGTAGGGAATCCAACGAGAGGATCGACTAACTATGATTCGAAATCAATGGTCCAGATTTCATCATCTCTTTAGTTTACGTATAAATTAAAAACCACAAAAAAAACTTAGCTCTCTCTCTTTCTTTAACCTTTTAAATACTTTTTGACACAAATAGAAAAGATGGCTTAGAGAATAGAAAAGGGATGAAAAGATGACTTTGACTAGAGCAAAAAAGGGATAACAAGATGACTCAGACCCTCCCATGCTATCGATGTTTGTTGCTGGTGTTTAGTGGGTGTTTTGAAGACGCAATTGTTCCTCTTCTCAGTGGATCGAACAACAATCCTTCTGTAACCGATCGCCTCCTCTTTTCGCTTCCTTACTTGTTGAGTCTCCTTTCCCATCTAAGCCAAATTCATACATTCAAGGTGAGTCCAAGTTTGCTTTTTGCTTTTTTTTTTTTTTTTATTCCGATAGTAGAAAGAGGGAGCAGTTTACTTTTCTACTGGTCTTTTTTTTTTTTTTAATGAGTTGCATTTTGACCCGATTGACCTAGACGGGTCATCTGGGTCCTGTTTGAACTAGCCGGGTCGCTCGGGTCTAGCTGGTTCAACCTAAAAATAGGTCGCTAGCTTGAACAGGCCTTCTTTTGAGGTCAATTCCTATTTAACCTCGTTGAGCCAACTAGTTCAAGCCAGTTTTGACAACATTAATTATTACAGTTGAGCTTATATAGCATAGTGGGTGCAATAGAGGAATCATTGTGGAGTCATCTCCTCTAAGTCAAGAATTTAATTCTACAGTTCCTCATTTCATATGTAGTTCATCTATATGTCCAGATACAACCTACAAACTTTTCCTTTTTTGTCAATGTTATTTATTTTAGTACTAAGTATAAAGATAGAATTTTCCTTAAGGAAAATCTTATAAAAGCAATAGACGTTCTTATGGGACCTTGAGCTATTTTAGGTGATTTCAATGAAATCTTATTTAACAATGAAAAATGGGTTCAGTGTGGGGCAAGGGAGGTGTTGGAGGTTCTTAAATAAATCAATCTTGGGCTAATCGATATTAGATGTGTATGAATAAATGTGGCATGATCAACACTAGGTTCATTGGGCCTCCTTTTGATCAAATCAATATGGGCAAAAACTTGCTTAATCTAGTCAAAACCCAATTGGATAGGGCTTGGGTTAATACTCCATAGGTAGAGGCCTTCTTAGAAACCAAACTTTGGTAGGCTCCTCATTATTAAGTTGATTACAAGCTCATCTTTTTCACCACTCTTCTTGGCTCCATCTTAAACATAAAAGAATCTTTGGCATTTTGATTTTAGAATATGTAGGTTCACCATCTTTCCTTCAAAAACCTTGTCCAAAGTTGCTGGTACAATAACCTATCCCTTTCTCTTTCCTACTCCACCCTTAAGAGTCCCTAAAAATATGGAACTATGAAGTGTTTGGAATTATTCCAACGAAGAAAGTTGATCTTCTCTTTACTCTTAAGCAATTAGAGGAGATGCTTTTTAAGTCTCCCTCTCAATGAGCTCTTAATAACATTAACTTTATTCAATAGAAACCTAACAATGTCTTAAAAAATGAAGAGATTCGCTAGGTCTAAATGGATCATTCAAGAGGAAGAAACATCAAATTTTTTTCACTCCCTTTTTAACAAGGTAAATGATATCAGAAAGTTACAACATTTTAGGGTAAATTTATTTGATGTCATAATGTTTCGAGTAGTTCATTTGAGGTGATAAAGTTTAGGAAAGTGGGTCAATTGATGTCAATATATGACACGTGTCACAACGTGATGGATCTTCTAATTTTTAATTAATTTTTTTCTATTTTCATGTATCAGTGATGACCTTAATTGACCCATTTTTCTAAACGTTATGACCTCGAAATAACCACTTGGAACGTTGTGACCTCAAATAAACTTACTTCCAAATATTGTGACATTCTGGTATAATTTACTCCTTTTTGTTATTACGAGGGCCAAATTTAGAATGTGGCATATTCTTAATGTAAACGAAACTTGGTCTACCAACCCTGAAGATATTGAATACATTTGTGACTTCTATTCTAACCTCTTCGAATCAACCAAAACTCATGTAACCAAACGTCCCGACCTTGAGAGCTTAAGGGGGTATATCTTAAGCGAATAAGATAAGACATAAATTGGGAAAGCCATTAATAAAAGAGACATTTGGGAGGTAGTTAAGATTGTAAGTTTTAGTAAATTTCTCAGCATTGTTGGCTTTACAATAGAATTCTATAAAGAATATTGGCAAATTGTTATAGACAAAATTTGTTTTAAAATGCTTACAACTTGAAGAAAAGGTAATAATCAATCCTAATCTCAACAAAACTCTTATTTCTCTCTTCCTTTAGTGCATGTAGACTTAATGAATTTAGACAAATTAGTCTCTGTACCATTGTCTATAAGGTTCTTACAAAGATTTTTTTTCTAAAGAGTTAGACCCTTTCTTGATAACATCATTTGTCCCATACAAGTGAGCTTTGTCCATAAGCGTTGTGCTGCAATAATGCCATTCTCATGTAAGAAATCAAACATAGATTGACTATAAAAAAAAAAAAAAGGAAAGGAAAGATTGCCTGGATGATACAAAAACTTGACTTAGAAAAGGCCTTTGATAGCTTAGAATGGCACTTCATTATCATAGCTTTGTTCTTCTTGAACTTCTTGAAACCTTAGATCAATTAGCTCTTGTCTATCATCATCATCTTTCTCCATCATCCTTAATGGTAATAAAACTAAAGATTTTCACTCTTCTAAAGGTGTTAGGCAAGGAGACTTTATATCTCCTTACCTCTTCATTTTATTGATGAAAATCCTTAGTTGTTGGATCTAAAGTCTAGTAGATAGCAAAACTTGGAAGCCCTTGAAGTTCAGACGAGGAGACTTTAGACTTTCCCATCTCTTTTTTGGTGATGACATCATCTTCATGGGGGAAGAAACTGTGTGAATATGTGGCTATATAGGTTCATTGTAAATTATGATGAGGAAATACATTGCATTATTACTCACTTCTTTAGGTTAAGTTACACTTAATTAGCAGAACTTATGTGTAATGTGATATGATTATATTTGCACAGCGGTCCAGATTAAAATGAAGTGATTCAGACTTATGCAATGTCCCTTAACCTTGTTTCTGTGCATGCTAGCATAACAAGTCTAGACTTGTTGTAAAGAGTCCAGATTAGTTGCAAGGAGTTCGAACCTATTATGTTTTTTACTAGCCACTGGAGGGCATATAATGCAAACTTTTCTTAAGGTGTTTTTAGACCAATGGTTACATTTTTTAAGAGCTTATAAATATAGAATCTTAGGCAGATTTGAGTAGGTTGTTGAGCTTATTAAGTGTTATTAAATTTCCTTGCATCAACTCTCAAATTAAATTTATCTTTACACTTCTTTTTTTTTTTCTTATGTTGAGAGATTGGGAGAAAAAGTTTAGTACAATTAAATGTTTAAATTCTAATCTCTTATAAGGCATTACACTAGAGTTTGTTGAGTTTTAGTGAGTGAAAGAAGTTGTGACTCGAATACTAGTGTGATTCTTGTAAAAGATACAACTTAGGTGTTTTAGGTTTGTGTTGTTTGTAGCTCCTTAGGAACACTGATTTATTGAGGGAGGCATTTGTATGGACCATAGAGACTAGGGAGTAGACTAAACTCTATGTTAAAACCCTATGTCATCTTCTCTGTCTCTTCTCTTTTACTTATTGCAATTTAGTTGTTATTACTTACTATTGTTGATTTGCATTGTTTTATATTAAATTCTATAAAAAGGGAAAAAGTAGCCATAATACTCAATTCACTTCCCCTCTTAGTATTCTCCAAGTTATTATATATATTTTACAATAATTTAGGAAAGTATTAACAAATATGGAGCATGGTTGGGGTAAGAAGTTAATAACCAAAAATCCAAGATCACATTTTCAGAAAATGTTCCCTAGCATGTCAAAAACAATATTTGCAGCATGACTAGTTTTAAAGAAGTCAAATCCATTAACACTTACCTTAGACATCTTATTAATTCACTAGCAATATCAAGCAAAGAGACTTTATCTTCCTTTCAAAATTAGAAATAAAATTACTCTATTGAAAGCTAAACATTTTAGATTGGCCAATAGACAAATTCTCAGTAAATCAATTGTTGAAGAAACTCTAAACTATTACCTGCAAGGAAGTTACATTCTCGGAAGTATTATTGATAAAAATGAGAAGCAAATTGGAGACTTCTCATGCGGTTACTTAGAGGATAAAAAGTTGTTCTATGGACTTTAATTGTGAAACAAAAATATATGAGGAAAATAATAGGTAGTTGAGAAATGAAAGCCTCATAAATCATAAGAGAGGTTATTAGAGAAGAAGACTATGTGAAGAAGGGTTGTAGACAGAGGTCGATTAGCTCTATAACCGATTTTTTGATAGGTAAATGGACTATTTTTGGAGGCCCCATCAACCTTTTTTCTTTTTTTTTTCTTGGCCCCATGACTCATAACACATCCCAAATTACTCTTGCCCAAGCTTAGGTAGATTATGGCACTTGAAATGGAAATGTAATTGGCTACCCAATTGACAAAAGGATAAATGATTCCTTAGGGTACTTACTGACCATACTCTTGATTTGTTGGTTTGGAAAAATCAAGTTGATCTAGACTTAATGGCTAAAAGCAACAAAAAGCTTTGAAAGAGAAGTTAGGCAGAACCAAAATGCCCTAATCAATGTCTCCTCCTATTTATCCTATGGACTTTATACACCAACAAAATAAAATTCTTTTTGACAAGTAGGAGAAAAATACAGTGGACCAATAGAGCAAAACTTGTAGCCAATGAATCATGCAATCATTGAAGGAAATAGAAAAGGAATACCATCATCCTCTCCTATACTCTAGACAAGCTCTAGGGGAAGGATAGATAAAGATCAATCGTGGTGCCACCTTTGATTATAGTAACTTTCCTTCAAGTGTTGGCACAACATATGTGACCACAATGGTTTCTGTGTCGATGGTTTTAATCAAGTAATCTTTGCCTGCTCCCTAGTTGAAGTGAAAATTTGGGCAATTTTTTATAGTTTAAACATTCTATACAAATGGGATGTAGAGAATGATATCCTAAATTTAGACTCAAACTAAGCTATTGAATGGATTACCAATGAGAACAAAGATTGCACTTATGCTCCTCTTGTGATTTCTCATTACAAGGATTTGACACTGATGCAGAGGAGGAACAAGAAGAGAATTTTGGGGTAAATTACATTGGAATGTCTCAATATTTAGGAGTAAATTCATTTGAGGTTCCTACCTCTTTAGTAGTTTAAAAAAAGTCCTAATGTTTGGAGAAGTGGGCAAATCGAGATCCTTATTAACACGTGTTAATATAAGAAATATTTAATTAAAACTCAAAAGACTTAGCACATTATGACACTTATCAATAAGTACTTCAATTGATCTACTTTTTCAAATGTTGCGACTTCTTTTGAACCACTCGAAAATATTGGACCTCAAATGAACTTATACAAAAAATTGGGAAACCTTTCGATATAATTTACTCGAGAAGTTTGACGTAGATGATGATGGATCTCAATGAAGAAGCTCATGCCTTTGCCAAAAATGTAAGACATGCAAATCCTTTTTTGCAAGCTCTACCTTCTTCTTGCATGTCTTTCTTTGTTGAAAACTTTGCCAAAAAGCATATCCTAGAGGGGCAGATCTTCTTTTAATTGTTTTAAGGTTCCTTTTTTTTATTATTGCAGATTTAATTCCTCCACAATTCTATCTTGCTATTTTCGTCTATAATGGTAGAGGATGGCTTTTGTATTTAAATCGTTTTTTTTTATTTCTTTAATCTTGATGAAGCCTTTTATTTTTCCTACCAAAAAAAAAAAGGAAAAAGAAAAAGGGAAAATAGATGTGTGTGTGTGTAACAAATAAAACTTTAAAACTAGATTGTGAAAATGAAAATTTTCATATAGTTTCTTAATTATCATACTAAAATATTTTTTTAGAATGAATATGAAGAGTTTAATAAATGAGTGTGTATTGTATTTATCACCATCATTAATCTATACTATTAAAGCAAAACCACTCCTTTTGGTGTCTTTAGAGTAAATATTTTTAGTATAAATGTTTTTAGCATATGAACATAAAATATTTTTCGTATCCCTGAAATCATGAAAATCAAATAGGGTTTAAATATAATTAAATAGGAGTTGAGCATACATAGTCTTTTCTTTTTTTAGCATACGGGCGTAAACTATTTTTGGTATTCTTAAAATCATAAAATTAAATAAGGTTTGAATAGAATTAAATGGGGTTGAATAAACACATTCTTTTCCGTGTAAAATATTTTTGGTATCCCTGAAATCATGAAGTTAAATATGGTTTGAATATAATTAAATAGGTATTGAATAGACATAGTGTTTTCCTTTTTTTTTTTAGCATGTGAGCATAAAATATTTTTGGTATCCCTCAAATCATGAAATTAAATAGGGGTTGAATAGATATAGTTTTTTCCTTTTTTAGCCTAAACATGTATCGTTATATATTGATCTAAAGCTCTTATACCATATTTATGAATGGCAACTACCAAACATGGAGAAGTTACATGTGGAAAATACAATTATAATTATGATTTATAATTAAATTCCTAATTTCCAAGACTAATTAAGGTTGTACTCTTCCAACGTGTCAAAACGATATATCTGTTTATTTTATGTATGTTGGGTTGTTTTATTTGCACATGCATCGTGGATGCATCGTCTGCTTATACTATATTAACTGAAAATCTGGAATTACAAAGATAGTTGTGAATTTATTTTGTAAAGATAAATTGCAATTTAATTTATCACCATGACCAATATTGTACTGGCTAGAAAATTGTAATCATAAACTCGGTCGTCAACCCTTTAAATCCAAATTATTAATAATTGCTATATCCATAAAATATCTTACTATAAATATTTATCGTAATTTTATTTATTACCATCACTAATAAAATATTGGGATTAAAGAAAAAAAATGATAACTTTTTTAAAAAATTTACATAAATCCTTCAAAATGAAAAAAAAAACTCAAATAGGCAATTCAAATTAGTTTCTTGAAGAGACGATGTTGTAAATGGCACAACAACCTCGTCTCTTGAAGAGACGAGGGCAGAATAAATTTTGTCTCTTGAAAAGATAGGGTTACTGTAAAATACAACAATCTTGTCTCTTGAAGAGACGACGTTGGTCACTTATGACCTCGTCTCTTCAAAAGACGAGATCAACTTGCTTAATTCTATGATTATTTTCATCCTAGTGGCATTTTTGTTATTTAAGAAAAAACACACACACGTATTAATTTCCTTTTCCCTACAATATTGATTGAAATTCCTAAATGACAAACTCACATGCCAAACTAAAAGCTAACCTATAAAAATTAACTGTTATCGTTATCATTACATTACCACATTAAAATTATACTCACTGAAATTTTAGAATCACAATCTCCTATATCAAACTAGAATTTGATTTGTAAAGATAAATTACAATTGTATTTATTACCATCATCAATAATCTTATAATGGCTGAAAATATATGATACAAAATCAAATATCAAATCCAAATCCACCTTATAAAAATAAATGCTATATTGATTGAAAATCTGTAATCACACACTCAATTATCAGATGCCATAACTTATGAAAATAAATAGTATATTAGTGGATATCTAACTCATAAGTGTTATTGACCTGTTTGGTACCTCAAGTTTGCTCAAATGTGTAATTAACAATCTGAACTTATATTTGATCAATTTAATACCTAAATAAACTTTTCGAATACATTTTTACTACCTAGACTAACTCCGTTAGGTCTGTTAGATGATGTGGCAATTTCAATCAATTAGAGCATGGCATGTGTCTGGAACAAATATAATTTTAATTATCTTATTTTAGTTTCATAATCATTATTATCAATATTTAATTATTTTATGTTTAGTTTCGTAATTATCATTTTCAATATAAAGAAACCGCATATGCCGTCTATTAACATTAATTGTTAATACCACCATCATTTCTCATTTGCGAGCGCTTCGTAGCATTAATATTTGATTAAATTAATATATAATAGGCTAAATGGTGAATTTTCAACAATGTGGGATATTGGGTTTTATCCCCCTCTTCCTTTAAATTACCGTCAACACTAGAAGAACTTCTTGAAGTCATAACATCATAAAAGTCCTCTTGCCCAGAATTTGTATCCAATAGATATTGGAGTGTCCAGAAGTAGCCTAAAGTCGATTTAAAGCAGCTTGAAGTAAGGACTTGGTGCTGCTTCTTATTATTAACAACTCGATCTTCATGAACAATCTAGCTAGTTGAGCATAACATCATCATCGTCCTCGACGACTATGTCTTCAATTTTGTAAACCCAGTAACGATCATTGGCTCACATCATCTCCTATCCCAAGTAACATATAATACCCATAATTCCCTTTTATTTTTTTTTTCCAATTTTAGATTTTAGGTTGTAAAAGTTGGAATCTTTCATCCATTTATGTGCAATTCTTGTCATTGTATTGCCATGAATGTATTTCCTTGCGAGATTTTATGTGAAAGTCCAAAACTATCACGGATGCCGATGTCAATACAAATAAATAAATTGTCCACGACAATTATTTACGTTTTTGATGATGTCTAAGACAAGCATCGCGGATATGATGGTTACAAAAATATGATATATACAATATTATTGAATTGCATTTGCATTCGCCTCTCACCTTTTGCTCTATTTTTTATTCATGAAACAGCGCATTGAAAGAGGGACTTCATGTACTCAATAGCACCAACGAAAAGAATGCTTTTTTATTTTTTAGGAAGTTGCGAATTTAAGATGTTTTGAATATAGTAAGGAAGCAATGTCAAAGTGAAGGATTAAAATGGACAACTAGACATTTGGCTCTCGATCTAATCTCATGTTCAACTTTGTTTGGTGTGTGGATGATGTAAGTAGTTCTTTTGGGTTCAATTTTTCACGTACATGAAAAAGTAAAATAGACCCATGGAAGAAAAGTTAGTAGTAAAGTACTGAACTTGGCCTTTTTTTAAAGAGAGAGAGAGAGATAGAAAGAAAGAGTCTTGCTGGGGAAGAAGATATCACATACGAGGATAAACCGAGTAGTCCTACATTGTTTATACTCCAACTAATAAGCCACTATATGATGTCTAGTTACCACGCTGCGTAATGGAATGGCTGAGAGAAAGGCTAATATGGGCGTTATGGGTTAGATTATGCTATTACTCTTTTTCAATTATCAATAAATTAATATTAACAATAATTATAGTGATAATAACATTTATAATAATAATCCTATTAAAATATAATCGAAAAATAGTATGTTGTTTGATAATGCCATGTGTCACGTGATGGTAGGTCTGTTTGTCTATGTCAGCTAAAGATGTTAACAGAGTTAGATCAAGTAGTATAAGCCTCTGCAAAAATTTTAATTAGGTAGAAAATTAACCATTTTAAAATTGAGGTAGTTAATTGCATATTTGGGCAAAGTTGAGGTAGTAATTGTGACATTAATCCAACTTATAACGATAAACTACAATTGTATTCATTATCAGTACTAATATTATATCAACTAAAATTTTGAAATTAATAAGCCAATATTAAACTAGAGTCTATTTTGTAACGATAAATTTCAATAGTATTTATTATCATTGTAAGTATTTTATTGGTTGGAAATTTGCCATCACAGAATTAGATGTTTGATCTCAAATCTCACTTACAAAGATAAATGCTATATTGGAAAATGCAATAGATATTGTAAGATTTCTAAATCTCATATACTAAATGAAATTAAAAATGTTAAAATGACTAATTTGTCAAATAACTAACAAATATTTGGAAAGTCACGAAAGCAAAAGTTCATTAAAATTGCCCTGTTGTTGGAAGAAATAAAATTTACCAATAATCACTTTATTGATTTCATGAATCAAAAGTTAAATAAAATAACTTCTAAAATAAAATTTATAAATACTAAAAAAAAACCTTATAAATACTGCATGATTAATGAGAAGAGTTACAAATTATTAAACAGATAAATTAATTATTCACAAAATGATATTAAGACATAATGGTAATTTAGTTTATTATAATGCTAGGATAACGTAGAGTCGAATATGATAATATATAGTTTTAAATATGAAAATATATAAATTTAGATTGATATGATATTGATATATTTATTTTTTGAAGTAATACTTATAAGTGAAAAGAAAAAAGCTGAGATATTATTCTAACTCCTGACCTTATTTCATGTAAAGAAAAGGATAATATTTTTATATGATAAAAATCACTTTTGGAGTTTTATATCAAAAACTATCTTCCGGTTTTCTTTCTTTTTTCTTTTTTAATTTCCTTCTAATATACTTGCTCTAATTGAGATAATTCTTAACGACTTATTGTAATGTTTATATTGCTAATTTATAATTGTATTTTGTATTTCTAATTTCTAATTTTTATTTATAAAATTCTCACTTTCCAAAGAGCTATAAATTTTAATTTTATAAATATTATTTATTATTCCTTCTCCAAAAAATAGCTATTAAGCCTATAAATCCCGATACATATGTATGGTTGGCAGCTTCATGTCATGAGCAATTTTCTCTTCTTTACTTTTATTTTTCCTAGCTAGGGTTTGACTAACTATTGAGAATATAGATGCAGATCTCACAAAAAATTCATTATCAATCAAATTAAGGAAAGATGCAGCCTAAGTCAAAACCATTAACATTAGTCTCAATATTTAGCCATTAGGGTCTAAATAAGGCAAATAATTATTGTTATACTGTAATTAGAAAGATTTAATATCTTGTAAATTTGACAATAGTATAATCGTAACAAAGGGGATGTATCTATAAATTCTTATGTATTAAGGCTATAAATACACAGAAAATAAAAAAAAAATTATCATTTCACATCACGGTATCAAAAAAATTTGATCTATCCTAGTAAAAAGCCAGCAATACTAGTATTCTTATATTCTCAATTCGAGAAGAGTGAGCATGGCAGACCCATTAGGGGGGCACCAATAGCAATTATGCGAGGTGAGTCAAACATTAAGGTTGACCAGGACCCTCCTCAACGGCAGAGATTATTTGTCATGGGCTCTGGCTATAAATCTCTCACTGAGTAGCAAAACCAAGCTTAGCTATGTCATGGTACAAAGAAAAAACCAGAAGAGCAAGAGCAAGCATTGAAGAATGGCAAATCAATGATCATTTAGTGATGTCGTAGCTGTTAAATTCAATGAAGCCTCAAACCAGTGAGCTTTTTGTTTTCTCAAATTCATCCTTTGAAATGTGGAATTCAATCCAAGAAATGTTCGAGCAACATAACAATTTTGCTGACATCTTTCAATTAAAGCATGAAATTGCTCAAACACAGCAAAACAACTAAATTGTAACCTAGTATCTCGAATCCTTGAAATCCAAATGGGACATATTAGCCATCGTCCCATTTATCTCCCTCAAACCAAAGATGTTAAAACCATTCAAGAAAGGTCAGAACAAGAAAAGATTTACCAGTTTTCAACCGGTCTTAATCCTAGTTTTGAGACAATTCGTACCTATATTTTACTATCCCCCAAACTACTTCCCTTGTCAAGTATTGTGTCCATGGTACAACAGGAGGATACCGGAAGAAAAGTTATGAGCTTAAAGCTCTACGTGACTGGAGAGAAAGTTGAAAGTAAAGCTTTGGCCACCAACAGAGACAGACGAGAAACTAGGGTAAATCCTAGTAATTGGGACAGGAGGAGGAGTCGTAGAAATAAAAACACCAAGTGCGACAATTGCAAGAGAGCAGGTCACACTCGGGACCAATGCTGGTTCCTACATCCACACCTCTACCCAACTAAGGACAAAGGAGAAAGAGGAGAAACAGCGACATATCTAAGGTTAGTTGACTCAAAGAAGGAGGAGAATGCGGCTTTGGACCAGGCCGAACAGCTTGAGCAACTCATCCAACAAATTAATTGTTTTCTGAACAAAAATCAATAAATAGTTAGGTAACTCCTCCATAAGTATTACTTCTCACGTTGTTGTAAATAAATTCAATGATGACAAAATTTGGATTGTGGATTTCAGGGTTACCAATCACATGACTTGTAATTTAGACAATTTAGAAACCCTAACACAAAATAAAATTTTTCATCTAGTAACTGTTGCTAATGTTCTAAAGTATCTATTCACAACACTGGCACTACCAATTTCTTCTCTAGAGATATTTCAAATGTCTTATACCTACCCAATTTTACTTCAAATTTTCTATATGTTAGCAAAATTACCAATGGATTGAACTGCAATGTTATTTTCTCACCTGAGAATGTGGCATTTTTAGACCGAATAACAAGGAAGAAGATTGGTGAAGGCAAACTAAGGAATGGTTTATATATGCTAGATGTTTTCAAATAAAGGTTTGGTTGCAACCAATAATTTTGTTGATTTAAATAAATTATGGCATTGGAGAATTGACCACCCTTTTGATAAAATTTTAAATAAACTTGTCTCTTTATCTATTTAAACTCTAGTGATTGTGATGTATGTCGGTTTTCTAAACAAACCAGATTTGCCTTTTTCTTTGTCTTTTAGTAAAGTTGAGAAACCTTTTGATTTGATTCACTCTGATGTTTGGGGCCTAGATCCTATTGACTTGTACAATAATTTTAAGTACTTTGTTATCTTTATTGAAGATTATTCTCGTGCTACTTGGCTATATTTGCTTAAAAATAAATGTGATGTTTTTTCTCATTTTCAGGACATTATAAATTTAGTTGAAAATTAATATAGTGCCAAGCTCAAAATTTTTAGATTTGATAATGGACATAATATATAAATAAAAACTCTTTAGATTTCTTAAAACAAAAGGGGATTTTGCACAAACTACTTGTATAAATATTCCTCGATAAAATGGAGTATCGGAAAGAAAAAATCGACATCTTCTTGAAATAACTATGTCTTTTCTTTTTCAAAACAGTGTTCCAAAAGTTTTTGGTCAAATGCAATTCTCACTGCAACTTTTTAATCAACAAACTTCCTAGTTCCACCTTGAACCATAAAAGTCCCCTAGAAATCCTTAATAATAGGAAATCAAATTTAGATCATCTTCGTGTTTTTGGCCATACTTGTTTTGTACACATCAAGAAGCGAGACAAGTTAGATAGAAATGTGGTAAAGGCTGTTTTCTTAGGATATTCATCACAAAAAAAAAAAAATGATATAAGTGTTATGATCCAACCAATTATAGACTTTACATCTTTAAGGATAAACTTTTTTTTGAAAATGAGCCTTTTTTTTTATCAAGAATCTAGAGATAAGGATTATGACCTTAACCAACAAGACTAAAGTGAAATTGTTCTTCCAAATCTAATCCTTTTTGAAGGTATTAATGTAAGCCCCAAATTTTTAGGGTAATATCAAGTTCAAACCCTAAACCGGAAAGTCAACTGGAGACCTTAAGTCAACAAATTCTAGGAAACCTTAGTAGTTTAGATCCGACAATCTCATATTCCTAAACCAAGAAGTCAAAATACGAGTGAAGAATATAGTTTGGTTCGTAATAATACTAGGATGCTTAAAAAGATAGGATTAGCAAATTTTCAACCCATTTCGAACCCTATCGGATACAACTTTGAAAAGCGTATCCCTGAGCTTGAAACATTAAATATATGATATTAGTACCGTTAGACTTATAATTTCATGAGAATTCCAAATATATTGGTTATATAATTTTTCGGGTTATAAAAATTACAGTTATAACATTTTATCGTATTTGCATTACTACTAGTACTTTAAATGTATAATTTACCTTTTGATTTCTTCTACACTATTCACAAGTACAACTACCCATAACCTATTCATTACATCCTTACATCCTATTCTTATAATTTCATCATTTTTCTTACAATTTACTTTTCTAATATAACTTTACTACTTAAATTATTTTATTAATTTCGAATCTTACACAACACACACACAAACATACCCTCTCTCTTACTCCAAAACCGGCGCCTCTCCCTCCCTCTTTCCTCTCTCACAATTTGTTTTATTTCTTTTCTTTTATTACACAAACCCTAATCCACAAGTCTATATAAATCCCTTTATACCAACTTCATTTTACTTTCTTTCTTTCTTCCTTTTCACTTTAGAAAATTTTTGCAAAAACTCCCTCTCTTCCTCTCAACAAGCCGTGAGCTCTCTTTCTCTCTATACACACACACACTTTGATTTTTCTTTCAAGTTTCTTACTCCACACTACTAATAGGTAATAGATCTATACTTTATTATCTTAAAACATGTAATGGCAAGTTCATTCATGTGTAATTCCACACAAAATCCCCATGAGCTTCAAGCTAGGATGTGAAAGCACTTGAACATGAGATCTTTACCATCACAATGTTATAGATCTTATTATTTGAGTTTTTTTGCTGTCATCTTGATTTATTATCAAGTTATGTTATTATTATTAAAGATTTGTGCATATATTCTTCATATATTCTTATTCACACAACCATCATAGTTTTCATGCATTTATGACTAGTATAGCAAACTAGATCTAGTGTTTTGAGTTCATAAATGTATTAGACATTTGTTTTATGTTCATAAATAACTTGTGATAGCTTGATGATAGTAGGGAAGTATTAGAAAGCCCAAGATCTACTTTAGTTTCAACAAAATAACTTTGAAAATTCGGATAAAAAAAGAACCATATTTAGAAAACTATTTTCAACTTCAAAATGTGTATTTTACATTAAAAATGAAGGACTTAGGGAATAGATATCATAAATGAGTTATCTTGATTAGTAAAGCTTAGATATACTAAGGAATATTTTCAAACCAAGGAAAGTTTACAAAGTTATGTTTCGACCTCAAAAACAAGTTTTAAATTCGTAATAAAGGAAGCTTGAAATGTAAACACCCATTTTTTAACTCAAAAACAAGATTTTTAGTAAAGAAATGGAAGCCTTAAGGGATAGGTTTGATTAGGAGATGGTTTTTGAAAGACTAAATGATTTTTACAAAGAAAACAATCTCAAATGAAATTTTTAAAATTCGGATTTAAAAATGGCCACTATTTAAACACCTATTTCCAAAAGCCAAAATGATGATTTTTATGAAAAAATAGAAGTCCTAAGGGATACATATAATAAAGACCTAATTTTGACAAAGATAACAGAGATTTATCAAAGTATAATCCTAGAACAATGAATGGTTTCCAAGAATAGATTAAACCATGTTTTCATTTTCAAAAAATTTTGTAAAATTCGTAATTAGGTAAACACCTATTTAAACATCTATTTTCTAACCCAAAAATGAAAGTTTTTATTTAAATAATGAAAGAGATGGCTATGTAGGTCATCAAGATTGAGTTTTGATAAAAGCAAGTATGATTTTACAAGAAGAAAAACTATTTTTTTTAAGTCTAGTAAATTTCAAAAGTTTTGCAAAAAGAATTCTTGGTACTATATATATACATATAGATAGATCATCTTATAACCTTTATGACAATAGCTTGTAGATGTTGCATATATACATGATGCACTTGTAAAAACAAAGTTAGAAAAGTAATGTCATATACTTCTTATTTGACATTATCTAAGTACATGAGAAATTAGACATTAGAAATTTCCAACACTTATGAATCATGCATGGTATTGAGTTATATATGTATATGATAGAGTCTTATAAGGTATAATGATAGCTAAGTATCTATCAAAGCTTTAGTATGATGTTTGTTTTGAGGTTAGAAGTTGAATTGTGAATGGGAAATTCGTATATATTCTGTACCCTACTGTTCATAGACTAACTAACCTCGTTTGTTGGAAATAACTCTAGAAATAGATAGCTCTCGTCGAATAGGTAGAAATCGGTATATAATATGTGAAATTCCGAGTTAAAATGACCAAGTTATGGTCTTTTTAAGTTAGAATTTCCTCTTAGACAAATTTTGACGAACTTGTTAGAATAAAATTTAGAAGTTCATTTAAACTTCATAGAAATACTCATTAGAGTTATTTTTTTTTATTAGGAGACTTGGAAGACGGACTAGACCTTCTCGAGGACTATTACGATTAAGTGGATTTTCGCTTTGGCAAAGTGAGTTTACTATCTTTAAATTTTATGCTTGTGCTTGTGCTTGTAATATTAGTGGCATTAAAATTAGGACAAGATAAAATTGATTGTATAAATATGATTTCTACATGGGTGAATTGATGATAAGAATATCAAAATGAGCTTGTTGTAATTATTTGTATGACCTAGTATAGAATTGATATGTTTGCAATCTCTATGATCACCCATAAATTGTTAAATTAATATGTCATAATCTTGTAATCAAATTTACTATGCATACCATATGTGAGTCACATTGCATAGATTATTATACCTTTGTGGGAAGAAGTCATGATAGCTGGGCAACAAGGGGCCTATAAACTCGAATGTTGGCGTAATGGCCGGCGTGTGGGCCGGAATTAAAAATGTGTGTGGATAGGCACCTGTATCAACCACAGTATAAATTAAAAATGTGTGTGGGTTGGCACCTATATCAACCACAATATAAAGTGAGAAAAATTGAAATCGTTGGTTGTATAAGCTTGAAACACCAAACCCCGAATGGAGGGCATAAATCCATTCAACATAAGACTTCTGGTTGGTCTTATATATTGCATGCTCACGTGTTTGTGTATTCATATGGTTGTTAATAACTTGTTTGTTATATATACTGTTGAGCATTAAATTTTGGAAGTGGAACTCACTAAGCTCGTAAGCTCATACCCCAATAATTTCCTATCGCAGTATGAATATTTATGGCTATCTTCGAGAAGCCACTTTTCTCAGGTACAACTTTTGGATTCTAAGGAGCTTTTTGAAGAATTCGGGACCTAGATGTAGGCGTAGACTTCTAGTTAAATCTCCTAAATTGATATATATATATATATATATATATGATGGTTGTTGTAAGAGACTTTTGAGAACTTAAGGACTCTTAATATTTTAATGGGGGTATGCTCCTTAGATCATGTAATAGATTAAATATAGATATTAACTGTTATGATTTATATTCTTATTGCTATGTATGTCTCCTTAAACCATTTCGAATCAAAGTATGGTTCCCTATATGATGAATGTGAGCCTTACATCCGGTGTTCAAACTCATGAAGTGACTAAGGTTGTCATACTTGAGTTTAAATATCGAGTATGGGACTGTCATGTTAAGGGTACCCTTTGGAGCGTAACAATTAATAATGTGGAAACTGAGGAAAGATCAGAAAGTGCAGAGGTAATTGATCAAAATTCAAGGGGAGGAAATAAGGATCGAGTCAACAATTTATAAGAAGGTCAACTTGATAAACTTATCCACTACTAGGTTAAGTGACCTACTTCATTCAAGAATGTGTCATATGATAATATTTCATCCCAATATAAGGCTTTTTTAAGTTCAATTTCTGAACAAAGCAAACCAACTACCATTCAAGAAACCAAAGATAATCCTGTTTGGTGTAAGACAATGAAGAAGAACTCAAAGCACTTGAAAAAACAATACCTGGACCATTGTTCCTTTGCTTGATGGTAAAAAAACCCATTGGTTGTAAATGGGTGTACAAAATCAAGTACAACAGTAATGGAACTATAGAAAGGTACAATGCTAGACTTGTAGCAAAGGAATTCATCCAAACCTATGGTATTGACAATAAAAAAACTTTTGCTCCCATTGCTAAGATAAATACTATTAGGATCTTGTTATCTGTTGCTATAAACTTGGGATGGAGTCTGTCTCAGATGGATGTTGAGAATGCTTTCCTCTAAGGTTCTTTAGAAGAAGAGTTTACATGACTCACCCCTTGGTCATAAAAAAGAATCAATTAACAATCTGGTTTGCAATTAAATATGTCAATTTATGGTCTTAAGCAATCTCCTCGTGCATGGTATGCCAAACTCAGTCACTCTCTTTTACTTCATGATTTTGTTAAAGTACAACCAATTCTTCTCTGTTTGTCAAGCATACAAAAAATTCAATCATCACTGTTCTTGTCTATGGATGATATCATCATCACTGGTAATAATCATGAAGAAATTAGTAATGTCAAATATTATCTAAAGGAAAAGCTTGATATCAAAGACTTAGGAAAACTTAAATATTTTCCAGGCATTGATATTGCCCACTCAAACAAAGGTTTGTTTCTTTCCCAGAAAAAGTATGTCCTTGACCTTCTAAAAGAGACAGGTAAACTTAGTACAAAACCAACCAATACCTTGGTGGAGATCAATAATAAACTTGGTCTTGAAAGTGGTAAACCCTTAAAAACATAGGTCAACTCCAAAGATTGGTTGGAAATCACCAAACCAAATATAGCTTTTACAATTAGAATAATAAGCCAATTCATACATGCTCCTAGAACGAGTCATCTTGATGCGATAAATAGAATACTTATGTACCTCAAGGGGTCTATTGTTCAAGGAATCTAGATGAAGAAAAATGTCACTAACTCCATTGTTGGTTATTTAGATGCAAATTAGGCTGGCAGTTGTGACAGGAAATCAACTATAGGATACTACACTTTTGTAGATGAGAATCTTGTAATATGAAAAAGCAAGAAGCAAAGTGTTGTGGCAAGATCAAGCGAAAAGCATAATATAGAGCCATGGCATCAACTGCAAGTGAACTTGTATGGATCAAGAAATTGATACGTGATATGAAGATTTCATGCAAGGGACCAATGCAGATGTAATATGATAATTGGGTAGCCAGATATATTGCATTGAATCCAATATTCCATGAAAGAACCAAACATATCGAGGTGGAATGTCACTTTGTACGAGAAAAGGTGCAAGTAGGAGAAATTGAGACACCATTCGTAAAAGTTAAGATCAATTAGCTGACATATTCACCAAGGTACTGGAGAAAGGAAGTTTTCAAAGGATCCTTGGCAAGTGGGGCTCAATCAACTTGTTTAAACCTAGCTTGAGGGAGAGTGTTGAGAATATAGATGCAGATTTCAGAGAAAATTCATCATCGATCAAATTAAGGAAATATCTAGCCTATTTCAAAGTCATTAATGTTAGTCTCAATATTTAGCCGTTAAGATCTAAATTAGGCAAGTGGATATTGTTTATACTGTAATGAAAGAGATTTAATATCTTGTAAATTTGACAATGGTGTAATAGTAACAAAGGGGATGTATCTATAAATTCTAATGTATTAAGGCTGTAAATATACAGAAAATCGATTTTTTTTTAATCATTTCACATCACTAACAATTGTCCCCTAGATTTTCTGTAGTTCTACCAACCACAGGTGTCAAAATCAAATGAGATTTAATCCGAATATATTAAGGATCAATGGTCGAGGATCGGACTGAATAAATCTGGTGTTGAACCGAGATCAATAAAATAAAACTATAATTTATATTTTAATTTAAAAAACTTAACAAATATGAAACTACAATAATTTTATGTAACCCGTGTCAGTTGGATAGTAATAATAGTCAATAATATTAAATCTTTTTGATGTTTACGTAACCTGGTATTTAAAGAAAAATAAAAATGGGAAGAATGGTGATTTGTTGAAGGCTACTGGGTTATGGCTAGTTAAACCAAGAGAATTTTATAATGATAAAATATATTATATATATATATATATTCATGATATTTATAGCCGGTTCTATGGAGGACTGCGAGGGAGCAACAACCTGCGAATGGATTTAACATTGTTTTAATTTTCCCTTCCCACTGATTCCTTCATCCCCAGGCAATAGACAAATTAACAAATTGTAATTGAATAATGAATCAAACTACATACATAGAATAACACAAAGTAATAAAATAATATATAGATGCATGAACATATACAATGTGAGAATAAGAAAAAGAATTTTGATATATTATAAAAAAATGATAAATGATAGCTTATATCTTGGGTAAAAAAAAAATCAGAAAGTATGGAACTTGAATTCATAGGACAAGTCAAGGAACAAGGTAGCTTTTCATGATGTCCCACATCTGGAATCCTACTGGTTGGCGCTTGTTTATATTCGTCGTGAGGGCTCTCGTGGTCTCCCTAACATGAGCAAAAGTAGGTTTACAGCCAATATAACTTAGCTCGGGGAAACTTCTTGATTTTTCATGAAGCCCATTCTAACCGTATGAGTTGATGATGATCGGACCGGCTTATTAGCCAGCCGATTCCGCCAGCTATAAACATCACAGCCAATCGGAGACTTTCGGATTTGCATATTCTAGACACACCTTCCCCTACCCACCCAAATATTTGTTTGACTTTTAAAGCAATGATTAATGATTGCTTTAAATTTTTTTAATATTTTATTCGCATTATTGAGATGTTTTTTCTCTTCTAATCTTAAATATTAATTATATGAGACCAAAATTTAGGAAACTTGAAAAAAAAAAATTAGACTTTTCTTGAACCCTAAATTGAATTGATTATGATCGTAGCTAGTAATATTGGAATTTCTCTTTATACTTGAATTCACATTATCCAATAAAATAATTAATTAATTATTTCACGAACAAATGTGAAAATTTTGGTATAATCAAGGCTTGGATATTTGCAATTTTTGAAATAGCAATTTAGTGATTGAAGATTTTGAAGTGTATAAGCATAAGAAATGGGTAATAAGAGTAGTGTGAGTAGGATTGTAGATGAGTCAAGCTACTAGTAAGCTGCATAAGCTTGGCTTACTTTAAGTTCGGTTCAATTTGAGCTTAAATAGTAAACGACATAAGCTCAAACCTAATATAAAACTTGTTTATATAAATGAACCGAGCTCAAGTTTTGATTTAGAGTTGTGAGTTGGCTCATGAACAAACTCATTTAGGCTCGTTAATAAAGTCAATTAGCATATTTATGAATTAGCATATTTGTGAAGTTCTTTATGCATGATATATTATATAACCATATAATTAAAACAACAAAAACTAGTTTCTATTTAATATTTATGTATATATTTATAGTAACACTTATTTATATATATATATTATTTTAGATATGAAACAAAAAATGAAAACAGATTATTTAAACGAATTAAGATCGAGCTTAAATTTCAAGTTCAATAAAAGCTTAGTAGGCTCAACAAAAAAGCTTGATTTAGCTCAAGCTCATTTCATAAATAAGCCGAGCTTGAGCTCAAAGTCGAACTAAAGTTCACTTAGTTAAGTGAGTTAAGTTTGAGCCTAAATTTCAAGCACAATAAAAAACTCGACTCAAACTCATTAAATTTTAAATAAGTTGAACCTAAGCTTTTGAAAATTTGGCTCTGCTTGGCTTGTTTGCAACCCTAAGTGTGAATAGAAGACAGTAAATCGATAACCATCTTATTCTAAAATGAAGTGGAGTTGAATTATATATTACCTATTCTTTTAGTATAATAGAAGATAGATATAGATTATAATATGCATTACATTAATAAATATCACATATTATCACATGACAAAAAATTTAATACAATTTTGTGAACACGTTTAGTGTTTCATCCTCAATTTTAACTACGTATAAAAAAAAAAAAAAAAGATACGATGAAGAGTGAAAGTTGAGTTTAAACCTCCTAAACATTTTCCTAAGAAACAAATCAAACGAATTATTAATTTAACCATTGAGATTTACTCTCAATCAATATAAAAAATTTATTTTATCAAAACACAAGCTACTATACAATAATAATTTAAGAAGACGCATTGAAGGAAATTGTAATTATTTATACCTTCCTTATATATATTAGACCTTTTGATGAGTTAGAAATAACCAAAAATGCTAATCAGAAGTTTAAATAATATAAAACATTCTATAGTCCTATTTTTTTTTTTTTAAAGGGATTGGTTTTACTAGTTATTTATCAGTTCAAAATTGTAATCACAGAGTAAAATGCCTAATATATTAAATTATTATATTTAATTTAATAATTATATGATTCACCTTTCGCATTAATTACTAAAAGAAAGAAACTGCACTGATGATATTCAATCTGTGGGGAAAAGAAGAAATGGGTCTTCATTAAAAAGAAATTAAAAGAAAAACCGTGTCTGTTCAATTTAATAAGCAAGGAATTTTCCCTCGAATATAATAATAAAAAAAATCTCTAAATTATAGTCATTACCAATTTCAAATCCTAAATAAATTCAATCAAGACTTTGGACATCGTCATTATCATCAACTATATTCATGTAAACTTGCTGCCGATACAAGGGCAACTATTATTTAAGGGCAACCAGCACATTAGACAGGAATAATGGAATACGCGTTCACATGGCGCTCTGGCCAGTCCGGCTCCATCACACGAGTCATCTAAACAAATTGCACAAGTCTCATCTTCTCCGACGGTATTCTCAATCAACAACTCCTAGTCTATCGCCAATGTGGATGCAGCTCCATAATTATCCAATAATCCATGTACGAAACCTACTATAGCATGAAATATCTTTGACCAAAGCATAGCATCAAGAACACTAAATTGTATCAAAGCCTCCATAATTTCTAGTTCAAGCGATGAAGGATCTTCAATCACGAGTTTATATGATTCCGGATGTGTGTTCGCATTCAACTCTAAGGGTTTCCTTTGGAGAGTTTTTTTGGTTCTGTCGAGCATGGATTTTGATTTTCGGTTCAATTTTCTTTAATCCAATTCATACTAAACCCTAACCCATTCAATACGAATCCTCGGCTAAGACTTAAATGAAATTTTAAATTTTAAAACATAAACGGTTACCACTTTAACTTTCCAATTTTAAATTGCTTTCTTTTAAACCCTAATTTCGAATTCTAAACTATTTACAAAGATCTAACTAACTAATCCTATGGCTAATATTTACAAAAATATGTACAAATTTACTAATTTAATCAACTAATCAAATTCCATCAACAATCATATATAATCTAAGAACTCAAAATAGTCAAATTAATCAAATCCTATCAAATTCTATCAATATTCATATATTCTAAACTAAACTAAGAGAATCAATAAAATCAAATCAAACAAATTCACAAAAATAATTTTTTTACGTATTTTGAGTTGCCCATTTAGGTACCTACGTACCTACTAATCGGGATTAGACAATAAATAGTTCTTTAATGAAAAATTTAATTTTTTGATCAATTTTAGAGTTTTTAATTCTTTTTGCTTTAAATTTGTTAAATTTTGATAGTTTTGACAAAATTAGCTTTTTGATGATATGGATCCTAAAATTTATCAATTTAAGTTCTTGCTATTTCTTACTATTTCGTAACAATAAAAAAAATTTTCTAAGTGACAAAACTCTCTAAGGAAACATAGCATATCAATCCACATATTATCATTAATTTGGTTATCACAAAAAATCAAATTTCACACTTACAGAGGAAAAAAATGTTATTACAAACATATAAAATATGAAATATTTATAACTTCAAATAGTATATCGCGGACATCATGGTTATCATATAATAACTTATTAGTTGAATACATCATGGCAAAGATTCAATCTGTCATTAAAGTATTAAAAAAAACCGAATTTATTAATCAAGGAATTATAGTGAAAGTTAAAATCAAAGTGTTATGATAATATTAATAAATCAAATTTATGAAAATCAATTGGCAAAGCCATAATAAATCTTGTCAAGATAAAAATTAATTTAGGAATTTTAATAGCAATTTTTTACAATATAAACCTAAATCTATAAATAATATTACAAAGCAATTACTCAAAAAGACATATAATTAACCTCATGTTTTGAATGCCTAAACAGCTAATAATAATATGTAATGTTTATTACATCAAAATCTTATTATTGTTTATTATTTTTCATTTTTACAATGCTATCATAATTCATTAACTTATAATAATATTACTAGTATGCTTTATTAAGGTAAAAAAAAAAAAAAAAAGGCTTCCTAAGGATTGAACGAGCACGGAGAAATTGATGGTCGGAACTCCGGCTGGTCGACTTTAGATAGACGAATGTGAAATTGGGTTGGAGTGATCACAGGGCGATGCGGTGGCCGAATAGGGGGGTTTTGAAGCCCTTGATCTGTCAAACACTCTGGTAGCTTCCAATTGCTCAGGTTTTCCCTTAAAAAAAAGACTATTTATATGTTTTAATTTGACTCAAAACTTTCCTAAACAATCGATTGAGAATCTAAGGTTCTAAGACACGTTTTTACAAATTCAAAAAAATTGGAGCCAAAATGGTTGTAACTTTCAAATTAAGTGTCCTATCATATATGTTTTTCCCATATTATAACGATCTAAATCTTCAATCTTGCCTAAAAGATGAATTTCACATGTTTTTGAGTTTTTGAGGAAACTAACCAAAACACGTTTTTCTCAATTTTCAAGCTCGGATTTGAAACAGTTATTGTTGATGAAAATACATAATCTGCATACCAAATTGAACTACTGTAACATCCCAAATTTTCACCTAAAATAGAAATTGGGTTTAGATAGATTTAAATGACTAAAATGAATTATAGGATTTAAATAGACAAGTTGATATAATTTAATTAGCTAATAATTAAGTTGGTTTGAGATTTGAGTTTCAAATTCTCTAAACAAGTCATTGAAATGTTTAGAGAATTCCTAAATTCTTGATTCTTAGCCTAAACACAAATTCCTAAATCTCAGTAAAATTTGAGTTCGGTTGCTTATCTTAAAATATCAGTTCTTAAACCTGAACTCAAATTAAATATCTTTCATCCAAAATAGATTCCTAAATTAAGTTCTTATTTTAAGTCCTTAATTTCTAACTTATCGATTCTAAAATTATCTTTTAAATGCTTTTAGAATTATATATATTGATCTGATAGTTTTAAATTTATACCTTATTCGAAAAATATCAAATTTTATTTAAATCTTATCTTTTCTTTTTCCTTTTCATCTCCTGCTCTCTCTCTCTTCCTTTCACCTTTCTTTCCTTTATTTTCCTTTCCCAATCGATGGTTCTCTTTCTCTCTTCCTTTCTTCTTCATTTTTCTTTCTTTTCTTCAAATTCTTCAACAAATCTCAAGATCAAAGCCAACTAGAGGATGAATCAAGACTAGGAGATGAACTAGATGGAGGAAACTGAGCTAGAGGATGAAGTTTCAACTTATGTTCTTTTCTAAAAGCTAAGTATAATTTACTATTTATTGTCTTATTTATAATTTCGAATTTAAATGTTGTATAGATGATGTATATGAGTTGAGAAGTGTTGTTTAAGTTTGTATTTGTAAAGCTTATGGTTGTTGAAGTTGAGTTGTTGAGAAAGAAGATGAATTGTGAAATTGGGGTTTGAAGTTGTTTATGATGATTATAGTGATGTTTGATGGATTGAAGTGGGAGTTTGTGTTTATTAGATTGTAGTAAGATCAAATAACAAGTTTAAGGAAGCTTGAAATGAATTTGGAGAAGTTTGAAACATTTTGAACAAATGGTTTTTGCAAAATGAAAACAGGGGAAAATTTAACAGCAGCGTAATGCATGTACGCCGGCATTCAACGCTGCCGGTGTTGAATTCTACGTTGCCGGCGTACGTGCAAAATTTGGCGGTGTTGGGGAGTCATTCGGTGACCAGATTGGTGGACCTCTAACGCTGGCAAATTTTTAATTTACACCGCTGGTGTTGAAAGACGGCGTTCGTTTTGCAACTTTTCCCAGTTTCGCAGTCCTTTCGTATTTTGCCCGTAACTTTTTCATCCAATCTCCGATTGAGGTGATTCAAGTTGCGTTGGAAAGATAAGAAAGAGATCTACAACTTTAATGCTTTAAGTTTTTGCAAAATTCGAAACATAGTGCTTGAATTTTAATTCTTTCCAACTGATATATTTTTTAAGCTAAGCTAAAAACTTGTTATAGATTGTTTTATGTGTATTTACTTGAACAAATGGATCTTTTTGACATAAAATGAGATAGATAAATAATATTTGATTTGTAATGATGATTTAATGATATAATTAAACATGACTTAAATAGATTTATAGATTTAATGAATAATTGAGTTAAATATGCGAGTTTAACATAAAATGAATCTAGTTACAATCTAAGTTCAACTTGACTAAATGAACTTGATTGAGTTAAAATAAATTAGATTGAGTTAGTTTAATTACTTTATCTTAGTAATTAGATTAAATGATTAATTCTAATGAGTTTGACTTAATGAACTCAATTAAACTAAAATGAACTAGATTTCTTAAGCTTAATCCACTTGGCTTGGCTTTTGAATTAAATGGTTAAGGTTAATCAATTTGACTTGGTAAATGACTTAAATGACTAATTCTAATCAATTTGACTAAGGTTAAGCTAAAATGGGTTAGTAACAAATAATTGGGTTAAATGAATGTGTTAGGGTGGTCTTTGAATAACATGAGGAATATGTTGTTTCGAATGTTTAATTGTTTTGGATTTATATGTTTTTGAATATAAATGTTTTGTTGATGCTTTGTGGATAAGAAACCATAATCAAAGTGAAAAGAAATACTTTGACAGACAAATAAGAACAATCCATACTTTGGCGGGGCGATTTATCGCAGCCATAGTGGGGTTCCACATTAGTGTCTGCTCAAATAGGATCTTAATAAAATTTGGTATAGATGACATAGTAATTGATTAGATTGAGCTAGTTTAATTGATTGGTTTTTTAATTGTTTTGTAAGGAGTTGGTGGATCTTTTACAAAAGGAAATAAACTCATTTGAGTTTCTATCAAGTAGTGGACATCGTCATTGGGGTTCATGTTTTTCTTACAAGGGATCTTATATAAGGTACGCAGTAGCTTGCGTGTTGAATGTTAGGATAGGCATTCTAAACTGATTAAGACTTAAACTCGGCTTAATAATTGATGAGTCTTGATTGTGCTTTAAGTCGTTGAATCCGGTCAGAGGAGCGACAACTTGTCATGATGCAATGACAATGTTAGAATAAATGCTTAGGCCACTTATCATGATGCAATGATTTGGCTCGGCTGGTTATCATGATGCAATGACAACATTATAATAGGCGCTTAGGGCACTTGTCATGATGAAATGACATGGCTCGGTGGGTAATCGAAGGGAATATAGTAACAGTGTAACATTTATTTAAACTTGGAAAGAAGTATCATAGTTTAGTTCGATGTTTATGGGAGCGTGTGAACTAGATTCATGTTATGGACCGAGTCTAAGTAGAGTTGGGTAACGGCTATAAGCCCTGGATGAGATTACTGTTTCTTTTTAGTGTAACGTTATCTAGGAGGTATAAGTATTCGGGCTACTTATATCAAACCCCCTGAGCGTCGTGAGCGTTACTCAGGACCCTCAGATTCCCATTGGCTTGTTCCGGAGTGTGAGTGCTCCATTGTTGATTTGTTTATTTTAATGAAAAGATAACAACTTGTGGATTGATGCATTGCATTTAGTTAAGCTCGCGTGCCACTCCGTGTGTGATTGTGTTACTGTATATTGAGCTCCGGCTCATTATTGTTGTTATTATTCTTTTTACAGGTATTGTTGTTGTTGATGATGGATGATGAGATGATGACTTGATGATGATGTAGAGGTTGTTGATGTTGTTGTTCTTATTATTGTTATTGATGTTGATGTTGATGAGGATGGTGATGGTGATGATGAATGATGTGATGGTGTTTGTCCCGGGTTTTGGGCGATTCTGAGGATATGGGAGAATGAGTGAAGTGTGATAGGATCGAGAGTAGATCATAAAGTGTTTTTATAAAGTTAGTTTCTTAGAAAACTGGTTTGCTCTGTAGGGAGTAGAAGTTTATAATTTGTTTTATAAAATTTGATTTTCCGCTGCCAAATCCAGTTATTTGAAATTCTAACTAAACGATTTCATAATCTAAAACTGGTTTAGCAATGTTCAACATAAACAAGTTCTTTAAAGACAACCTTACGTATAATTCATAAGAGTTATACGTGGTTGGGGACTTAGTGTGCTTAATTCGAAAATTGAGCATACCGGGTCTTTACAACTACTCCATACCTAATTTCCATATGTGCATTTGATTCACGGAAATCGAGTCTGGAAATGGGTCGAAAATGGACCTAAAAGGGGGCCCATCGGGCTGCCTAAGGTTGAAGATAAACAATGCTTTTTTTTTTTTGCATATTATACTATATATATATGTATATAGATTACAACCATTATATTTATTTCCCTTAATTTGATTTATTTTCCTAATTCATTTCTAATCCTAATGCTTATAATTGCAAATATTCTTTAATTTAGCCATATATACACTAATATTAACATCTAATTATCAATAATTTCACAAAAATAAATTGTCAAAATGAGGTGTCTACAGGTTCCATCGACGAGGTCTTTCAGTCAACCTTCTAACTGTTGAAATAAATATAGTAATTTGAATATTAACTATTTTAGTGGTTTGATCATGGTTAAATATGATATGAGCTGTTGAATATTGATGTGACTGGTACCATCAAAATTAATAACAGAATATAGAATTTCCCCCCATTGTAATTATCGTCCTTAGTGACGGTAGTCTCCATAAAGGTGAACACAAAGAGAAAATCAATTGATAACTTGGATGTTTTTTTAAAATAGGACTTATATTTCTTGAAGAGGAGAAGTCGGTATGTGTTTTAGTTTAGCAATATCATTTATATAGCCAATATTTATAGTTATAGTTTCCTTCTATTTTGTTTTAACAGTTGTGCTATTTATTTTGAAGTACTACCAAATCTAGTGAATCAAGATTTTGATTCAATCCGATATTGTTGGGTAGTTTCCTTTTCAATTTACATGTTTTAGGGCATTTTGGTTTTCTTTTTTCCTTCGATCTTATTGTTATAATTCACTATACTATCAAATTTCATATTTATCCAAATAAGATAAATGAATGTGAGAGTATAAATATCAATACCCCTCTAACAAGATCTGAAATACTCCATAAGATTAGACCTATCTATATTGTTCTTTATTTAGTTTAACTTAAAACAAAATATGGTTAAGTTGGAAACTATATATTTTTAAATTTTTGCCTTAAAAAATACATTAACATTTATTAGTTCCATAGTTTAAATGGTCAGTTACCATATTTACCATTATTATGATTTAATACATGGTAGATAACTTATTAAAATGTTTGTGATGAAAACAAATTTCAAAAATTTATTATTATTATTATTTGTCGCTTACTCAAATATGGTAGGTGCTGAAATAAAATGTAAATGGGCTCAAAATGTGGTGTTATGGGATCTACAAAATAAAGAATTCATTGGTGGCTTATCAGGCATGAGCCTAATGCAACCACTCTGATACTTAAGTTAGTGTTTATGATGAAGAGCCCGAAAATAGATTAGAGAAGATGGTTTGTATGACATTACCTTGATTAGTAGTGATTTGGTCATATTTATAAGCGACTATCCTAATAGTTATGTCAATCGTGGGTGAGTGGCTAGTTGAAAGGCTTGGTGGTTATGCTCGTAGTGGACAAGTGGGGGATCGTGGTGCCACATCTCAACTACACAAGTTGATTCTGACCGAGACATAGCATACTTGAGTGGGGGTATCCTGTCCAAATCATCTGGGAAATGCACTCGAGTTGATAGGGAGGAATGTTGACTATGGAGCTTCATGGATTTACTCTAGTCTGGCTTAGTGAAAGAATGAGCTCGACTCAAATAGGCTCAAGGCTAAAGTTGGACCATTATTATTATTATTATTATTATTATTATTATTATTATTATTATTATTATTATTTGTTTGTAAGCAGAATACTCTAGAATATTTTATAGCTACTTCTAGATAAAATATATGTAATAAATAAAGGTTGGTACACCTACCACCTTTTTTCTTCTAAAATTTTGCCTATAAATTTAGGTCGTCATACTCTCCTATGAATTTGAGAAAAATATATTCTTCTATTTTTATCTCTCAAGTCATTTTATTACAGTATCAGAGTGGATTGATAATTAGGAATTTAACATGAATGACAACACACAATTATTCAAAGACAAAACCCCAAATTCTAAATTAAGGTTTGAAACATATGTTCCTGAAGGGTTTACTAGCAATTCTCTAAATGTTGCTTCACCTAGTTCCAATCATCAAATGGCGCTGCAAATAACTCCACACAAATTAAATGGATCTAATTTCTATGAGTAGTTTCGATTCGCGAAATTAGTGATAAGTGGACATGGGAAAATTGGATATCTCACGAGTGCCACTGCTGCACTAGATTCTACTTTAAATGAGCATCATACATGGGAGGTAGAAAATTCCTTTGTTATGGTGTGGCTTATCAACTCCATGGAAACAAGAATAGGTAAAACATACCTATTTTGTGAAACAACCAATAAGATATGGGAAAGTGTTCAAGAAGCATACTCAGATTTGGAGAATACTTTCTAATGTTTTGAATTACATTCAAAACTTAGAACACTACTCAGAGTAATATGAATGTTACCAAATACTTCAATACCCAAATGGAGTTGTGGCAAGAGATGGATCTATTCTATAAAATAGATTGGAGATGTCTAGAAGATGGTAGCAATTATCGAAAGATACAAGAGGAAGATTGAATTTTTAACTTCTTTCAAGGGTTGAATGTAGACCTTGATGAAGTACTGTAATCCCCTTAATTTTACATAATCTAATCATAATAAATATTATAAATAAAATGAGAATCATAAAAGAACTATACTAAGAATATCAGAAATCACTTTAAATTTTTCATGATTTAAATTTTTAAGTATAAACAATTAGAATAAAGAATCTTTATCACTAAGACTTTAAAAGTTCATAATGTTCGAAATAAAGAATAAAGAAAACTGTTTAATATTTAAGAACCTAAGTTTTAATATTCGAAATATATCAATACCTTTAAGTTAAATAATTCTGAGTTCATAGAAACTAAAATTCTAATATAATCTAGTAACTTATAACTAGTAAAAAGAACAAAGTAACAAATATAGAATAAAAAATAAATTTCTAACATAGTAAAAACTCTAGAATAAATCTATAAATAGAAATGAATTCATATGTAATTTCAAACCTTATAAAATTTATAATAAATTCGAATTAAGGGCAATATAATTATTAATTTATCAAAATACCAGCAAACAAAACTTTTAAACATATAAAATATAATTTACGATAGCAAGTATAAAAACTGAAAAGTAAAAGTATTAAACTAAAGATTCTATGTATACTATAGTATTCAAAATATTTAATATTGTTAATATGTAAATTTTTATCCAAAAATATTATCGAATTGGTATTTATCGTAGGTGTCATTTAGATCCACAAAATTAACTTTTTACATCGGTTCATATTTTTGCCCACTCGTTACATAATTATTGGTTATAAATTTATCGTCTTCTTTTTATTTTTGTATTTCCATTCATCCTAACTCCCAAACATTTTTTTTTGTTTCGTTTTTCGTTTCTCATTTATTTCATTTTGAACTTCCATTGTACGTGACAAAAAGTGCAAAAATTAACACATATACACATATCTTTAATAGAAATTCTAGGTATATCATAGTGTTCAGAATATTTAATAATGATAATATGAAAATTTTTATCTAAAAATATTATCGAATAAGTATTTATCATACGTGTCACTTGGATCCACAAAATTGATTTTTTTCACAAGTTCATATTTTTTCTCACTCCTTACAGAGTTGTTGGTTATAATTCATTATCTTCTCTTTGTTTTTGTATTTCTATATATCCTATCTTCCTTATATTTTTCTTATTTTCATTTTCTTGTTCCTCATTCTTCTTAAAACTTTGGGGCTCTTCTGTACGCAAATAACGGATGAAAATTCTCAAAATAAACGATATATTTGTACCCGTTTATCTTAATAAACTACCTTAAAATTTAGATAATTATTAACTAAAGATTACTATAATAATTTTCTCCAAATCTAGCACAAAACTTGTACACATACGATACAAGTTGAGGAGCAAATATGACGCAAATTCTTTAGATTTATGGTGGAGAACTTCTTGAAGAAGTTGCAGCCATAATTCACTTGCAAATTGTCCAAACTCTCACATTTTGAGTAACAATTCAACACTTTAAACCAATCAAAGGAGGATAGCTCAGCAAGCTCATTAAATGCAGCTTAACATGCAAATTTGAGAAGCCAAATTAGTAGGAGAAGAACTCCATAGCCGCCTCTCTCTTCTTCCGTCTATATCTATATATATATCCTCATTATTAATAAGAAAACACAGCATTAAAACACACAAAAACCCTCAAATTCTCTCTAAATTTGTGCTCCCTACGGCCCTTAAAACACACATAAAACATGCATATACAACCTCAAAAATAAGCATCAAACAAGGCTTAGGAAAAACAATAAGAATAAGCAAAGAAAGGAAGCAAATTAAGGTGAGTTTGATTTGTTTTTCCGATTTATTTTTGTTCAAACAAGTTCTAAAACGTATTTTGATAATCTCAAGATCAAATACAACCCATTAAAAGGTCACAACAACAATCGAAATAGCTCAAACAAGGTAAAATAGAAAAACCCTGGTTGCCCCATTTTCTTCTTATAAACTAAGATCATAGGCATGCTAGGATGTAATAGGTTGTTATATGTGTATATATAACATGTATAAACATTTAGGAACACATTAGAATAATTTGGACGTGAAAAAATATCAAAATTGGATCAAATCACGCAAATAAGACGATGAACAGTCGTTTTCCTAAAGACTACGGGTAGAACACGAAGTCGTGTACACCCGGTGTATCTCTCGGCTTTAATTCTGGGTTTGAAACCCAAAAAAACACGGCTGGTACACGATTGTATACCAAGTCGTGTACCTCTCGGCCCTATATATAAAAAAGAAAAAAATTAGTTATAAAATCTATTATATTATTTCGAATATTATTATTATTATTATTATTATTATTATTATTATTATTATTATAGTGTTGATAAAATTATTATAATTAATAATATTATTATGAATATTCTAATTATTATTATTATTGTTGTTGTTGTTGTTGTTGTTGTTGTTGTTATTGTTGTTTTTGTTACTACTAGTATTATGAGTAATATTATTATTAATATTACTACCGTAAAAATTATTATTATTATTGATATTATCATTAAAATTATTATTACTATTGATATTATCATTAAAATTATTATTAATATTACTCTTATTATTATGATTATATTGTTGTTAATGTTGTTAATATTATTATCATTAGTATTATTATTACTACTACTATTATTATGATATTAGTATTATTATTAATCAAATTATTATTAATATTATTATTATCCTAATTATTAATACTACTATTATCGTTACTAATGTTAGTATTATTAATGTTATTAATGATACTATTATTATGATAATTGTTATTATTAATATCAACTATTAATATTAGTATTCTAATGACTAGTATTATCTTTATAATCCATAATATTATGATGACTATTACTCTTAATGATATTATTACTATTATAATTATTACTAGTATAATTATTATTGTGATATACAATATTATTATTGTTATCATTAAAATTACTGTTATTTCATTAAAGTTATTATGAAAAATAGTATTAGTATTAATAGTAAATTACTTTATAATCATTACTAATATTACCAACATTATTATCATTGTTATTTATATTATTGTACTTTATCAATGAAAATAAAGTATAATAATTGTAAAATACCTATTTTATACATAAGAATGGAAATTTAGATAAGCTAAATTTTTGAGTAATGCGATACTTATACATAACAAGAAAATTATATGAAATACATGAAAAGAAACACAACGATACTAAACAATAGTAAATAAATATGAATACTGTGGTGGGTCAGATAAGAAACAATGTAAAAATAGCAATAATAATAATAACTATAAAAATATAAGCTTACTAAACACCAAATTTTTCAAATATCCTATAGAAATATATAAATATCTAACAAGATAAAAAAAAAAGCAAAATGAAAATAAAATAATAAGTAGTAAATATTTGCTACCATAAAAAGGATCGATACAAGTAATAGAAATTAAATTAAATATCAAAATACGACACTTAGACAATCATAGAAATTTAGTTGTATTATTGATATTATGTTAATACACATTTTGGCTTAATAAGTGACAGTGAATTGTAAATAATATAAATAGAACTAATATATCTTAAATGAATTATTCTACTAAATAAAATCATATTAGGTTGATTAAGCTAATTAAAATAGATTTAGTAATTAAATTAGATGATTAGTTTCAATCAATTCGGCTTAGATTGATATACTAGGTCAAACTATAAAGAAGGAGTGCGTAATTTCTAAAATATGTCTAAATTAGAATTAATGTGAATTATAGTATAAGTTATACCATAATTAATATGGTGAGTGTGTTGTTTCAAATATCTTATTTTCGGAACTAATAAAATAATAGAGTGGTTAAATAATAAATATCTGTTATTTCATTTTCATAGGAAAAATAGATCAATTCTTGAATTTCCAGTAGCTTATACAACAATTTAGCGAGGACCACATGTGAGGGAATTATGATGATCTACTATTTGCTTATAATTGCTACTGCTTGCTGTTATGTTAATTGTATTACTGTTATGTGGAATGATTGATTGATGTGAGTGCTATCATCTGCATGATCAGCTGAATAAATGGATAAAGATAATAATTCGACTAAACTAATTGGATATACTCACCGCAAGTGCTTGACCCCTTGTAGGAAATGCCCCGAATTTGAAATCAAAAGTATTTTGAAATGTATTATTAAAGAAATCTGATTTGGAATATTCCAGGTTGCTTTTATATCATTTGAAAAGGATGAATTTTTTTTACTAAAAGAGTTTATGAGATAAACATGGGATATTTCTGAGTATTGTTGTGACAATGGATGTTGCCTAAGTCGGGGGCCACTAGTCACATGGTGATAGATGTTAACTGAGTTAGGGTCTATCCACTAGATTAACCCTTATTGGTTGATGGATTGTATTAGCAGTATATGTTACCTAAGTCGGGGTCTGCTTGCCTAATTCACTATAAATTGGTGGTGGTTAATGAAATTCGCCATTAATTGGTGTTATATATATTTTAATATTAACCAGCGTAGATTACATGAACACGTTGGGGAATATTTGTTGTTCCAATGGCGTTTAAGCATTGGGTAAGTTTGGATGGATGCTACCACCAGACAGCCTCGTGCAAGTAAGGCGAGGTGTCCCATGCGGATAAGTATAGGAGACAACTGAAATGTAGACAGGTAAATCTACATCGTCTATGGATCCGAATTCTCATAGATGTGTTAACTACATTCATTTCGTATGCATTCATATTGCATATAGATAGATTTGCATGGTTGTATAATCAATGCTTGATAATTCGCGTGAACGGTAGTAATGAGGAATGAATTCACTAGCCTGTGGTTTTGCTCACTCCCCAATAGTTTTTATGCAGGTATAACGCTAAGTGGGACTGTGATAGAAATGTGTGAAGAGTGCTTCTCCATCAGACTATAGTGAAGTTAGATATATAAGTGGTATTGAACTTAAAATGTAAAATTTATAATTTGTATAAACAAATGAGACTTTATATTTTGTAAGTTGGAACTCAATTTCATTATTTGGTAGGGGATACTGATTTTCTACGGTCTTGGTAGAGAGTAGACAATCGGATTCCATAATTGAAATCCAGTAATATAATATATCATTTATATAATAGATATTGATAAATAAATAGAGTCTTGTGCACTCTAACTTACAAGACGGCTCTCACATTACGGGTGCACACGTGGTATGATAACTTTAGATTAATCCTATTAGGCTCCCTTTTAAGGCGTGACAAGTATGAGGTCGAGTGCTTGGAAAACAACCTCTTCCTAACCTAAGGGAAGCATTTGTTGAAGTTCGAAGAGAAGAGAGTAGGAGACTAGTTACATTGTCCACAGATACAATAGATTTAACCTCTCCTAGTTCTACATTACCTGTAGAAATGGGCCATAGAGGCTTGGTTAGAGAGAAACATTTGTGTGATTATTGTAGAAAATCAAACCATACTAATGATACATGCTGGAAAATAAATTGAAAACCTAAGAAGTTGAAGGGAAAATTATAGAAAGAGAACTTACTTTCAAAAACCATAGCTCATATTGTAGATATGCAGTCTTCAAGCTAAGTAACATCAAATACAACCTTCACAGTTGATCAACTGGCTGTAATTCAACAACTCATCAATCAAGTTCAGATAAATTCTAATCATTCTGACATCAACTTTACATCCATCGCTGCTATGGCTCAATCAGGTAGTTCCATAGCCTACTTTAACAATTTAAGGTATAATGATTGGGTAGTCGATAGTGGTGCAACTGATCATATGTGTAATTCCTTAGTTGATTCAAGGCCTTTACTCCTTGTAATAATTTGAGTAGAATATTAATTGCTAATGGTGAAAGCATAATGGCCAAAGGAAAAGGACCATAATGGTAGCAAATTTGAAACTAACTAATGTTTTGTTTGTTCCTAACTATACTATAATTTATTGTCTGTGAGCAAGCTTGTCAATGATATGAACCATCAAGTGACATTTTCTTTAACTTTGTGTGCTGTACATGACCAATCTTCAAAGAAGATGATTAGGAGTGCTAAAGGTTACAATGGTCTCTACTTGCTGAAAACTTATCGTAAAATTGGTGGCTAAGTTGAAACCAAGTCTTTAATTTCTTTTTCTACTGAGTCTGAGATGATGTTAAGGCATTAATGCTTTGGTCATCCCAATTTTACTTATTTAAGTCACTTGTATCTAAATCTGTTTAAGAATAAAAAACCTCATGAGTTCACTTGCGAATTGTGTTATGGGTAAATTGTCTAAAGGTTCATATGGTGCTTACATCTATAAGCCATCTAAACCATTCCATATAATTCATAGTGATATTTGGGGGCCCTCTTTTGTTTTAACTCTAACTAGGTATAGGTGGTTTGTTACCTTTATTGATGACCACTCAAGGGTTTGTTGGAGTTATCTCCTTAAGGAAAAGGCTGATGTCTGTCATGTATTCTAACAATTTCATTAGTTTATCTCTAATATTTTCATGAAAATATTCAAGTCCTTCTAATTGACAACGAGAAGGAATATTTTCTAAAGTCTTTGAACATTATCTTCAAGAAAATAGAATTTTCCATCAAAGCTCTTGTACTTACTCCTCACAACAAAATGGAGTTAATAGAGCGAAAAACAAACACTTACTTGAGATAGTTAGCTCTATGAAGTTTGCTTACTCTGTTTCAAATTACTTATGGGGGAAGCCATTCTCACTGCTTCTTATCTCTCTAATCATGTTCCATCTAAAGTTCTCAATTTCAAGAATCCTATCAATGTTCTCGTTGTAGCTCTCCCTCATGTTCGACTTTTAAATGCTTTTCCTCCTAAAGTTTTTTGTTGTGCTGCCTTTGTGATAAACAATGCGCAAAACAAACACAAGCTTGAGTCTAGAGTGATAAATGTATTTTTGTTGATATTCTCCAACACAAAAGGGTATAAAGTGTTATAACCCTTCATCAAAGAAGGTGTATGTCATGGTTGATGCTATTTTCTTCGAAAAACAATCTTATTTCAGAAAACATGTTCAGGGGGAAGGGAAGAATTTGACTCTTATCTGATTCTTGATTTATTACCTTTATATAAATATGATAAAGCAGAATCTTCGTTATTAGACCAGAACCTTCTGAAGTCATATCAAATCCTCCCATTGAGAAGGCAAAACTCTCTAATAGAAGGCTAGAATTTTCTAAAGATGAGTCAGAACCCTTTGAGGTTGGGTTAGAATCTCCTACTATCAAAGCAGTCTCACTTGTTAAGTAAGCAAACACTATTATCCTCTTGCTATTATTAAAGTGTACTCAAGAGGACCTAAACTTCCTTTGCATGACCAAACACTTCCTTTAGAGGGAGATGTTCAAACCAAAGGCATGAGTAAACTTCAAGAAGAAGAAGACTTGTTAATTGCTCTAAGGAAAGGAAAAAAAGGTATGCACTAAATATCCCATATCAAATTATGTAAATTATTCAAGAATCTCTTCTATCTATATCGCTTGTCTAGCTTGAGTTGATGAGGAAAGAATACTTACAAAAAAATAAGAAGCTTTAAAGAAACCAAAATGGAAGGAGACTGTATTTGATGAATTACAAGCTTTATATAAGAATAATACATGGGATATTATAAATGTTCCTCTGGAATAAGGTTGTTGGAAGCAAATGGGTTTTCTTTATAAAATATAAATCAGATGGTAGTGTCAAGAGGTATAAGGCACATTTGGTTGCTCATGGTTCCACCCAAACCTATGGGATAGATTATGAAGAAACTTTTGTTCTTGTGGCAAAAGTTAAACTCCATCAGAGCAATCTTATCTCTTGTTGCCAACTTAAAATGGACCCTTTTATCAACTAGATGTAAAAAATGTCTTCTCAAATGGAGATTTAGAAGAATAAATTTATATATAGATCCCTTTTGCATTCTACTCAACTCAAATGAGTGAGATGGTGTGCAAATTAAACAAATCCTTGTATGGATTGAAGCAATCTCCTAGGGCTTGGTTCTAAAAATTAGTAATGCTTTGATTCGTTTGAGATATATATAGAGTCAGGCATAACATACTTTGTTTGTGAAGATGACTGGAGATGGCTTAAGATCTATTTTAATTGTCTATGTGGATGATATTATAATCATAGGTGATGATCAGGATGGTACTGCCCAGCTAAAAATGCAAATAAAAAAGGAATTTGAAACTAAAGAGATTGGAAATTTGAAATTTTTTATGGGAATGGAAGTGGCGAGAAGCAACAAAGGAATTTCTATCAGCCAAAGGAAGTATATTTTAGACTTACTAAAAGAAACAAGGAAGTTAGGGTGTAAACCCCGGAGTACATCATTACCTCATAATTGACTCATGCCCCTCAAAATGATATTCCAGTAGACAGAGAGCGGTACCAGAGACTAGTTAGCAGGCTTATATATTTATCTTTGTCGCGACCAAATCTAGCCTACTCTATAAGTTTGGTCAGTTAAGCTATGCATGCACCCACCAAATATCATATGGATGGTGTTAATCACATCCTGAAATACTTGAAGGGAACTCTGGATAAGGGATTGTTCATAAGGAAAACTGAAAATAGAAAAATCAAGACATTTGTTGGTGCAGATTAGGGAGGAAATACTAGTGATGGAAAATCAACATTGGGATATTATACAAAGGTATGGGGCAACCTTGTAACATGGCCAAGTAAGAAACAATTAGTTGTAGCTAGAAGTAGTGTTACTCAAGGGATTTGTAAAGTTATATGGCTCCAAAGATTGTTAAAAGATCTCAATATAGTTCAAGAGTCAGTGACTTACAATGACAACAAATCCGCTTTAAGCATCATTAAAAATCCAGTGCAACATTAAAGATTGAAACATGTTCGACTTGATCAAAACATTATGAAGTCAAAGATTGAAGAAGGAGAACTCAAGTTGCATTATGTTCCTACTCATGACCAATAAGCAAATATCATAACAAAATATGTCTCAAAGAAATTATTCACATAGAATTGTTGCAACCTAGGAATGACTGACATTATTTCCTAAGCTTGAGGGGGACTATTGGTTGGTGAGCAGAATATTTTAGAATATTTTATCGCTACTTCTAGATAAAATAATATGTAATAAACAAGGGTTAGTGTCACCTACCACCTTTTTTCTTATAATATTTTGCCTATAAATTTAGACCTCTTATACTCCTTGTGAAAAAAAAAAAATACTTTTATATTTTTGCCTCTCAAGTTATTTTATTATTATCATTATTATTTAATCAGAATTAGATAATATTCTAAACAATAAATTTTTTATATATAGATAAAAAGAAATGAAAATTTAAAAAAATGACATGTAGATTGGGATTTTTGCAAAAAAAGATAATATTTTACTTTTTGACAAATACATGAGTTTTGTTTTAAAAGTAAGTGTTAACATTGAACGTTGAATTTTGAAAAATTCTATGTTTATTAAAAAAATAGGCAAATTTTTCTATCCAATAACTTTGTATTAATTAAAACTACAAAGCACTTATAGAAAAGATAAAAAGACTTCGATTAAATTATTCTCAACAGATAATTTTCTTATTACCTATTAAATACCTGAAGTTTCGTTTTGAATAATTTGATACCTAAATAAAGTTTTTACAAATTTTATTCATATCTAAAGTAAGTTTAACAAGTAAAAAAATCTACGAAAACTTTGTTCATGTATTAAATTGTTAAAACTAAACTTCAAGTATTTGATTGAATTTTTTTATTAAAATTTAATGATTAAATTGTTTAAAATAAAATCTCAGATACCTAATTAAAATGTTGCAAAATTTATGTACCATTTTCTACGATAACCGTTACCTGTCTATTTCACTATAAAAAGTAAGAACACCGTGCTCTCTGTTTTCTTTGATTTATCAAGAGAAAATAGGGTTTCAATTTTGATATTCAATTTGAATCGTTCATATATTAGTTTTAGTCCTTGTCGATAATCGAATAGATTTGACTTTGGGTTTCAATGACTATGCGCTTTTGGAATACTTTGATAGGGAATCTAGTTTTACTTTACAGATTATGTTCATCTCCCCAACCCCAAGGATTCGCCTGTATCGGTAAGTTCTCAATTGTATTTCACTCACCGCTCCTTTAGGCTTTTTTTTTTTTTTTTCTTATAGATAATATATCTTAAATAAGTAAGATGAGTTAATCTGGCGTTAAGACAAGCAGGACCCACATTTATTTTAAGGGTGGATGTGGATGTGAACTTTTGAACTTCTGTTAAAATCTGAGATTTGTGCAATTAATAGTTTTTCAAGGGTGTGTTGTAAAATGTAATATACCTTTTTTTAAGGATAACAGTAGTCCGTTGTATAGAATACCCATCCGAATTCTACTTAACCGAGTAGGGTTTGGGTGGATATTAACTACACATGATAGGTACGGGTATCGATTTTTCAAAACATACTTTTATAGAGTGCAGTACGGGTATGATTTCAGACGCTGTATCCATCTTGAAACCTGTGTTATATTGTAGCAAATATGGGTTTCAGGATATTATGCATCCAACCTATTAAATATTATATAATAATATTAATATATAATAAATATTGATACTCCATATTTTATTTTGCAACTACTTATATTAAGATTATTATTTGTAGAGTACATTTTAGAAAGTTTTATTATAGAAGGATTTGCACTATTTTATTTTAGAATAACTTATTTTTTTATTTTAAAAGAACTATAATTGTATGTATATACTTGAACTCCCAAATTATATAGAGATGTTGTTTATACTATACCACTAATTAATATATAAAGTAGTTTCAAAGTTTTTAATTTTGAAATTTTGTGTAAGTTTTATAATTTGTTTGATATCACATAAATAGGTTCAACAAGTATTTGTTGTAGATTTCAATTTTAATACATGAACAGATTCTATATATTATAGAACTTGTGATATTAACAAATTATTTTTTAAATTTCTTTTCACATGTTGTTTATATTGAATGTATAAAAATAAGATAGCGTTGCATATTATATGAAAATATATCAAAGACTATAAACTTTATGTTTTAAAAAGAAAGAAAAAAAATATAGAGATTTTGTAAAAAAAAAAAAAAAATTTAAAGGTTCCACAGGTATCTTGCACCTTGTAGATTTTATAGGATACGTGATAGAAGGTAGGTACAAGTAGCCATATGGTAAGTTTTGAGTACAAAATCCAATACCTATACTTTACAAGATAAAGTTGGTAATGCTTCATATCCTATTTATCCTGTACTCGCTTTTTTTTAATCTAATCATTTAATGGTATAAAAGAAAAAAATAAATTAAGTAAAAATCGTTTTACTAGGATCATTAATAGGCATTGGGAAAGGACTTGTTTTATTCTATTTGAAAATGTGGGCGACGCAATGGTAATAGGGGAAAAAAAAGAACATATTCAAAGTTGAAGGACTCAAATAAAAGTTAAAAACATAATAGTCGGAAAAGTATGAAAAAGCCATTTTTCTATTTTTATTACGTTGATTGTAGCCTATGGCCCTGTAGGCTGCACTTTCTTTTAAATAAATTCAATACGTCTTTTAAAGGCACTCGCCGAAAGCAACTAAATTTATATTCGATGTTGGGATGGAATAAAATTGGAAAAAAGTTACTGATTTATCTGTTTTATAATAAGAAGTGTTTTTGCAAAAAAAAACAAAAGATGTTTTTATAAGGAATAACAGTTTATTTGATAAAGAAAATATTACAGATTCCTTATTTATTGTACATAATATTAAATAAATATTCTTTATGATGGATATTTTTACGAACCAAGTAAGCAATAGCTACTCCTTAGTAATACAAACAAAATATCAATTCTAATCCTATCAACTAAAGACATTGCAAATGAGAAGTTTCAATCAAATTTCATATCTGAAGTAGATAATCCAATCAATTTTTTTTTATTGAAATATAAAAATATAACATAAATCAAAGTTACAATAAAAAGAAATAAATAAAAAACTTCGATTTAGTTTCTCACTTCGTCCTATATGAATAAACAATTTTAATAATCGGAAAATATTAAATTAGTACTTGAAATTTCCATAAAAATTAAATTTGGTATCTAAATTAAATTTTTATGATTATTTTTACTATTTTACTAACATGATTTGTTCTGTTGCCTAACATATAATAAACAGTTTACAAGTACTAAATGATGTTAAGAGTACTTTTAAAAATTTAATCATATATTGTCTCTTATATGTCTGTAAATAGATCAAATAATATTAAGATATAATAAAAATACATCAAAAAAATTAATTATATATTAAATTGATTGTTTTAAAATTTAAAAACTAGATTAAATTTTCATATAAACTTTAGATGCCAAATTCAGCATTTATCTTAACAATATTGCCTGCACAAATATTACACTAATTGTATGTAATCGTTGCAACATATCCTTGTATCTAAAAATTCTAGTTTCCATGCTCGTGTTTATCTATTCTACCGATTGTTGCTAGGATTTGATACGTGTCGATCCGTCCCATGGATAGTATTCCTTTTTTCCTATGAATAGAACTACTACTCCTTTGCCTTGTAATTGACGATACGCTGGAGGGATAAATTTGACACATGGATATCGATCATCTCGACGTTCCTATCCATCTACATGGACCACACAACCCATGGAGGGAAAAAAAAAAAAAAAAAGGGAATTGACCGAAAGGGCTTGACCCATAGAAAAAATGAATTCTGGTGACATTGGTTGTATAGTTAATGGGTGAGATTTGATAAAATTTCATCCTTTAATGGCCAAAAAAGTGGAAAGGAGAACCGTATTTAATTGTGCTTTTGACAGATATTTTGTAGGCATAAAATAAATTTACCAAATAAATCTTTTATAATAGTTTTTTTTAATATAACAAAGTAAGATATTTGAATTTAAGATTTTTTACTTTAAAAATCAAAAGATACCAATAGATTATAATACTAAAAAAAAATGTTTTATAATAGTCAGTGGAAGCCCACGTTCTGCTTTTAGCCAGAATTAAAAGGGAAAGCATCAACACTGACACGTTATTATTTCCTTCCCCTTTATCATATTTTATTACCAGTTTCTTTTTGCCCCTTAAAATTAAAAGCCTTCAGTTCCCTGCCACTTATCATCTTTGAAATTGAGCATTTAAAGTTGTAAACATTTTAATTTTGAGACGACTATACATTTCGTTTCTTTTTTTTTTTTTATAATTTTAGCATTTTGTATTATTTTATCTACCAAAAAAATAGTAAAATAAGATCTAAATATACATATTTTTTAAGATTTTAAAGCCTAAACACTTAACTTTAGGAGCTAAGTATGCATAAACAAGTATATAGAAGATGTAATTTGCATATTACTTAAACTATATACTATTTAAAATATTATGAAGATTTTTACCTCATATAGTCCTTTCCTCAATTTTTAGAGAAGGAAGAACTTTTTATATATATATACTCATAATCGTCTAGAAAGCATGCAAAACTAACATTTTTAGTTGTAATATAACGAAAAAGAAAGCACGATTTTATAATATGTAAAACTATTCTTGAATACCAAAAGTTTCCTTTTTTTTTTCCTTCCTTATATGTGATTTATAGGTATTTTTTCTCATATGTAACCGCCCCTCTATAAACAAAAATATTTGGTAAAAAATAAGAGCTAAATAGGAAATAAAACAAATAAAAAAGAGCATATAGCCCCAATAAGATAGTAATTTCACAGTTTAAGTTAAATTTTGAGGCATTATAATATAACAAAGTACCTACTTTATATAATATTTGCAAACATATTGCACTAGGATGAAAGACAAATACAGTTGAGCTATTAATAAAATAATAAGAATATATTTTACTTGCAGTACATGTACCTAAGCTAAAAGATGAAAGAACAGCTATGAAAAATAGAAGATAAATATTAGTTTTCTCTGTCTATATAATTTTAAATCAAGCTTGCACAATTGATTTATTTAAGAAGTTATTGATAGGTACAATGCAAACTCACCATCCTTCTCATGATTAATATAATTATCTTAGGAAAATGGGCCAATTTGGTCAAATTAAATATTACACAAAACCAACTTGTCTTTGGATAATATATATTTTATATATGTATTGCTAACATAAGAGAAAGGAGACTAAAGTAAACTCCGTTTACACCTCTTATCAATCATTCACGATCCTATCCCATCAGCTGTTATGATCAGTTGTTGAATGATGGTTTGATTGTCCATGGATGGTACAGTAGAATTATTGGATTCTTTAATAGCACGAAATGTCGATGGGAAGATTCAAACTACTGGAATTCCATAATAGTAGAATAGACATGGAATTTCGCTTTACACTGTGCTTGCTATGGAGGGATTCGGAGGGAATAACTGTGGAAGGGAAAGGAATAAAGAGAATTAAATTTCATTCTCATATTTATTTTGAAAGGGAAAAACAAGATAAGAAAAAATAATGTAATTTTTTCTATGGGTATGTTAGACTCGGACTACAATTACAAAGCCTACCCACGGTTTACTCGCTACTTTACTAATCCAAACCCTTCCTCCTCTTTTGCTCATAACGTTAATTCCTAAGCTAAGAAACCCTAATCGTCTCTTGTTGTTACTCTCGTGTTTCCCTTGTGACCCTAACTAATTTCTTTTGTTTTGTTGCTATACAGAATGTAATGGGCAGTTTCGAGTATGCCAGACTCCTAACAATCTAGATTGGGATAAAATGATTGGTGATCCATTTCTATTGCATTTCATGTATCTTTTATACAAGCATCAGTCCGTTAATATAGTTGTTGGCTGTTGTATTTTGTTACAATCACTATATTTTCTTGATTACAAGCTATTTTTGAGTTTTACATATAAGTCCTTGATAGATCTAATCTTTATTTGTTATTAAGTATCCGTCCATAACAGAGTATCACCGTTTTTTTTCCTCTAAAATGGAGAAAATTAGGTAGGAAAAGGAAAAATCTTTTGAAATTACTTTTATATTCTCTTTTTAAAAATTATTTATTATATTTTAAGGCATATAGATAATTTACTGTTATAGCTTGTTTTTGTCTTTTATAATAATTATTGTTCTATTAATTTTCTTCTTTTGAATTATCTAAATACATGAAAGAATTCAAATTACTCAACAATACTTCTCTTTCATTTTCTTTCATTCTTAAATCTTTTCATCATGCCAAACTAAGTGTTAATATCCATTAATGGTGTAATAGATTGTTTAGTTGGTAGAAGGACTTTCAAGGAGGAAATAAACATAGAACTGCCTTGGGAGAAAAGTAGAAAATGGAAGTACTAATGCTATAAATAGCTATTTATGGTAGGGTTATTTTAAAAAAAAGAGCCATGAGTATGGAGAAAAGTAAAAAATGGAAGTACTATATTGCTATAAATAGCTATTTATGGTAGGGTTCTTTTGAAAAAAAGAGCCCATGAGTGTGGAATACTTATTTTGAAGGTAGGAATTACTTTTCTTTTTTAATTGTGATTCTTTGGTAAGGTATGAAATGCCATTTAAGAGTATCCATCCATGAGGTCCTTTACAAGGTCTTTCGAAGGACTTCATTGCTTTATCTGTCAGATTTTTTATGTAAGTTTCTTTACTTCTTTTTATATTTGATGGGTCTCATTTATTTTTACGTAATACCTTACTCTTACTTTTACAAAATAATAATAAAATATTCTGAATGAACTTATTTTTTTAAGGTCCTTTAGAGAGGACCTCAAAAAGTTGAAGAAATTCTCCATAATTGTAAGGACCACAAAAAATAAGGTCATTTGCCTAGGTATTCGTGTCAAATACTTCCAATGTGGATGCTCTAACAAGGAATTAGTATTTTGTTTGGCACAGTGGAATAAATTAAGAAGAAAAGATTGTGGAAGAAAAGAAACTACAAGAGAGGAATCATTAGAGAATCTAAATCCATTCATGTATTTGGATAATGAAGACAAAGCAAATGGACGGAATATTAATTATTATAAAATACGAAGTAAAAATATAATGGTAAATTGCTTCCTTGCTCTTAAAAGATAATAAGTAATTTACTAAAAAAAATGTACATAAGTAATTTTAAATTTTTTCTCCATTTCTATTCTAATTCTCTCCATTTTAGAGCGACAAAAAAAAAAAAAAATGGATGGGATCCACGAAAAAAATTACATCCATTTTTCATCCCATTCTCTTTCCTTCTAGAACAAATAAGGATAGAATCTAACCCCCATTTCCACCCACCAAAAGCGCTATAAGGGCAAAAAAAAAAAAAAAAAAAAGAGAAAAACCTATAAGATATGTAGATGAAACAAATGAAACTTGAAAAAAAAAAAAGACAACGAGCATGAAAAATCTCATATGTTTTCTTAGGGAGCTTTTGCGGTCCTATTGATGGGACCGTCCAGTCAAACATATAACCATTAATATAAATATAATAATTAAAATATTAACTATTTTAGTGGTTTAATCATGATTGAATATGGTATGAGCTGTTAGATAATGATAGACCGGTCTTGCCAAAATTAACGAAGGAACCACAAAATTTCCCATTTTTTAATCACCATAACAGTATATTTTCCTACAATGAGTATAGAGATTTTTTCTACTTTACTTTTATATTGGCATTTTTTAATAAACGATCACTCATAGTGATTATTGCATACATTACCTCACTAGTGTTATATTAATTTTTCCTTTCGATGGAGCTGCGACTTTCATTAAAAAGCAAGCAAACAAAAGCAAAGTCCATAGCCCCACGAGCCTGGGCTATTATCCATAGTACCAGAGATATGGTTCGGATTTAAAATCTTCACATTAGATTCTAACAAAACATTTCTAATAAACGAAGGAAGAAGGACAAAAACCCCTTGTTGGATAGAATTTAAGCAACAAAATTAGTTCCCATCAAAAGCTTACATTGAGCAATATCATGAGCAAAAATATTTCCTACCTTAGACATCTACGACAATTAGGCTAAGGAGATCATCTGGATCTATTGCCTATAGGATAAAATAAAATTTGGCAACAATTGGTATCGATTTCTTATATAGTCAACCACCATAAAATAGTTGTGGAATTTGTCTCGATGATTATTTTGGCATTATAAAGATAAATGCCATATTGATTGGATGTTTAACATGAAGAGATAAATTGCAATTACATTTTATCATCACTATTATTATATTGATTGAAATTCTTGAATAACAAAGTCATATGTCCAATTAGAATCCGACCTCCAATGACAAATGGTGATTGTATTCATTACCATTAGTAATACTATATTGTTGAAATTCCGGAAGCAAAAACTCATATCACACTAGAATCTAATTTGTAAAAATAAATTATAATTGGTTTTGTTACCACCACTGATGTTATGCTAGCTGAACTTTCAATCACAGAATAATGTCATCTCAAACCTAACCTGTAAGGTAAATGCTATATTGGCTAGAAATCCACAACTACAAAATTTGGTTAAATATGTTGGCCAGTAAAAATAAATTGTAATTATATATTCATTACCATCACAAATGCTATATTAATTGAAATTTAGAAATCATGGACTAAGATGTTAAATTAGAATATCATCTGTAAAGATGAATTGCACTTGTATATATTATCATCACTAATATTATATCATATGGAAATCCATGATTACAAAATCAGATGTTGGATTTCAATCTAACTTATAAAGGTAAATGCTATATTTGCTAAAAATCTACAAACTTAGTTTTTAGAATACTAAATCTCATAGACTAAACAAAATTCAAAATCCTATTTGATAATTAATTAAATAACTAACTAAAGATTTAGGAAACTGACTGAAAAAAAGTACTATAACTAAAATAGATATAAATTACAACACCTCAATTTGAAGCTCATATAGAAGAGCAATGATATCATAAAAGCAAATATTCATTAAAACCGACATGCTGTTGAAAGAAATTTTTTACTAATATTACTTTACTGATTTCATGAATCCCAGTTGAATCACAATTACTTCTGAATATAACTTCTAAATACTATGCAATTAATTAAAAAGTGCATGCTAAATAAATAAATTATTTATATGCATAACGATAATAAGACACGAGTAATAAATTATTGCCAATGTTAAGAGAATGTGAGTAGAATATGCTAGTGCTAACTTAATAATATAGATATAGATAGCTCGGCCAAAAAAAAAAAAAAAAAAGATGTAAATGGATAAACAGAAAAGAAGATATAGATATAAATAAAAATATACATTTAAAATTGATATGATATATTTATTTTCCGAAATAATACTTTACAAGTGAAAAGGAAAAATACTAAGATAATTTTCTCACTCTAAGCTTATATTTCATAAAAAAAAAAATAGATAGTATTTTTTTATGATAAAATTTATTTTTGGAGTTTTATATCAATAGCTTATCATCTATTCTCTTTTTTCCAAATTTCTTACTTTAATTGAGATCATTTTTAACAACTTATTATAATATTTATATTTCTAACTTATAATTTATGCAATAAAAAAGTTGTATTCACATTTTCCAAAAAGCTACAAATTTTGTTGTTATTTATTTATTTTTCCTCCTCGGAAAAATAGTTGTTAAAGCTATAAAAATCCTGATACGTCCATATGGTCGGCAACTTCACATCGTGAGTCATTTCTTTTTTAACTTTTTTTCCTAGCTAGGGTTTGACTAACAGCTGCCTTTGTGAATTCTCGCTTTCTAACACCGTGATCTGTGTTTTCTTTGATGTATCAAGAGAAAGGAGGGTTTTAATTTTGATTTTCAGTTTAGATTGTTCATATATAGTTTTAGGTCTCGTCAATAATTGAATAAATTTCACTTGTGATACTAGGGCTAAATGACTATTCAGATCTATGCGCTTTGAAAACTTTGATCAGGGAATCTAGTTTGATGCTTTGCTAGGTTTCATCGTGAACATGTTGAAACCGAGAAATTTTGCAGATTATGTTCATCTCCCCAGCTATTTGGTAAGTTCTTAATTGTATATCAGTGCTCTTTTAGGATTTCCTTTTTTTTTTTTTTCAATTTTTTTGCTCTAATAATATGTTAAACGAATAAGATGAGTTAACTTCTCGTGGGATTTGCAGGATTTTCTTGTTTATCCAGCCCAATGGATTATCATGTGTATTTACTGGTAGATTTGTATATTTTAGAAGCAGTTAAGACCATAGGTGATAGTTTGTGAATATATACTTGGTATATAATGGAATCAAAGGAAGGATCCAATAGTGTTATTGGAGTGAATGTAGAGAAGAGTTGTGAATCTGCAACACGTATTGAAAAATCAAAGGGTGTGTTTGTTTCGAAATCCTTGACTAATAAACTTCGAAAACGCAAAAGAGTTGATGGATGCAAGGGCAGGTGTGGTCCTTGCTTGAGAAACTTAGCCCTGAAATGCTATTCAAATTTTATGAAGAGTGGTTTGCCAAGACGTGTTTTGTTTTATCAAAATAACGAATGGAATGATTTTCCTCCTTATGTTGTTGATTTGGTTAGGGAGCACTTTGAGTCAAAAAATGCAGCAGTTGAAGTGAAGTTTAATGGTTGTCATTTTATGCTGGATATCTTATATATGTTTCAATGGGATGTGAAGACGGGTGTAAAGAAACGTATTGGTTGGATTGATGATACTGGGCACTGCTTTTTTCCTGATTTTCATTTTGATTCTGTTGAGAAGAGTGGTAATGCAGGGTTTGGATCTAAGCTTCCAAATGAGGAACAAGAAATTGAACTACAGCTTGATATAGAAGTGAATGGAGCCCAGAGTTGTAATTCGGAGTATTGTGATGAGCAAGTGGATACAAATGCTAAGAAGATTAAACTAGAGCAGGAATCTATTGTAGGTCCTGAGCCTAAAATAACCGATGAGGTTGCAGTTAAGCCTGCTCCTAAACTTCAAACTATGGATTATAATACAGCAAAGAGTCTCTTTACAACTGGAATGAAGCTCTTTACAGATACAGATGTGGTTGAAATTAATGGTTGCACTAGCAGTTTGATGAAAGCCCGATGTGAGCTATTTGAAAAGCAAGTAGAAATCACAAGAATCAATCGTGGAAATCCTAATGTTAAATATGCATGGCTTGCTTCTAAAAAAGATTCGCTTCTTAAGATTCAAAACTATGGCCTTGGAAGTGGTGCATTCAAAAGCCTTTCCATTTATGGTCTTGGGGTTCACCTAGCAACCATAGATCATTCATATATCAGGCAAGATTTAGTTTTTCCTTTATGTTAAATTCAAATTTGTGTAATATATAATGTGTTTGGTTGATTTGTTGATTACATTTTATCTTTCTTTCAATAAACAAATATATATTTCTTGTATATGATCTTCATTTTTTGATATTTTTATGTGTGCCCTTGGAGTTGATCTAACATTTTTTGCATTTTTTTTAGTGCAAATTATTGCGATGAGGATGAAAATGGAATAAGACATGTTTTACTCTGCCGTATTATTTTGGGAAATAGTGAAGTTCTTCTTCCTGGATCAAGGCAATTTTGTCCGAGCAGTGAAAGTTATGACACTGGAATAGATAATCTTCAAAATCCATGTTATTATATAGTTTGGGATATGAATAGAAATACTCATATACTTCCAGAATATATTATAAGCTTCAAGATGTCATCCAGCAGTAAAGGTGAGTAGTTGTCACTTAGGTTCTAATAGTACATGTACTGTACCATTATTAATATTACAATTCTGGCCTAAGGTCATGTTTCAACATTAAAATATGTATTAATGTTTCCATGTTTTGCTGTCTAGATTTGCTAGTTTGATAATTTCAATTGTTAAAATTCATTTATGGGAATTTTTTTTTGAAAAGTTAGTGGGAAATGAGAGCAATGTTTAATATGTTTACTTTTGATATAGGGTGTTTGGTTAGTGATGAAATCAGGGAGAAATCTGGAGCCATGATTCCTCAAAATAGTTGTGGTTTGCCGAAACTACATTGTGCCCCTGTAGCATCAGTAAGGATTTCAGTGCTATATTGTCCATTTTTATGAATTTAATTTAATAGTATGTTCCATTAATTTTATTAGAGATATTGGTTTTGTTTGTTGAGTGACCATGCTGGTTTCAAAGCATTGAATTTCATAACGCTATTGGTTATACTATTTATCTTTAAAAAAAATTTGCTTAAGTAGTTGACTAGAAGCATGATTTAGGGTTGCAAATCTATTCTCCCTCTTCCATTCAATTACCAGTAACCATTAAGATTCTTGTTAATAATTTGTAGTAACTCCCCCTTACTATTTTATTTAACCTAAAATTATTTGGTTCTCTGATGTTGAGCATTATTAAAATTTGACCAAAGAGAAAGGAATCAAGAGATAAGGGGAATATATGGCTCAATCTGATGAAGTAACTCCACCAAGGTGCCTGTTTTGGAGCTGCCATGATCCTTGCAAGTTGCACCAAGAATTTGGACGAAATTAAATTCCAAATAACATTGGCAAGTGTGGCTTTAAGGTTTTATGGTAGAAATTGCTCTTTTTATTGGTTATTTTCCCACTCAATTATTGCTTTGTATTTTTTGTAGTAAGTAAATGCCCTAAAAAAAATTTAGGCTTGTAAGCTTCAGTTTGGATAAGTAACTCGCTGGTGGTTAGCTCTTCCAGTGTTTGCTTCATATTTTCTCCGTTGCGTTAAAAATCTAGCCTGAACAAGTTGACAAATAATGGCCAAAAAAAAAAAAAAAAGTTGACAAATGGGAAAATTTTGGTTAGAAATATATATGTGTATATATATATATATATTTTTAATCAAACGCTTGTATTTGTTACAGTGGATTCCATACTGTATGTGTTGGCGCTTTTCTTTTTATTCTCACATTTTGTGGGCTTATTGATAGTATTATTGTGGTTGTTACAAACAACAAAGTGAAATCCAAAAGAAAAAGAAATCTCCAGCTATTAATCTCCCGGTTTTTGTTATTATCATTTGTATTTCATTTGCAATACTCGCTTACAACCAATCGATTTAGGTAAAACCTCAGGTTAATGATGTCAATCATGAGATAAGCTCTAATAGGACTCCAAAATCCCCATGGATGCCTTTTCCCTTATTATTTGATGCAATCTCAAAAGAAGTACCCCCTAAGGATATGAAGATAGTGAATGCGCAATATGACCTTTTCAAGGTAACTTTCATCCTTGTGCAACTGCAATTGTTCAATCTTTTTGCTACATTTCTATATCTCTTTCTCAATGCCTACTATCAGAACAAGAGGGTAACTCGAGCTGAATTCATTAGAGAACTACGGATGTTAGTTGGGGATAAACTATTGAGGTCCACCATAATGAGTCTTCAATGCAAGGTATTTACTAAAATAATTCATATATCTAAATCTTTTCATATACTTTTTCACAAGCACGGTTGTTATGCATAATAATATATTTATACTAAATAGTTGATTCCTTTTTCCCTTCCGGAAAAGATTTCTCAATTTTTGGTTTGTTGAGGAAGTGATGTTTGTTGTGAACTAGCAAGATTGTATTTGTTTCTTGCAGATCTCTTCTGCCTTATATGACTCACTATGTGTGTGTGTGTATGTGCGTATAACGCGCATGTGGAGGTGGCCTTGTGCCTTCTTGCTTAATCATTTTACTTTTTTATGGACTGCGTTTATGTTTAGAATTACTCATTACATACTTCTCGGTTGTTCAATGATAATATGTATATTGCATATCTTAAAAGTTCTTTATATTTTACTTTGGCTTTCACATTTAATTTTGGAATATTTTCTATCTAATTGGATATGCTTGTAGTTGCCTCCCAAAATCGATTGCAGCATGAAGATGCCTAAGGAGGAACCTGAATAGTAGATACTACCGAGGCGCTTGCTATCTCACTATTAGCAGTTTTTTTGCCTTCTATTTACATGAGAACGGGTCTCCCAAACTAGATTTTGGGAATTTCGTTCTTCTAATGTCCTTATATTACCTTGTGTCTTCTTTTTTTAAAGAAAAGAAGTATTAATTTGTATGCGTCAACTCAGACAATTCAAAGGATGTTTATATATATATATATATATGATGACGAAACTCAAAAAGTTCGACGAACTAGAATGTATTCTGGAATTTTGTCATGTTAATTTTTGTGGTCCTTGTTTTACTTTGTAACTATCTCCTATAATGAAATAAAAGAATTAATATGCGTCTCAACTGGATGTGAATTACAACAAAAGTCCAGATCTCGATGGTTTGTGGCCGCAGCACTCTATTCCACTTAGCCTATCTGTTTTGCACTTGTCTAAAGAATTCGGAAACATGCTTCGTGTATGTTAATTTATAGATAATAGGGAAAAACTTATGTCAAGTCACGTACTTTCTGGGGGAGATTCAAGATCTAAATTTAGATCTTGCACAAAGTGGTGGTAGGTTGTGACTTGAGCCAAATAGATCCCAAAGATAGTATGTCCAATTGGATTTTGCAATCAAAATCGATATCAATGCAGGATGCCTCCATGGTTTTAACATGTTGAGTGGTATATGATTTAATGTTAAAGAGTATTATATGATACATCGATGAGTAATTCCAACAATGGAATAACACTAAACTTGTCCGTACCAATACCACTTCTGGATCATTTTACACATTTAAAAAGAAAGCTAGAGCGTTCAATGGTAAGAAAATTATTTTCTTGCAAATGAGAACTCTGATGTAAAACTATTTTCTTCTTTCAACAACCTTAGTAAGAGTCCATCTGTTCTGTACTCGAAATGACTGCATCTTCACCTATTGAAAGATCCCAACCTGGAGGTGGCTTGATGCTCGGCCAGTCACCTCGACAGCCCAACCTTATGTAGAGGCTTTTCTTTCCTGCAGATACAAGATGAACGATATGCAAGTCATTAATAGTGCTAGAGTAAATATAATTTTTAGTGGTATTAAAAGTGAAAGCAGACATTACTGTCTTGCATAGTAGAAACCACAAAAATCAACGAGATGACATTTAAATAAGTAAAATAATGTAACCTCCAAAAGTATATGTTATTATAGGCAACTTTCAAACCCTGTGATGTTGAGAACCATTTGGTTGCACATGACAATCAACTGTGAACAACTTAAGATGAGAGATTTCTATGGTAGGTATACATGTTCCAAAAAAGTAGTTTCTTGTTATTCTTATTAAATGGTAAGCATTAATATAGGCTTCTTAATGGATTTTTCTCTTTCCGTCTATTTCATATTCCTGATTGCAGTTCTTGAACAACTACTATAATCCTCATCTTTATCAACCATAGAACACTCGAATTTTATTGTTGAGAGTTTTCCTTCAAATGAGTGCATTCTATCATGGACCAATTGGTATGACTTTAAGACTGTCTTCCCCCATAAGGTTCCTTGCCTTTCCCTTAGCTATATGTTTAATAAAGTCCTCCATCAATTTTTCCATAATAGTTCAATCGCTATCAAACACCTCATCGTTCCAATGCTTTCACATTTGCCTCAATGGATTGCTTTTCAGCTACCAATTATAATTAGCATCTCCCTATATTAAATTTTTGGCCCACTCTCTCCAAGCTGTGCCCTAAGATGGATGTTCCTAAAGGGACTAGGAAATGTCTCCTCCCACCAACCAAACAATCTTCACAATAGGGACTAGGAAATGTCTCCTCCCACCAACCAAACAATCTTCACAATATGGGGGAATGATAAGGTAAGGTCCTATGTTAAAGGCATACATAAAGGATACGCAAATTGTGACTAAATTTTGAATTCTAATTGCGGGACTTGGAGCAAGAAAAATTCCATTGCCAAACTGTCAACTGAATCAATTTTACAAAACCAATATATATCTTCCATTACTTCTAGTTTTGCAACTATCCTTGCAAATCATACCCGCTTTCCAACATATGAGGTAGTTATTTACCACCTTCCTCTTCAACTGGTGATGCTCTTAACATCCCAACAAATGACAGTTGCAGGTGTAAAAGCTATTTATTTGTTGCCTCTCTCTACTATCTTGTCTATATCATTTTCCTAATCTATGTTTATAATTCACATTCACCAAAAATTGCAACCTTCAAATCCTTTTTGAGCAAGTAGAACCTTTCTTCTGGGCTCACAGCTTTAGCTTATGTGAATATGACTACTAATTGAACCAACTACAACTCAGAAAACGATAGTAGTGTAACTAAGATGTCTACTAGAGACAAATTTTTCATCTGTTTTAGGTGGCTCTTCTCTCTTTATCTTTCTCCCTCACATGCACTCATGCACACAACAATTTTTAGAGATCTAGCTGTATGCCATTGCATTCTAGTTCATAAGGGCATTGGATCTACGATAGCTCTTACAAAAAATTAAGAAATTTCATAGCCATTATTCTAAAAACATTTACAATCTTGCCTGATCTAAGGAGGTTCACTCTGAGCCAAGCTTCTAAAGGAAATATTGAAGTATTCATGAGAAAGGAATTGAATTTAGCTCATGATGCCTATTTGGAGCTTGTGACATTTAGTTGAGTGTAATTTAATCGAATTATTTGAGGTTATGAAATCAATCAAACTGTCAATTTACGGAGAGAAGCAAGGAGGTAATACATATAGTTACCCGGGAGCTTTTTGTCAGACAAAATCAATCGTTTGAGAGCACTCAAAGATGCTTGAGCCACAGACTTTGCATGATTGGCATCCCAACCTTGGAGCTTTACAACCACATCTGCATTGGCATAACCCAAAATCCTTTCTTCATAGTTTCTCCTAGCCTCTTCCTTCGCTGAATCTTCATCTACCATCGGAAGTTAGATTAGTGGAATGCATATAGGACCACTTCATAATACATCTTTTGGAAAGGTGAAAAAAAAAAAAAAACTTGATTTGCCCCAAGAAAAGTTTTGCTTTATCTTTAAATAAAGAAACATTAGGGACTTAACCTCTTAGTTGTTCACAGGTTGTATAACGATAACACCACCTAGGTTATTTACCGGCCGATCCACATTTTATCATGAAAAAACATGCAGGAGGAACATAAATACTAGAAAACTACTCGCATTTTAGAAAACTGATTCCATCATGTCCGTATGTAAGAAAGAGTAATTTATACCTAAACACTCAAATATATATAGAATGCCAGTTATCTCAATAGATAATGCTGGGGTTCCTATTTAAGTCCTTAAGATTTGAAGAAAGGATGTTGTATGTCTTGCACCAATAGCCATAAAGTTAGGAGAAAACATGCATGGAAGCAATAAGCATAAGATGAAACATGAATCACCTATAGCGTCTGTCACAGACAGCCAGACAGTAAATCCTGCATAAAGGTGTTGCCATTTGTCGGGCCATCGAGCAGCTCCTTGCTGCCCCCCTAATGTGGAAACAACTGCTCTAACATGACTGCAGAACCAATGAGGCTGAAAAATGCGTAAGCTACATATTGTGGACATAATCATAAGTGGACAAAGTGCAGGAGAAGTCCCTAACCTTTAGACCAGGTAATAATTAAGTAGTAAGTTTTTTGAATTTGCAATTGGGTCCTAGAGTTCTAAGCTAATGTCAATTGAATGCTAAAACTTTTTGAAAATTGTAATCAAGTCCTAGAATTTCAAAAAATAAAGTCCTAAAACTTTTTTAAAACTTGTCACCTCCATTTGTTGTTTCATTAATGAAATGGCAGAGTTAATATAGCATGTTTTAAAAAGGTAATGGAAAAGAATGAATGAAGAAATGAAAGTATCACAATTGTGTGTTTTAAAAAGTTTAGGAATTGACAACAAATTTTAAAAGTTTTAGACTCGGCATGAACCCCCAAGTTTTAGGACTTCTTATGCACCTTTCCAGTTGTAATTCATGAATAACGCAAATTGAATATGACAAGGTACCTGCTCAAACTCTCTAAGATGGCAGCTTCTGCTTTTGCAAGGGAGTCAAATCCATCATCAATCACCCCTGCAATTGTGGATATTCATCAAATAAAAGTATAAAGATAAATCGAGTTCAACCGCAAATCCTTGAAGTCATAGAAAAGGACTCTCACACAAAAACTATCCCTTTGGACATCATTTTAGTCAGTAAGATGATAAGCATAAACTCAAAAGAGTTATAGCATTAGCAAATCAGAGCTATGACAGGCTGTCAGACATTCCTTAAGTTTCATATATCCTCAACACAAAATTTATGATAAGACTCATGTGGAAATTGGTAGAAATCAAAGCTTGAATGACCGTTGTTCAGTTGATAATAAGACTCACATGAGTCAATTGATCGCTTAGTAAATGTTTCCAGCAACTCTTTTGTATCAAGAGGTGTATACCTGCATCAACACATTAATAGCTAAGCTAGTAGAAGATGCATTACATGAAAAAAAAGTAGCCTAAACAGTAGCATGCAAATGGCGTTTGCCACCAAATAAACCATACAATTTCCTTTATTTTCTTTGAAGTTATCCAGCAACACTAAATGCTAGACCTTAGCACTCCAATTAGGGTTAAAGATTTGAACATGAACAAAAATTATGGCATAAACGAGGAATTTCAATGATGGTAGGTAATGGGAAGCGTGCAAAAGTTGTCAATATGACAACTCCAAGAGCTAACAAGCTCTCCAAAAGCGAAAGCTCCCATTTCTCTCACTAGAGAACCATTGCTAAATTGACTAATTTCTAGTCTAAATGTTCAAAATATCCCCTTAGGCCAACTTATAGGCCAGCTAAAGAACAAATTACACCAATTACCTATACAACTAACAAATATACGAAAGGCTAGCTAAAGAAGAAAGACTTTAATGGAGTAATAACGACATGACCCCTAAAAATTGTCCTTACCCTTAGGGTTGGAAAAAAACACTGACTAAACTAGACCAGACTAGACCAAACCAAACCAAACTAGAAATATAGTTTTCTTGGTAATTTAATTAGACCAAATGGAGCCAATAAGTAAATTTATGGTTGATTTGGAGGAGTAAACCGGATTAACCTATAAAATCAAATTAAAACATTTTATTAAAATTTTTGATTTGCAACTAAAAATTTTCTTATGTTATAATATAATACTAAAAAGATTTCTTTAGTTACATTAATTAAATTGTATCATTATTTAAGATATACATACATAATTTATAAATCATGTAAAAAAGTTGACTTAAAATATATGCTATATACCAACTTTATGAATAAAATTAGTTATTAATAAACATTTGAATTTTTTTAGTTACATCAATATTTACTTGATTTTAATTCTTACATGATTCAATACTTGTTATTATTAAATGAATTTAGCATCTTTTCTTATAAGATTACATGTTATACATATATATTATTTTTAAATTGTAATATATGATTCAATTTGTAATTTGAATAAAACCAAACCATTAATATACTATTATTAAGTTTATTAAATATGATTCAATATGTAATTCAAATAAAATTAAACTGTTATTTAACGGTTTAAAAATTTGGAATGAAAAAAAAAAAAGAATTATAAATTATGGTTTTGTTTGATTTTTAACAAAAACCAAACCAATCCAATTCGTGCTCACCTCTTCTTGCTCTCAAGGTTAGATTGGAGAACAAATGCAACTATCTCACAACAGCAACTCCACATCAGCTGTCTTTATATACCCAACATCCTCCCAATCGTCCACAACAAGCTCCACGTTATCATCCAAAATTTATAAGAATTTGTTAGGACAAACATGATGGGAAGAGTAAGGTTGATCACATTTATAACACATGCCCTGATATGTCTGTAAGAAAAGATCAAAGATAAGACAAGCCAAAATCAACAATGATCAATAGAGATTGAAGGTTAACGAAATGATTCTTCAAGCTTCCACAATCTCCAAGCTCACATTTTCGTGTTTATTCTTCTCTACCCCAAACTACTCCCCACTAAAACTATTTATACCTCCCAACTTCTTCTAACTAACCAACTAATGTCCGTGCCAGCATACAAAAAAAAGAATAGAATACTAGTCTACTACTAACACACATAAGGACACGCAACACAACCACCACTTTACACACTACAGCACAGCATAAACACAACACATTAACACTACACCACACACATATCAAGGCTACTCTTTAATTCTTCTACTATAGACCTTAAGTAAAGGGCTTTGGATCTGCAGTAATGTATCATGCCCTTATTTCTCTTATCCCAAATTTCAGCATGTGTTATCTGCTTGTAGCCTAACTTCTTAAAGAGTCAAACTTTCATCAGTTGATCCTGTGTTCTTTGAAGTAACCTCATTACCCATTGACTTTGGAGCAATGTGAATTAATATAGTAGATTAGAAACATGACCTGTAAGTTGAATCATACCATATGAAGGTGCATAGCATTTTAAATGAGATATACAAAGCTGGTTGGTTGCTTAAAAGCATGGTACCCCATGTGAGATGACACATCCCATATTAAACTCTAGCTCAACATTGTAAGCCAATTCCATAGTTTTTTCTCCAAATTATGAGAACCTAATGTGGTCACTTGAGTACCAATATCATCTTGTAAGCTGCCAGTGTAATATTTAAGCAACTGTCTTTTTAAAGTCTAAGGTTCTTGAGAAGATAATTCATCAAACTCATCAATATATCGATCAACCAAGGTTGCTCCTTCATCTAGATGAACTCACATAAGGATTGCATGATGTCTTCTTGTTCAAACACAATAGAAAATTTGCAAAAAAAGTGCTCCATTCTAAATGTGGACGTTGATGACACAAAGACCGAAGCCAATGGATTGCCTTCCATGCATGCAGATTGGATTCAACTTAATTTTCTTTCTATTATTCTTAACCCGATTAATATCAACATATTGCTCCACAGTAGCTAACCATAAAGTTGGATCCACACCATCAAAATAAGCAAAGATAAACACGATGAATGTATTTTATTGGCAACTTGACAATCATCCTCACTATGATCAGAAATTAAACGACCAGTAGAAGAATATGTGAAATCAGTAGCTTCATAAAAGGAAGAGAGATAATATCAGCTGACTGGTTACGTGAATTTAGGATAGTCACTGGAATCAGTCATGTGAATTTTTATGACAGGTGTAGATTGTTTAGCAACTACCATCCTACTGTGACTTTTAAAAGTAGGAGCTGGTTGACAAGAAGAAGATTGAAGCTTTAGCTGCATGGCAAATAGAATCGTGAACTCAAGCTTTGGCGTTGATAGTAGATCCACGAATGCAAGCCCTAGTTTTGTCGTGAACAGTGACTCATGAGAAAAGAAAGGCTTCATGAGAGACTGACCTTGTTACAAGGTAAGAACAGAAGCAGTACAATGAAGCTTCAGTGAAGACTAGTGGAGCTTATTCCATAATATCCAGCAAAGGTTTCTGCACCACAGGTTCGCCAATCAATGGTGCAGACAGGTCATCCACGTTTTCAACAATCTCTTCCAGTAAAACAAAGTAGCTAAGGCAGCCAACTGTCTCCTTCTGACAAGAAGTCAATGGCTACTCAGCAAACTTCGACAACAAAGTTTGAAATGAAGCCTCTGGGAAATGCATTGATCTCTTAGATGATTTGTGGAGCTACTTTGGAAAATTGAGGTTGAAATGCAACCATAGTGCCTTGCATTTCTTCAGTAAGTTTGAGAACCGAGACTCTCTGATCAGCAATTGAGGTATGGACTCCTCAATACAAAAGTTGACTGACTGTTGATGATTCTGTAGAGAAATTGTTAGATCAGAAATGGATTTTTCCAAGGACTGAATATGGTCCTCCAATCATGTCATCTCTGGGAGATCTAGGGCAGGTCTGACCAAATTCTTAGACCTTAACACTTTGATTAGGATTAAAGATTGAAACATAACAGAAATTGGGACACCAAAGAAGAATTTCACTGCCATTAGGTAATGAAAAGGGTACTAAAGTTGTCAAAATGACAACTCCAAGAACTTAGAAGCTCTCCAAGAGCAAATGCTCCCAATTCCCTCACTAGAGAAATACTACTAAACGGACTTATTTGTGGTCTAATTGTTCTTACTACTCCCATAGGCCTATATATAGGCCAGCTAAACAACAAATTACACCAACTAACAAACGCCACAAAAAGCTGGCTAAATAAGAAAAAATCCAAGTGGAGTTGTAACACTCAATGTGCAAACCAAGGAGGGAAATGCTTATCAGCGATTAGAAAGATCTATGTGATGAAGATTGAATTTAGAGGGTTAAATTGAGAAAAGGCTTACCTTTAAGGGCAGTAGAGAGGTTTTCCATTTGTACCATTCTTCTTTGGTCAATCAATAATAAATAGTTTATTGAAAAAATTTTGCCTCACGTAAGGAGCATAAATAAGCAAACAGCTTAAAGTCTTTACATACTTTTATTGTAGTTTGAGGACTGAACGACTTGTAAAAATGGAGGCTGAAAAAATCTCATAAACAAGATTTATAAGTGCAGAGGCTAATTGGATCTTACTGTAGTTACCTTAATATTTTGCAAATATTTCCCTGTTGTTTGGATAAGAGTAATGCTGTAAGAATCTAGCTGACTATAATTCAGGACATGGAAGCAGCCATCATCCATAAATTCAAGTTTTCCAAGCAGAAAATTGCTATGTCCAAATTTATGCGTTCATAGTATGGTTTTTCCCATTGGACTCCACTTTTGAGTTGAAGGACACTCTTCCAAAACAGAACATAAAAGAAAATGTTTTATGGGGCCAAGGAGTTTGACTTGACATGACCATGGGATACTTGTCAATCATAGAAAAGAAATGAAAAAATGATTAGATATAGCTAAGACAAGACAAGCCTCCACACAATGAGGACTTCTATTTACACAAAATGAATTCCTAAATTCAACATCCAATATAATAAACAATTTTGATATTTAAAAACCTGAAATAGAGTGATTAATACCCGAGGCCAACTGCAAGTTCTCTCGCAACTTTATGATTTATTTCAGTTGCATCCCCAACAATGTAGATGGATGTTCCTTTAAGAAGTTGCATGGATCCTGTAGTGAGTGACTCCCAAGACTCCACAACATCAGGCCATTTCAAATCAGGGTCCTGCTTCTTTAAATTAATAACAAGTTGATCATCATCAATATACCTGTTTAAAACACAGATACAAACTTTTAGCTCCTCAGGAGACTACTTTACTATAAATGCCCATATATAGCAAGAATGACAAACCAGATTGTTTCAGATGGCTTTATTCTATCAAACAAACTATTGGTTTCCATCAAAGTCAACATAGATGCAGAACTCTTTATTTTGATTGTTAGGGAACTGTCTTCCGCATCAACATAAACATCTCTTGGATTTTGAATTTCTATTCCTCCAAGTTGTATTCGCAACTCCATATCTGAAGGACCATCAGAGAACTACAAGTAACAAATTTTACAGGTAATGAGGCAGTGCATCTGATAAAAGAATGATTAATTCCCAACCAAATAAAGTCCTGATACATGCACTCTAGTCCTGCAGGGTGCAGTTATCCCCAACTGAACCAAAAAGTGAATTATTGAGATATATGTAGAAAGCAAAGTAATAAGTATCAACCCCAAACCACTCATCACCCTACGTGGCAAAAATAATAAAAAAAGAACACTGAAACCACTTATGAATCATTATATATATCCATTATCAATTAACGAAATTAATATCTTCTCACAATCAACAATATCTGGGTTGCTAATCATCCTTGTTTTGTTTTTTTATCAAGTACCCATTAATTTTACAATACACTGACTATATATTAAAGATCACTCGTTCACTTGATAATCATATAACCTTTGGATTATAAAGTTTGTCTTTCATGTTTCAAATCTATGTAGTGTTGATAACAACTCCCACTATGACAACACCATGTAAATATTGCTTCTAAGATCACATGCTATTACCGTCGTATCCATCAACTGAACCAACATTCAAAATTTGAAAATACTCAATGATGGTAGTTCTTCACGCCGCATTTCCTTTCAGGCCTGTACCACTTCCTCTAGAGCATGGTTGAGATTTTGTTTCGAAGCTAACATTGCTTCACAAGATATTGCATGCGTCAACATCCAAAACATTTTAAGCCCATTATCATTGTTCCTTATTTCGTCTGAAAAATTTGAGTTTTTTCACAACAGATCGAAAACTCTATAAGAACCAAACAATGCATGTCTGACCTACCTATTTTATGAAAATTTCCAAAAGCATACAACCATTTAAGCTAATTATGAGCATGTTTCCTGAAAAACAGCAAACTAAGCTGTTGTTGTTCAGTGTTCACTTGACCATAGTGTTAAACACACGGCACACCTTTCTTTTGCTAAAAGCCATCAATCCCAAACCCCAACGTGCATTTTGTTAAATCTCACTAAAATTAACCATAATTTCTAACTAATTACGTGAACAAAAGATCATTACTTTATTTTGCAGTGCATGCATAATTGGATGAAAAATTCTAACTTGAGGAAATTAAAACCCGGAAGTTACGATCTTTACGCGTACCTCATAGTTCTTGGTACTGATTGGTACTGAGGAGGAGAAACAAGTGAATGGGACGTTCTGAATAAAACGCTTCTTGTTGAACAGGAACGCCGCGGTTTTGGATGACATGTGGGGGACGACATTGGCTTTAGAGGAGAAATTGGATGCAAAAAAGGGGTTCTGGAGAGAGAAATTTAGGGTTTTGTTGTTGTGGTTTTGTGAGAAGAGAGAAAGAAGGGGTGAAATCGTTAGAGACATTTGTGAATTGTTTGGATAAAGAGGAGGAAGTAGCAGCCGAACTTGAAAGTAAAATGGATGGTGTTATTGATAGGGAAAAGGAAAGAATTAGTTAATTTAGTTATGGGTTGGGCCTTTTTTGGGCCTTGGTTAGTGTTTGGGCGTACAGGGTAGATATTGGGGTTTGAATATGGAAAGATGCTGGAATTAAGATTCAGAATAACTAGCCAGTGAGATCTGAAACAGAGTGATGTGACGGAAAACAGCAGAAAAAAGAGGGAAAAAAGAAAAATCAATCAAGAAGATGATGACAAGCGATACCAATTGGTGTAACTTGGTCGAATTTAGACGGAAATGCATGATCTAGGAGTAGGTCTTTTTTATAGTTCAACTCCCTTACAGATTAGTTTCATATGAGTTTGACTCAACTATGTTTGTAATTACTATAATCAATAGATTATTTACATATGATTTTTTTAAATTTTTTATTAGCCATTAAATTGGGAACGGGGATTCGAATATGGTTTCACCCACTCAAGCAACAAGTGTTAATTATATAAGACTATGAAGATTACTAGAATCTTCATATGGAATTTAATTTGAATTCAAATCAAATAAGAAGTTGAATAAGACTAATTAAATTTAAGTTAGACTTAATTATACTTCAAGTCATCTAAATTGATATCAGGGTTAATATTGACTAAATATGCTTCCTAATAGATTTGAGGAGCTCAAACTAAAAGCAGTTTAGACTTGATCTAATCTTAAGTAAATATCGAAACTGGCTCAATTCACCTACCATTAACTCTTTATACATACCATATGCCCTGTATCTTATAAAACTCACTAGGTACAATTTAACTTGTGGAACCTGCAAATTATTTTCTTTTTTTTTTTTCAAATTTCAAATTTATTATCACATATACAATTTATTTAATACATCAAAGTACCTTATATATTCGTTGTAAATAACTTATTGAAAGTAAATTAAAAGATAAAATTTTAATATTATAAGTTTTACAAAATCTGATCATGTGATTTTAACAAAATTGTAAAATAGTTAGAAAATTCTAAAATTAAAAAAAACTTTGGAGGCATTTCGAAGTACTTTAATATTAATTGGTCTTAGAAATATAAATAACACTTCTATATAATTTAGGAGTTTAACTACAAATAATAAAAAAATTCTAAAATAAAAATTCCAAGTACTTTCAAGAGTACAAGTTTTTGAAAATAAAATTTCTAAACTATAGCCTCCGAATAATAATATAAAACAAAATTGATCATAAAATGCAAAATAAAATTATTATTATTTATTTCTTAACTATTTGTTTAAATTTTACAGTTCTAGGAAAGTGCATGTATAAAGACCTTACACTCATACCTTACCTTGTAAGAGTAGATACTCTACCCAATAAACTTTAATATTGTCAGAATCTTAGTTGATTGAGCAGGGTATAGGTTAGTACCTTGTATGACGGGATTACTCTCTTACTCTTAGTAAGAAATATGGTTTCACGAAACTAGATTATATCATATAATAACTCACAAATGTATATATACAGTTTAAGAAGCTTTTCTTTTAAATTATAATTAAGTTGATTATTTTAATGACTTAAAAAAAATAAGTATAATTTTTTTTCTTTTGACAATGCACAGAAATAGTAGTTAAATCGAAATCTTAGTTAAATGAACACAGATGTTTTTAAAAGAAGATGGAGATTTTTTCAAAGAAGATGGAGAAGAGTTGCAAAGGAAAGGAAAGGGAAAAAGAAGGAAGGTTTTTCTGTCTTTCTTTTATTTATTTATTTTTTTAAATCCTATAGCAAGGAATGAAATAGTTGATTGAAAAATTTTACAGTCTAGTCCATTTCATTTTTTTAATGGGAGTGATCCATAAAAATTTAAAAATTCAAATTTATAGATGACTATGATTAAATCGTAGAAGTACTTGTTATATTAATTTTTTATAATTATTTTAATAATAAAATAATATAATTTTTTAATGATCAAATAATAGATTAGACAGTTCTACTTACAGATACTAGATATCATCAATGTTTATAGATTCGAATATTTAACATGAGGTTGAGTGCCAAATTTTTTTGATGGTACAATTACCATCTTATGTGATTACATGCTTTTGATGAATCGCATCAAGTTGGATCCTAGTTTGTTGTACACTAATAAGGCCTTAGCTTATCACTTCTTTGGGCCTCGATATAATGAGCCGAATTACGACTCTGTGTAAGATCTAAGGAGCCCATTGAAGAACTATAACTGGACCTGAGCCTAGTGGTCAATGTATCGTAATCCAAATCATTAAATAGAGGATGTCAAATTGTAGATTTATTGAGTGAATTCCATTTGTTAGGAAAAAGAAATCCTTTTTTTTTTTCAACCTTCTTTACATTATGGTGGTGATTGCTTTTCTTAATTATTGCACAACCCATGTTTCACAAATCATCTTAAGTTAAAATTTATGCATATTTGTTGTGTTTATTATCCCATCTAAAAAATGTGCATATGCTTCCTCAGCTTTTTGAAAAATGTGCTTAAATCTATATTTTACCATTTTACTCTTTTTTTTTTTCCTGTGGCTCCATTTTACTCTCTTTAATACTAGTGTTTGTTTTATTTCATGCAATTATTTGTTTTCTTTTTAGAAAAAATATTTTTTGGCCAATTTTTGTAACAAAAAAAAAAAATTAAAGAATGCATTTTTGAATTATTCTCACAAAAGTGCAAAAATGTCACAAAAGATTTTAAGTGTACATTCCCAAGAATCAAAGGGGCTTAGATGCATGTTATAAAAGGCTAAAGTACTTAATGGATATCAAATAAATAAAGGGGGTATGGAATGACTATTAGACCATAGCTCATTAAGGTAAATCTACAAGAGAGATGGTAATTAAATTAAAATATAGGATAATTTCATTGGCTCCTGGACTATAGGGTGTCTTCCTCTTTGTTATTACTACTTTTCTAACTAATTTGAAGTTGTACTTGTCTCAATTATACTTTTATCTTATTCAATGAGGAAAACAAAGACGAAAAATGAGATGTCAAGTTGGGGAAGAGTTTGCCATTCAAATTGACACTATGTTTTGAATTTAAAAAAATAAAAGATAAAGAACAATCTCAACTTGCAATATGGAAAGTTTGATAATAGACATATAAAAATAGAATCTCAACTTGTAATTTTACCCATATTGTGGGAAAAATTTAGTAATTGCCATAAAATATTGTCACATATTGAATTCTAGATTGCATGCACCCACCACTAAGCATTTTAAGTAGCATATAATTTTCATCGAAACCTTTATTTAAAGTTTAATTTAAAATATTACTTTACATGTCCCTTAACTTAACTAATCAATTATTTTTTAAGAGTACCCCTTATATTTTTACGTATCATTTGGATTATCCATGTTAAAAATTATATTTTCATATTTATGCATACCTTTTCTTTTCTTCTTTTTTATTTTTTCTTTTTGGGTAATTGGTAGAACACGGATCAACATCACTTTGCTATTTCCACTCATGTAGTCAAAAGCCAAATGCAAGTGTCAAGTTAGTTAGGATAATAATTATTTAGAGAACAAACAGACAATCTCACATCCCATTTTTATCAAGTAGACTGTTAGGGGAAATAAATTTCCAGATGGAAATTAAGTTGGCCGAATGTTTAACATGAGTTGTCAACAAATCCACATTATGGATCTTTCACCATGATGGCTACTTAATTGACTAAATTTAGCTAGATGGTAGGCATAATCTCACTTAGATATGTTTCTATGGTCACTTTAATTACTTAATTAATACTTCATGCTTGTGTTACCTACCAGCTAAGATATATTATATAGGGTTTAGTGGCATTGCTTTTCTAGCAATTAGAATAAATTGAGCTTAGCATAAATTGCACTGTTGTTTGGTAAATTTCCTTATCTAGATAGGAAAAAGCTTCAACTGTTTGCCTTACGATATAGACTTTAATCCAAGAATAGATAGAATTAAGAAAAAAAATATAAAGCTAAAATATGATATTCATTTTTGTTGGTCTTAGTAAAATTGTCAACTTATCATTTTATTTGTTGCTATAGAGATCCTACCATAAACTATAAGATACATCGTATGTGATCAATATATTGCAAAACAACAAATAAAATAAATATGTCATGCACTAGACAATTCGTGGCTGAGTTACTAGGAGACCAATCTACCTCTAATTGCATATAAAATAATCGATCAAACTGAAAAACTGAATTGAAATCAGAAACTAATTTGAAAAAATATTGTTAATGGATCAATTAATTTTGATTTAGTGTTAGAGTTTTTAATTTTTTTAACTTTCTGTTTTCGTTAAGTGGTCCAAGATATATATGCATATGTATATGTATAATATATAAATATAATAAATATTTTAAAAATATAAATAGATAGAAATTATGTCTTAAATTAACTTTTAACTATTGTGTTGTTGTCGTGTTACATTTGGTATATGGAGAATCCATAGATTTTAATTTTTTAAGGTTAATATTGAATTTTAAGTTTTATGAACTAGTATTAGACTTTTGTTATTATTTGATTTGTTGATTTGTAATTTTTGAATATAACTATGATATTTGACTTATTAATTTGCAATTTTTGAATGTAATCATGAAACAAAAGAGTTTAATTTTTTTAGATCATAACTGAAAATATGGTTATCCACAACTTTTAGTTAACTATTATGTTGAATAGTTAAAAAACGAAAACAAAAAAATTAGTCGAAATTAATGGTTAACCATTAAGATGGTTAACTATTAATAACGATCGATTTCAGATTAAGATATTAAAAAACCAATCACTTTGATTTGGTTAAAAAAAGGGTTATGGACTGGCTAACCGAACCGTGCTTACACTTGTCCACCTCATGAAGTTTCTTTCCCTAAGAGCCATGATGCATGTCTTTTCTTGTTTTAATACCAAACTAATATGGACTTGACAAAGGGTTTTTAATTTAATGTGAAAATTGATTTTTTTGTTTTTACTAATTAAATAAATATAATATTAAGATATAAATGTAATTAATATTCGATAAAGGCCACAAAAATTAAAAATGGATTAGTGAATCTTCTTCTCATCTACTACTTCAATCATTTGCTTATATAATAGTGGTATGCCTTTTAGATGTATCAATTTTGTCTCCTTCTCTACAAATTTGTTCTTGTCTTCTTTAAACAACACTTCTCCTCTTTTGGTGCAATCATCTTTTCAATCTCCTCAACTTTTCATGAACAGTGTTCTTCTCTGCTTTCTTTTCATAGTAAACACTCTTCTTTGGTTTCACTTTTATTACCTTCATCTCCATTTTCTTATCGCTTTGGTAATAATTTGGCATGAACATATTTCTCGTCATCATCTTCATTAATGTCCACGTTCACACTTCATCCTCATCAATCATATGCCTCTCTTTTTGTAATTTATTCCACCACAAGTTAGCATAACTTGTAAAAGCTAGAGATGCCTTAATTACCTCGATCCGTTCATCCCATTCATAATAGATTAATAGCTTTTTGATTCATTACACCCAATTCAATAGCACCTCAAGCCTTGTACTCCAAAAATAATGAAGTATCACATGTTCGTCATTAAAGGTTTCTAAAAGAAACATCACTCTATGCTTTCAAGTCTTTCGTTAAGGCTCCAAAAGTCCACTAGTGATTACTTTGAGATCTTGTCTCTTGCGTAAAGCCACAAGTATTCCCGTTTTTAAAAAATCTATATGGGTGTAAGCTACAACAAGCTTAGTGAGATATTTCTCATCATTCGTACCAATAATCAAAGACAGACAAGGTTATTGAATCCAAATGTATGCTATGCATACTATGCAACAACCATATGAGCACACAAGTATGTATGGATATCCAAAAACCATATATAGAATGGACTTATACCCTATGTGTCAAAGGTTAAGGAATTTGAATTTAAAGGTCTTCACGATCTTCATTGCTAGTCTCTAAGCATTTGCTCATAGCGATGGATCAGCATGGCTCATCCTTAGAGTTGTTCCCCATACGACTTAGTTCTCTTAAGACTAAGTTAGGCTACCTTAGTCTTTTTGATTTTTCACGTAGAAGTAGCAGCCTTCAACATGTGACTCGACGGATGCAATGCATGCCCGTTTCATTTATATCAAAGTCAAATATAGTTAAATATGCTTAAAGGTGATCAAACAAGTATCATACACACATAACCAACATGTAATGTTGATGGTGTGCTTAAACACATTTATTGGTTTCGATATGCTTAAGATCCCTTGTCACTTATTCATAGAAGCACATACATATATACCCATAATCCCATACATATTCATTTTTATCTATACTTATAAGACTAAGGAAACTATTTACAAGTACAAATAAGGTAACAAATCATAAGGAAAAACTCACTTGTCCATAGTGCATTCCTTAGTCGAAGTGATCTTCTAGATTCGTAGCTTTAGGATCCTTATTACTTGAACATGAAAGCTAAAATGAGTGTCTTGATTCAACTTCACCTAAACTTCTATTTCTATGGTTACTATTCTCACTATGTTTCTTGGTTACTTAGGTTAGATCTTAAAACGGTCATGACTTGGTCATTTTAACTTCGATTTTCTCATATGAGTAGCTGATCTCTACCTACTTTGAATGCTTTATCAATTTCTAAGGTTATTTAAAAAATTTAAGGTCATTTAGGTCTCAGAATCAGAGGGGTTAGATTGTGAAATATCCCAAACCTTCATCTAACTAAATTAGAAATGACTTAATTAAATATTATAATAGGTGGCTAATTTTGAACATAGTTTAGATTGTTTAAATAAATAAAAGAAGGAAACAACAGAATATGTTTAGACAATTTGATATAATTAAATTAGTAAATAGGTTAGTTTAAAATTTGAGATTTTACATATTCCTTTCATTATTGTCTATTTGTTTCATCTATTTATTTCAACAAGATCAAATTTCATAACCTTTTCCAAATTTGTCAATTATAACTCATTTTCTTCCTTATCAAATCTCTAATTCCTTAAACATTAATTATAAATGTTTAGTGGATTCTTAGATCCCTAAACTTTAACCTAAAATTTCATATCCTTAACCCCCATCAATTTTGAAATCACCTGCCTATCTAAAAACATTAGTTCTTAAGCCAAACCCAAATAAACTACCAATTTAATATAAACTAAATTCCTAAACCTTTGAATTTTAGTTAAACTTCCATCTCCTTAATCTCTATAAATTTTGATTCATATGCCTGTTTAAAAAATATCATTTTAAACCTAAACTCAATTTAAATACTGGTTTCTTGTAAATTAAACTTTTAATTTATATTTCTAGATCAAGTTATTAATTTATAATATATATATTCTTAAATATTTTCTAATTATTTATGATACTTAAAATAAATATAAGAAAGGTTTAAACATGGAGCTCTTACCCTAAACTATCTATGACCTTTTATCTTTTTTTTTTCCTTTTTGTTTTCTTACTTGCCCCTTTCCTTCTTCTCTTTTCCTTTTTGTTTCCTCCTTTTCTCTCTTCTTCTTCTTCTTCCTTTCTTTCTCAAACTTTGAACCCAAAATCTCTGTTTCGAGAAGATCATGGCAGAAATCAAAGTTAAAAAACAAGATAGGAAGTGCAAAACAAGTTTAAAGTAGCTTAATAACCAAGAAAGAAGTGTAGTGGTGGAGTTTTGTTAGTTTGAATTCATTAAACAAGTTGTTGTTTATCCTTGTTTTAAATTGATGATATTGCATGTATATGATGGATTAATGCTAGTTATATGTAGGATTTAAAATAAAACTTGTAAACTTGTAGTGTATGAACTCATAGGCTAACACCTAAGTGAGATCATGCACGTTAGAATTAGAATTTTGATGAAATATGAAGTAAAAACATGTATATAGATGTTATAAATGATGATTCTAAGTTTGTATGCTGAGTATAAGATATTAGATTAAAAAACGATGCAAATCAAGTAATAAAATAGGTTAAGTTTTGAAGAAAACAAATAGAATAAAGAGAAAGGGTTGAACACAAGATGCTATGATTAGCCGTGCTCCTTATTGTTGCCTGAAAACACATGTTTTTAACTTACCAGTGGAGAAGCACACCCAGAACACAGCTTGCCCTATCCAACTGTGCTTCTCTTTGACCTCAAAAGCTTAAAGAATACATGTTTTCTAGAACAACACAGTCAAGAACACGAGGTAATATATCTACCCATGCTTGTCTCTAGTCTAAAAACTTAACCAATTTTAAAAGAACATGGGGGAATATATGTGCCCGTGTACTTTTCTAGCCCTTTCAAAGCTTCACCTTTTCTCATCTAAATTGCATGAAACTTGAACCTGCTCATTCCCTGACCTTAAGTGACCCTCTAAGGCTTACCAAATACAAATTTAACAAGTACTAATACCCTAATTATGATGTAAATCATCTAAACACATTAAGTCTGTCGAGCTCGAATTTTGCTTCTTTTTTCCTAAAGGTCCCGATCCATATCAAACTCGGCCTATTTGATACGGATCACTTGACAAGGAACTAGTAGGGTTTTCGTAAAAAGCCTGGTTTTCAAAAAAATATTTCGATTGGAGTTGCCACTGGCTAAAGCCGGAAAAAAGGTGAACTAGAATTCAAATGGGTGGTTTGGTTTCTAGTTCGACCATTAGTATGCATGAAAAACCAGAAATTGATGAGTCAAGGGGCTACTATTTTAAAACATAAATCGTTATCTAGGCTTTAAATGGGCTTTAGAAATCTTGAATTATATGGGCTAAAGAGATTAATTTTGGTTTTTCAGTTTTTTTTTTTATTTTTTATTTTTAGTCTTTTTTTAAAAATATATTTACATATTTACAAAAATATTTTTAAAAATATATTTACATATTTACAAAAATATTTTTAAAAATATATTTACATATTTACAAAAATATTTTTTTTTTGTTTTAAAAAAAAGATCCTAAAAGTTTTTTGTTTTTGTGACTGCCCGTAGGTGCCTACGTATCTGCTAGCCGGAATCAGGTCTCCGTAGTTCGTTTTGATTTTTGTAAAACTTTAGTGTGTTTGTTTGTTTTTAATTGTGAAGAACCGCTAAGTTTAAGTTGTTTAGCAAATTTGATTTTGATTTTCGAAATTCCTAAGACATCTAATTTTTATTCTTCTTTTAAAAAAAATCCCTAAAAGAAGTTATTTTTAGAAAAACCCCATTTATTATTATTTTTTAATTTAGAAAATAACTAAGTGATATTTATATAAATTGTAAGCTAAGAAAACATTTTTTTTAATAATAATAGTATATACTATAGATATTATATATATATATAATAGACAGGTAAAGAGAATTTTTGTTGTTTTTTGCAAATTTTTTCATTTTTAGTATTATTAATTTATTTTTTAATAAAAAGATGATAAATAATAAAAAAATATTTACAAGGATGATTTGCTAAATAATAGATCATTAACATCACAAACATGCATCAAATTCAACATAAATTATCAAAGAAGACCTAAAAGATAATAATCCTAAGACTGTTATATATATATATTGTTGATTTTCATGGTTTATACTCAAACTAAAACTTATCCTAAAATTTATTTATCATATTAATATTATTATATACATACATAGATATAAATTTGTTGAATTTTTTTTATAATTTAACCAAAAATCATGTTTAAACTAATCCTAAATAATTAAAAAAAATACACTATTACTAATAATACATATTTTTTTATTTTTATTTTTATATTATTATTACTATATATATTTCTATTCATTTTTATTTCTTACTATTTTCTATTTTTTATTATACTAGTGTATCTTATAATAATAATAATAATATAATAATAATAATAATAATAATAATAATAAACTAACTAATTAAAAAAGAGCCTTGTCAATTGGCTAATCGGCTTTGTTAGAGGTTGTTGGGTTCAGATTCGACGATGGTGTTTGGAGGTGGTGGTAGAGCTGGCGATGATGGTGCTTAGAGGCGATGGTAGGAGTTGGCAACGATGGTCGGAGAGATGGCAGCAGTGGTTGAGACAATTGGGTTCGATGGTTAGAGCGGTTGAGAAAGCTAGATTTGGTGGTTAGAAAGTGGTAGTGTTGGGGTGGTTGAGACTAGGGAAGTCAAGGGGTCGAGTTCGGTTTTCAACAAGGATGGAGGCAGAGGTGAGCTTTGAGTTTAAGGGTTGGTGGTGTATGGCCGTTTGGAAATGATGGTAGTCGCAAATTCTCAGATCTGGTGTTCGAAAGAGACAATCTGATAATTTTTTCTTGAGCTTTATTTTTATTTTTATTTTTTTGCTTTTTCTTTGGGGAATAGAGAGGAGGTGGATGACAGCCATTAATGGCTGTTACAAGCTTCGAAAGGTAGAAAAATGGGGAGTCGGTTGGGGGTTACGAAAGTAGATCGTCGGCAGTTATGGAATTTGAAGGATCGGAGAAGTTACAAATATGAAATTGATTTGTTTTAAAACACTTTAATGGTCAAATATAAGAGGAATATGCCCCCTTTGATCTTCTAAACAGAAAAAATGGAGCTCGAAACGAGCTTGAATGGAGTTTGTTCGAGCTCCATACAATAAAAATAACGAAAAAATTTGCCTGATTACAAGTTGGAGTAGAGTCGAACCTCAGCCTCTCTTGTAACATTCCCACGCCTTAACCAGTTGTGCTGAATTTTTTCCTCATTAATTAGTCCATTTCAAATATATTTAACCTAGCCAAACTAGGCTTAATACAATTCTAATGAAAATGAGCCAAATTTGGTACGGGTTTGGGATCCAAATTAATTTCCAAATATAGCCTAAAACATGACAAGATAAATAATAAGTCCAATTTTTTTATATTTTTTATTTTCTTGTTTTTCAAGTTTTTTATTTTAATTCTAAAAGCTTATTTACTAAAAGATGGGGTTTTTTCATATTTTTTAATCTTTTTTTATTTTCTAATTTTTATATTCTTTTTTTTTTAATTTTGTAATTTTTTGTTGATTTTTAATCTAACTAATTTTCTCTCTTCTTTTTTTTGTATTCTTTTCTCTTCGTTTTTTATGATTTTTTAAATTATTTTTCTTTATTTTATTTATTTATTTATTTTTTTTTTAAAAAGGAGCAAAAATGAGATATCGACAGCTGCCTCTCTTTATGGTGGAGTTTAAACAAAACTCCACTATAAAGAAAAAAAGACACCATTTTTGCCAAAGACCTAAACTTGGCGGATTAAACTACAAAACTTCACCGTAACAAGCAGGGATTTTAAGAATGGTTAACTTTGTTAGCCAAGGATTTTTTGAAAAAGGTCATTTTAATAGATAAGGATTTTCGTCACCTTGATAAACAAGGATTTTGGTCATCTTGATAGCTAAGGGTTTTTGAAACTGTCACCTCGATAAACAAGGGTTTTTTGGGTCACTTTGATAAACAAGGGTTTTGGGTCATCTTGATAAACAAGGGTTTTGGGTCACCATGATAAATAAGGGTTTTTGGGTCACCTTGATAAACAAGGTTTCGGGTTACCTTAATAAATAAGGATTTGGTCACCTTGATAAATAAGGGTTTTGGGTCACCTTGACAAACAAGGATTTTGGTCACCTTGATAAATAAGGATTTTGAAAAAGATCACCCTGATAAACAGGGATTTTGGTCACCTTGATAGCTAAGGGTTTTGATCACCTTGATAGCTAAGGGTTTTGATCACCTTGATAAATAAGGATTTTGGATCACCTTGATAAATAAGGGTTTTGAAAAATCACCCTGATAAACAGGGATTTTGGAAAGGATTACCTTGATAAACAGGGATTTTGAAAAGGATCACCAGAAATGTTGGGGGTTTAAAAAGATTTATCTAGTTTGAAAGAAACTTTAGTAGCCAAAACACTTTAAGAAATAGAATTTGTCAGATTCCACACAAAAGTAAGCTTGTTAACCGAGGCTTTTATTTGTTTCAACTCTACTGAGGAATGTTGTATTAGGGTGTATTTTCACTTGACTTTAGTGAGTCATGTTATCTTACTGGGTATATAGGGTAAGCACTCATTGGGGAGATTGATTCTATGTAATAGGATGAAGTTTAGTGTACTTACTTGGATAAGGGAGATCATGCCCATTCTAGTTGCTCTTTTAATTTCACAATAATCACTTGGAGGTCAAATTCCGATTCAATTGGGTACCAACAGCGAGACCCAGGGATCCATAATTCTAACTTGAGTTGTGTCCTTGCGACACAACGTTGAATATTATCCTTTTGGGAATGTCCCATGAGAAGCTTACTGTTTTACAACTTCAAGCATTTCAAGCATAACAAGCTTAACAATCTTTTTAATTCGCTTACATGGACTGGATGATGTTTTGTAACTGATAATTTGATGTATCCAAAATGACCTTCACATTTTCTTATCTTTTAACTTCAAGCATTTCAAGCATAACAAGCTTAACAATCGTTTTAATTCGCTTACATGGGCTGGAGGGTGTTTTGCGACTAGTGATCCAATGTGTCTAAAATGACCTTCACATTTTCTTGTCCTAGAAGTGTCACACCTGGCACCTTCTAATCTTTTCATCTACACTTGAATAATTTTCTTCCATCTTTTCTATTAGGAGCTTTCGTTGGGATTTGTTGTAGATTACACTGCTCAAATTGTTCTGAAAATCAAATGTTTATTCTTCCGTAACTGGTAACAAGAAGGGTGAGTCTATACAACAATAAAAGTCTCTTTTCAAGATAAGAAGCCTAAGTAAAGCAGGGTCGTGTGGAAAGTACACGTGTGTGAGGTTTTGTGAGAGTGTGATTTTGTGTAGATTTTTACTTGTGAAAAGTGGATTAGCTTACTGAAAGGAAGGAGGAGGTAAGATGGTCTATCGCCATTAGTCCTTTCTTGATATTGTTTTCATTCACAACAGATAAGAATGTGATAGCAAGGAGATAAACCATTATTTTATTCAGGGATAATAAAGTTTTACAGCATCTGCATTTATAGGGTCCCTCAGAGTTGACCCATCCATTTCAGTTAATATCAGTGCACCCTCTGTCATGGCTTTCTGGACTATATAGGGTCCTTCATAATTCGAGGTGAATTTTCCTCTCGGGTCTTGAGCATTCGATAATACCTTTCGAAGAACCAAGTCTTCTGCTTGAAAATTCCTGGGTCGCAATTTCCCATTGAGTGTGTCACGCCCCAAAGAATACCTTAAACGTAACAGTCTACTGCATGCTAAACGAAACTTAAGAATCACTACTACAATTATTCAAGAGTCTTGCATTAGTATGCAAGACATTCCCTTCCGACAATAGAATACATGAACAATTGGAGATAGATAGTTCAACTTGATAGGGTAAGCATAAAAACATAAACCACAGATATCTCAGGATCAGTTACAAAGCCTTAAGGGGCATTCCCCCGCTACACAAAAGTCTAGGTATTATCTTCTTGGTTATGTTCGATAGTTTTAAGGTTTACTACTAAAGACTGTATAGAACTAATCATGCACTTCTAAGGAGATAACTCATAGTTTCACATTACCTGATTTGGCCAAGTCCGGACGCAGCTATATATATGGGAACTGCATTAGAAAGAAACTGTGGGGGTATGAGCGACGCTAGCTTAGTGAGTTTCACTTCCAAAATTAAATACTCATCAAGAAATATATATATATATATATATCAGGAAAGTTATATTAACAACCATATGAAATGCACAAGCACGTGAGCATACAATACATAAAACTTTCCGGGAGTCCTATATTGAATGGATTTACACCCTCCATTCGGGGTTAGTTGTTTCAGGCCCATACGACCATAGATTTCAATTTTTCTCATTTACATTGTGGTTGATATAGGTGCCCACCCACACATAATTTTGTAATTGATATAAGTGCCTACACCACTACCATTTCAATTTTTGGCCATTATGCCAACATTCGAGTTTATAGGCCCCTCGTTGCCCAACTATTATGCCTTCTTCCCACAAAGGTATAATAACCTATGCAATGTGACTCAACATATGATATGTATGGTCAATTTGATTATAAGATCATGGCATATTAATTAGCGATTTAGGGGCGATCACAGATATTGTAGACACTTCAATTCTATACTACATCATGCAATATTTACAGCAATTCCATTTCGATATACTTATCATCGATTCAATCAATTAGAATTCACATGCAGGTTCCAATTTTATCTTGCCCTAATCTAGTGCCACTATCACTACAAGCACAAGCATAAGCATATAATTTAAAGATAGTGAACTCATTTGGCCATGGTCTCCGGTCTCTAATGGTAGTGATCCAGAAACACGAATTTCTCCCGATTCTAAAATCACCTAAACGAAAGAAATACCCCTATGAGTATTTCATACCATAACTAATTCCAACTTTTCAAATAGAACTCTTTGAGTTTGTAATTTCTATGATAATTGGAAATTCCAACTTAAAACGACCATAACTTAGTCATTTTAACTCTGAATTTCGCAAATAAGCTATCGATTGCTATCTACTTCGAAAGATCTATCTATTTATGATGTTATTACTAAATTTTGAAAATGTTTAGGTCTTGGAATGTTTGGATTAGATCTGATCAATAACTAGAATTTGAAATTCCGAAATTGTTTTGTGAAATTTGCATTATTTCTATCAAGTGTATTATATATACATGCAATATCTACAAGTTATGATCATGAATGACATGATATGAGCTATCTACATATAAATTCTTAATGATTTTTTATTAAAAAGAATTGTTTGGAAGACTTTTACTTCGCAACAATTTCAAGAACACTTGATTGGAAAAACTAGCTTTATTCCTTTGAAAATCATGCATATTTTTACTATGATAAGGCCTTGATGACCTATATACCTAATACCTTCATTATCTTAATAAATTTCTTCATTTAAAGGTTGGAAAATAGATGTTTTAAGGTAAGTTTTGCCTAGTGACGGATTTTGCATAATTTTTTGAAAAAAAAATATTGCTTGATCTTAGTTGGAAAACTTTTTCTTTGTTTTAAGTTTCTACTTTGATAAAACAAATTTACTCTTATAAAAATCAAGTCTTTATTTTATCTATTCCTTAAGACTTCTATTTTTCCATTAAAATACTCTTTTGACATTTAAATTAGGTGTTTAAGTGGGGGTTATTTAATCTTTCTAAAATTAAGTCCTAATCAAACCTATTCCATAAGGCTTTTATTTATTTAATAAAACTCTTGTTTTAAGATTGGAAAATAGGTGTTTTCTTGATATTTCACCCTAGTTACGAATTTCAACATTTTTGTTGGTGTTGAATCATAGATCTAACTTAATCTTTATAACCCTCTTCTTGTTTTGAAAGTTTCTCTTAATAAAACCAAGCTTAACTTATAAAAATCACTCCTTTATGATACCTATCACCTAGGCCCTTCATTTTACATGTAAAACCTTCATTTTGAAGTTAGAAAATATGTTTTCTAAATGGTTCTTTCTCAAGATCCGAATTTTAAAAATCACTTTTTGATAGAAACAAAATGGATCTTGAGTTTTGATCAACACCTTCATTAAGACTTTCATGTAGCAAGACTTTCATGCATGTAAAACAAATAGCTATATTATTTTAACTACTCTAAACAAGTATATCTACCATACTACTCATGCTATGAATGTAAATGCATCATGAAGAATATGTAGGTGAGAATAATAATGAAATATATGCATAAAATTTCTATAAAAACAATATATAACAATAATATATCAAAATACTAGTATATCAACTTTAATAACAAGATCTACACATTGTGATGGTAAAGATATCATGTTTTAGTATTTCCACAACCCTAGCATAAAGCTCATGGGGATTTTTGGTGGAACCATACATGTATGACCTTGCCATTACAGGTTTTTATAGTGGTAGGTTTAAGATCTATTACCTATTTAGTGTTTGGAGGAGGAAACTTGAAGAAAACAAAAGTATGTGTGTGTGTGTGTGCATGCTTGAGGGAGGGGGTCACGGTAAGAGTAGAGAGGAGAGGGAGAGAAATTTGCTTTCCAAAGTTTGATCTTTTGAAAAGAAGTGAAAGTGAAAGTGAAAGGTGAAAAAATATTATATAGGAAAAGAATTTAGGGTTTTGTATGAATAATTAATTGAAGAAAAATCAAACAAAAGAGAGAGTGAATGAGAAGGGGGGGGGGGGGGGGGGAGGTGGGGGTTGGGGGTGTGTTGGGGGGGCGCCGGTTCTAGGTGAGGAAGAGAGAGAGAGAGTGTGTTGAATTTGATTTGTGTAATAAAATTTAAACTTAGTAAGTAGTTTGAGTACAAAATATATTGGAAAGGTAAATTTGTAAGGAAGTGATGTAAAATTGTAAGAATAGGTTGTAAGGATGTAAGAATAGGGTATGGATGGTTGTACTTGATGAATAGTGTGAAAGAAAGCAAAAAGTTGATTAGACAATTAAATTACCGGTAGTAATGAAAATACGATAAAAAGGTTATAACTGTAATTTTTATAACCTGAAAAATTATATAATCGATATTTAGAAATATTATGAAATTACGAATCTAATGGTACTAATATCATATTTTCAATATCCCGAGCCCCGGGACATGCTTTTCAAGATTTATATCCGATTGGGCTCAAAATAGGTCGAAAACCCACTCATCTGATATTGCTAAACATCCTAATATAAATACGAGCCAATCTACACTTCTCACTCATATTTTGACTTCTTGGTTTGAGATCACGGGATTGCCGGATCTAAATTGCTAAGGTTTCCTAATGTTTTGTTGACTTAGGATTTCTGATTGCCTTTCTGATTTAGGGTTTTATTTGGAGCTAACTCGTTTCTATTCTTCTGAGGTTTCATTCTTGGCATCACCGGACATAGGGTTTCCAAGTCCGATTGGTCCAGAGGTATTTTCTTAGGGTTTCGGTTTCCGGTTTTAAGTTTCCTAAAATCTAACTCAGCTTTGCTAAGAAAACGAAGGTTTACAAAATGAATGGATGATCCTATTTTGATAACATTGACCTTGGAAAACTGCCCGTAATCTTTGTTCATCTAACAAATTAAGTTGTTCTATTCTTCTCTGGACCCATTTTGCTTCATCTAATTGAGTTTCAGTGAGTATCTGTAAGGATGGTATTTTTATTTCCACTGGAAGGATAGCTTCGGCTCCGTACACAAGAGAATATGGGGTTGCCCTAGTTGATACTCGAACTGTGGTTCTCTATGCCATTAAGGCAAATGAGAGTGTCTCATGCCAATCTTTGTAAGTCACTGCCATCTTTTCAATGATTTTCTTAATGTTTTTTTAGCGACCTCAACTACCCCATTCATTTATGGACGATATGGGGTAGAATTCTTATGGAGTACTCTGAATTGTTGATAGATCTCATCAATTAGCTTATTATTCAAATTGGTTCCATTATCGGTGATGATGATTTTAGGAACTCCATACCGAGAAATAATATCTCTTTTAAGGAACTTGGCAACTACGTGCTTGGTGACATTTGCATGAGAGGTAGCTTCCACCCATTTAGTGAAGTAGTCGATGGCAACCAAAATGAACCTATGCCCATTGGAAGCTTTCGGGGTAATTGGCCCAATTATATCAATGCCCTATATAGAAAAGGGCCAAGGAGACGACAGAGTGTGTAGTTCCTAGGGAGGTGCATTCTTTTGATCCACATAAATTTGGCATGAGTGGCAATGTCTAACATACTTGATACAATTCGATTCTATAGTTAACCAATAATACCCCATCGTCATTATTTTTTGGGCCAAAGTATGACGATTCATGTGTGGGCCACAAAATCCTTCATGAACTTCTTGCATGAGTTTCTTTGCTTCTTCTTCGTCTACACACCTGAGAAGCATTGTATCGAAAGATCTGTGATAGAGAGTACTCTCACTGATGACAAAGTGGCCGGCCAGTCTCCTTAGAGTTTTTCTATCATTCTTGGTTGCTCCATCTGGGAATTGTCCATTTTGAATAAATTTCTTAATATCTTGATACCATGGACATTGAGTTGATTCAATTTAGAGAAAAAATGCTGGCCGTCTTTCAATTTTGATCTTTAGAGACTATATCTCCATCCCATCAGTGACCTTAATCAAGGAGGCTAACGTTGCTAATGCGTCTGCGAACTGATTCTGAATCCTTAGTATATTGGAAAGAGATACTTTTAAATTCTTTGATAAGCTCTCCTAAGTGTTGGCGATATGGCACTAGTTTGGGGTCTTTCATTTGTTATTCACCCACGATTTGTAGAATAATGAGAGCCGAATCCCCAAACACCTCTAATTGTTAAATTTCTAATTCCATCGCTATTTTGAGACCAAGAATACAAGCTTCGTATTCAACAACATTATTGGTGTAGGGGAAGATCAACTTAGTAGCTACAGGGAAGTGCTCTTCTTCAGGAGAAATTTGTTCCACCCCAATCCCACAGCCATAAACATTTCGACTCCATCAAAGTACATTGTCCAATTTTTTAAGTTGTCAGCCTTTGCTTCACTTTAAGTAGCTAACACTTGCTCATCAGGGAATTATTGTAGTTTCAAGTGCTACCTCTTCTATTGGCAACTCAGCTAATTGATCCGCAATCGCTTGCCCTTTTATTGCTTTTTTTGTGACATACATAATGTCATATTCAGAAAGCAACATTTTCCATTTAGATATCCTCCCCATTACAATAGGTTTCTTTGATAAATATCTCATTGGGTCATGCTTGGTCAATAACTCAATCGAGTAGTACAAAGTGTATTGACGAGTCTGTGCATTATCCAAACCAAAGCACAACACGTCTGTAAACCCCCAAAATAAAAATTCCTAATTCTTAAAAATAATCCTAGAAGTCTAATATCAAAATTCAAATCCCGGAAAAATCGACTCAAGATAAAAACCCAATTCTAGACCGAGTCAAAACACCATAAACGAAACCTAAAAAAAATCGAATCAAGTTAAAACTTAATTCCAAATAAGATAAAAAATGAGTTTTCTGAATCTTAAGAAAACGAGAACCCTTGAAACAAAATATAAAGTCTAACTACCGGTGTAATCAACATCCGTACGCTAATTAAATCATCTACCCAATTCCTAAAACGCGAATCAAAATGATAAATCCAAATACCGCTTAGCAACGAAATGATGAAATCTTAAATCCTTCAGTAAAATTTTAGAATCACAATTTCAATTTTCACCAAAAGTCAAACTGAGTCAACTCATAACCCTAGACTCAGTTAAACGATCCCGAAAACTAAAAACTATTAAATAATCTCAAATAAAATAAGAGAAACCACAGATATCGAGCTAAAAATATAAAACGACCAAAACCCAAAAATTATACGATCTTACAAATATCTCAACGAAACCAGAAGTCAAACCGGAACCTTAAAGTCAACAAAGCCTATAACGAACCCTAGTGTTTAAGATCCGGCAATCCCGCGTTCTCAAACCCTAGAAAACGAAATTAAGCCAATAGCTTAAAATAGTTCGTAATAATATAAGGTAACATAAAAATATCAGATCCACAAATTTCAAGTGTCCTTCGGACTCAAACGGGATCAGTGCTCGAAAAGCGTGTCCCGGAGCTCGAAATATTAAAAGTATTCCGTTTATACCAATAGACTCATAAAAATACAAGGATTCCAAAAATATCAGATTTAAAATTTTTTGGTAACTAAAAATTACAGATATCGTATTATTACGCGTATTTTTATTATTACCAGTACTTTGATTGTCTAGTCTACTATTCATAGTACTTTTCTACTATTCATTACTATTTCACTATCTCTATTTTTTCTTCCACCTATTTCTTACTACCTACATACCTATTTTCTTACTTTTTATATTTTCGATACATCTTATATCAAATCATACCTTACATATTAATTATTTACTTACAAATTTCACTAAAAAATCAACTCACTCTCTCTCCAATGCATCATGGCCAGCGCTACTAGCCTCTCCTTCCCTCTCATTTATTTTCTTTTTCAATTTATTTTATTACATAAAAAATTCACTCTAAAAATTCTATAAATACCCCATCTTCTTCCATTCTTTCACACAATTCATTTCACTACCAAAACTCTCTCAAAATCTCTCCACAAATTCTCTACCAAAACTCTCTCAAACTAATTCCTCACAAAAATCATCCCTCATATATAAACTATCTACCACATATCACTACCCACATAATACCCATTTCATCTACCATCTTCATACCACTTACACACTTTAGGTAAATATTTCTTCCAACTATTATTCACTCATGTCATGTAACTTAACATGACTATGTTGTTGTTTTGAGACTCATATGAGTAGTAAAAGCAACAACATGTTTATGTTTTGTTCTTGTACATAAGCTTCTTATTTTATTATGTTGTTATTATTATTGTTATTATTTGTTATATAATACTATGTATACTATGTGTATATATATTTATTTAGAGCATATAAGCTCATTTGTTATTTATTTATTTCATGCTTTTCTTTAAGACTAGTCTTTCTAGTCTTAGACTTATCCATATCAAGTCAAAACAATCTCTTATTGATTTTCTTTAATCTTTCGGGACTAGTCCATTCTTAGTTTCGGAACGCCTTGATAAAGCTAAGGCTCCAATACTTGACTGGGATACCTTGATGAAGCTAAGGTTCCCAATACTTGATAGTTTATTTTCTTGCTCATTATTTATTTCTAGTATTTTCTTATGTTCTTATTATTTTATATGCTCATGATACTTGCATCTACATAATGTTAATGTCTCAACTAATCAAAAAGTGAAATTTTATTTTATTAACTGAACTCAAAACTAGATTTTTTATTATGTGATTTGTCACAAAGTTATTATCAACAACATAAAACTAAAGTAATACAAGCTTTCTCAAGTTTCTTAAATAAAAAAGGTGGTTTACCAAGGAAACATAAAGAATAAATATTTTCTTTGTATAATGTGGTAACCTAAGTTTTAGTAAAATAATTTGTTAAATATTAAGAAGCTTTACAAAGGCTTAAGATTTAAACTCTTTTAACTCCATAACAAAACTAAGGAAACAAACTAGTTTTCAAAGTTAAGATGAATTCAATCCATAAAGTTAAAACCCACTTAGGAAAAACAATGACTTTCAAGTTCCTAAAAAAAAAAAAGAAACTATTTTCAAAGAATATAAATAAAAATTTGAAACAAATAATTTTATCAAATAAAGATGACTCTTTTCAAAAGAAATAAAAGAACAAGTTTTAGAAAGCAAAAACTTATATTTTAGAAAGAAAAAACTTATATTTTAGAAATAAATATAAAAAGACAAGATTCATTTTCTAAAACCATCCTAAATACCAAATTATAAAAAGGTTTTCAACAACCTAATGTACTTTTTGATAAAATTGATCTTTTATCACTAGAAGTGAAATTTATGAAAGACTAAGGTTAAAGGAAAATTTACTCGTTTTGGAAGAAGGAATGAAGGAAATAAAACAAGAATATATTCATTTATAATGAAAATATAAAGTTTCTCCCAAATACTTAAAAAGGAATTTATCAAGATAAGTTTTAACACTTTAAAAAAGATTGTTTTATGGAATAAATTGTTGAGATACTACCATTAGAAATTTTGCATATAAAGTGAGCTTATCTATATACTCAAAGTATTTATCAAATATATGTTCATATTTATATATAGATTATATATATTGTTACAAAAGGATTTTCTTTAAAATAAAGTTGAGTTAGAAAACGGATTTACAAAAGTTTGGTAATTTTCGTTTTAAATCTGTATCCAATATTTTCGGAACCCAAATGATCTTATATGACAAAGATAACCTTAGAAATGGATAGATCTTTTCGAATAGGTAGAAAACGGTATATTATATGCGAAATTCCGAGTTAAAATGAGCAAGTTATGACCATTTTAAGTTGAAATTTCCTTTTATACGATTTTACTGCGATTTTAAGAAAAGTCTAGAGTCTCCAAGAATAGAAAATTCATGAAAAACTTATCCCGGGTATTTCTTTTGTCTAGGTGACGAAAGATATGAGATTACCCTACCCGAGGATTTCTACGACTAAGAAGATCGCAAAATGGACGAGTGAGTTATTCCTCCTAATTTCGTTACCTTGCTTGTGATTGTAAAGTAGTAACATTAGTATACTAAGAAAAGATAAAAATGGATATGTTTAGGGGAATTCGGGATTATGTGTATATATGTGATTCTATGTTTATGCGTGAAATAAGAATTAAGAATATTGCAACTTTGAACTGCTTGTTTAAATAATTTTGTTTACTTACTTGTATGATTGTTTATTGTTTGCTAAATTGATTGATCGCCCCTAATAAACCTTAATAAGGTTTGGCCTAAGAAAACTAAAACGCTCACGCATAGCATCAATCGAGTCACATCTATTTCAAAAGGCTGCTACTCTTACGCGTAGAGTTGGATTGGCTGTAATCATGCGGTGCCACGGGCCATGTTCCTTCCTGGAGAATCCAAATCGCTTGGGGAAAGCGACTTTAGGTTCGGAGCCAAGCCAACCGAACGCTGTAGGTGAGGACCTGGGGACTAGTAGTAGAAGGTTGAGGACCTTCAACCCCGATTCCCTAACCTTTGATACGGAGGGGTAAATCCGTTCTATATATGGTTTCCAGATAACTATATATATTTGCGTAATCATGTGATTGTTGCATTGTATGCATAGCATATGTGTGAAAATATAAATAAACTTGCTTGAAAATATGGTGCGAATGAAAAGGAATATCTCACTAAGCTAGTTGTAGCTTATACCCCTATAGATTTTGTTGAAACAGGTATATCCATAGCTTGAATTGAGGATCATGACATTAAGGAAGTCATGGAAGGATGTTAAGCTCTTATGAAGGAAATGGAACCATAAGATGAAGTAATTTTGTAAGGTTCCTTATATATAATGACTTATATGATTAGAAATGTATATTTATTTGAAGATAATAGGTGGATATGCCTCTAAGAATTGAAATGAAATATGTGTATGTTTTATGATAAGTATTCTCCTTGCCTTGTTACTTATTCATTATCAATATAGATTGTGCTACTCCGATGCGTTCCCTTGGTTGTGATGTACGCCTTGTACATGATATGGAAGCCTTTGCGTGACTAAGGTAGTCATTCCTAGGCTTTAGTATTATGTACGGCGGACTGCCACGTTTAGGGTACCTCTCGGGTGTGACAACGTCTTTTCAACTTTAGAGAATTTTAGTTCTCTTGGGGCAAATTTCTTGCTGAGGTAATATATAGCATGTTCTTTCCCGTCTTCACCTTTTTGTCCCAGCATGCAACCCATTGATTCTGGGAGGATGGTGAGACACAATATTAAGGGTCTTCCTGGCTTGGGGGGTACCAGGATAGAAGGATTCATCAAATACTCTTTGATATGCTGGAAAGCTTGTTCACATTCATTATTCCATTCAATAGTCGCATTTTTCTTTAGTAATTTGAACCAAGGCTTACATCTATTTGTAAGTTGAGATATGAATCTGGCAATGTAGTTTAGTCTTCCAAGCAAGCCTCTAACTTCTTTTAAAGTCCTTGGTGGTGACATTTCTAAAATGGACTTTATCTTATCAGGGTCTACCTCAATTCCTTTTTGACTGACTACAAATCCAAGGAGTTTTCCTGAAGATGCTTCAAAAGTACACTTTTTTGGGTTCAATTTGAGTTGAAATTTCCTAAGCCGATCAAATAATTTCTTTAGGATTTCAATGTGATCCTCTCCTATTCGAGATTTGGCAATCATATCATCAACATATACTTCTACTTCTTTGTGCATCAAGTCATGCAACAAAGCCACTATTGCCCTTTGATATGTTGCCCTATGTTCTTAAGTCCAAAAGGCATCACTTTATAGCAAAATGTACCCCATGTGGTGATGAAGGTTGTCTTAGTCTTATCCTCTTCCACAATATGGATTTGATTATATCTAGAGAAACCATCCATGAAAGAAAATAGATGGTTTCCTGTAGTGTTGTTGACCAAGACATCAATATGGGGCAAAGGAAAATCATCTTTAGGAGTAGCTTGGTTTAAATCTCTAAGATCCACACAAACTCTCACTTTGCCATTCTTCTTCATGACCGGTACGATATTTGCAACCCATTCGGGGTAATCCGAGACTTCATTGAATCCTACTTCCAATAATTTCTTAACTTCTTCTTTTATCTTAAGTAGGATATCAGGTCTGAATCGTCTTAATTTTTGTTTTTTGGGGTTTTGCATCTTCCTTGATGGGCAATTTATGAACTACGATTGATGGATCTAGACTTAGCATATCAGTGTATGACCAAGAAAAGATCTCTAAATAATTGGCCAAGAATCTGAACATCTCATGTTTTTACGAGCCACTCAGATTTCCCTCTTCCGAAGATTTCTAGGTTTTTGGTCAGTCCTCAAATTAACCACTGTTATCGACTCATTTACAAAAATATGATGTTTTTCGCATTTATCCTAGTATTCTTAAATCCCTGTGTCATCAGTATTAGTCTCGTCAATTGATTCGATAGAGTCAAAACTGATACTTATTTTCTTATCTGTTGTGAACTTATGACATCTTGAAGGACTTATGGCGGACTTAGACCTGTAAAGGGGAGATGGAATATATATAGTACAAGAAAAACGAATGTGAGTGATAGAGATAAGGAAGTTTTAGGAAAACATGAAGGTTCATAATTTCATTCATACGACATATTTATTACAACCGTAGAGGGATCAAGAAAAAAGCAGGGTTAAACATTTTCCTACTTCACCTAAAACTCTTACTTGTCCAGGGAGCTAGTATTGTTGACGGACAAGATAAACCAGTTGTTCAGAGCTGGAGTAGAATTGGTAACTTCCTTAGTATCAGATTGGTGAACTTGTTCGATCAGGTCATCGGCTTCTGGATATGGAGTGTCAGCAGGTATTGAAACCATAGCTACCCGATCAAACAGCTATAATCCAAAATCTTCCATTTCATTACTACCAATATAGGGAATGGCAGTCTCTTGATAAATAGCATAGTCTTATTCTCCCATTACAGTTACCAATTGGCCATTAGCCACCAATTTAACATTTTGATGTAGAGAGGAAGGTATTGCCCCTGCTACATGAATCTAAGGTCGCCCCAGTAGTAAATTGAAAGATCTGGGGATATCCAGCACTTGGAAGGTAATGTTAAATGTCTCAGGGCCAATCTCAACTTCTAACTCAATCTCCCCTTCGATTCCTCTCTTAGATCCATCAAATGCCTTAACGGTTAATGAGTTTTTCTTGATTTCATATTTGTTTATCTCGAGCAATTCCAAGGTTGATAATGGGCAAACTGAAATAGCCAAGAAATTCTTAATTTTATTTTATGAATGAATTGTTGAATTATGCATGATAAATATATGTTGATGGTTAATTTAATTTTGATGAGTATTATGATGTGTGAAAGTGTAGAATTATTTAAATATGTTAGATTAATTATTTATTGAGTTTGTAAAATATTAATATGCCTTAAAGTGTGTTATTTGTGCTTAGAAATAAATGGAATGTATGCATATGAAAGCCCCTAAGTAGCAGAAAATTTGAGTAAAAAATAGAGCCAATAAAACCCCCTTTTTAATGCCTTAAAACAAAGCCATTTAATTAAGTAAAACAAGTTAAATTAATTACCCAAAACAAAGTCATTAAGCCTTTAATGCCCTCATGCCCTTAAAGTCAACATAGGATAAGTTTAAACTTTTTAACTTCAAAAATTTCAAACCAAGCCAAAAACCCTCCATTTGCCTTAAACTCATTCCTCTCTTCATCAAAAGAGCTCCCAAGGTGACCCCTAAGTTGAAGTTTGATTTTCTACAATTCTCACCATCAAAAGCTTGATCTAGAGTCCTTAAACCGAGCATAGAAGTCCAAGTGGTAAGTGTGTTCTCTATTTTTCATTTTCATGCTTGTATGTGTTCTTGATGATATTTTGTTTATGAATTCGTGACCCATGTTGTATGGATATTATATGAAGTGTAATAGGACTAGAGTGGTTAGTTTTATGTGCTTAGGATGAGTTTTGAAGTGTTGGAAGTGTTGGTGAATGCATGTGGTTGGATGACCTAATATTGAAGAAGATGATAAATAGTGATTTGGAGTTGATGAAGTTTTGGAGATGTTTGGTGTTGTTTGAATGATGGGATGATCATATAACAAGTTTTGGAAACTTTAGAATGAGTTTAAAGAATTTTAAGAAGTGTAAAATGCATTTTGAAAACAGGGGATTTCGTCATTTTTTCGCTCCAGTGTACACAGCCTGTGTACATGGTCGTGTAGGCCTTGAAATTCTTAAAGTTGCTCTCGGGTCATTTTTTTTACCCAACACGGCCTCCATACACGGGTCGTGTACCCGGTCGTGTAGACTTCCCCTGTTTCGCAGCTCTTTGTATTTTAGCCGTAACTTTTTCATCCGATCTTCGATTGAGGTGATTCAAGTTGCGTTGGAAAGCTAAGGAAAAGATATAAAACTTTCATGTTTTAAGATTTTACAAATTACAAAAGTATCAGTTCTTAAATTTCAATTCTTTCCAGCTGATACGCCTTCCAACAAAGTTTAGAACTTATTGTTGTTTGCTAAAAGTTGTTCAAAGCTTGATAAATGGTCATTTAAGTATTTGTTGGGTATTGTATAATAATATATGATATCTAAATGCTATGTGATGATGTTATAATAATTTATTTGAATTTCTTTGGATGATTATACTTGAGCTTTGATGAAAATATATACTTGAACTAAGTGTGAGTTGTAATTACTTCTTTTACAGTGATTGATTCCCTTTCGATTATCCCTATTAACTCCCGAGCTAATATGGTACGCAGTAACCTGCTTGTCTCTGTTAGGATAGGCATTTATAAAACTTAAATATATAATAAGAAAACTTAAAATGTGATTGTTGCTTGTGTTTTATGCCGTTAAAATCCAATTCCTACGCCAGGTCATGTATGAACCTAACGGTGACCCCTCATAGTTTGATGAGTTTGGGATGGAAGTTGGTATCCGGTTCGGGGAGCGGCACCTTGCTCGGTTTGAGCACGGTAGATCTAGGCGCTTAGGCCACTCCTGTCATTTGAGATGACTTTCATTAAGTGGTACGGCGGGTAGTCGACGGGGGGTATAGATCGGTGAAAATTTATTTAAACTTGGTAGGAAGTACCATAGTTTAGTTTAAACGTTTATGAGAACGGGTGAACTATATTTTATGATATGGAATGAGTATAAATAGAGCTAAGTAACGGCTATTAACCCTGGAGGAAGCTACTTTTCTCTTTGATTTAACGATATCTAGGACGGTATGAGTACCCGAACTATTTATATCAACCCCCTGAGCGTCCGAGTGTTACTCAGGTCCCCTCGCGATCCCTATTGTCCGGAGTTTGAATACTCCCGTGTTGATTGATTAATTAAAGATTAAAGAATAATTGAATGGATGTTGCATATTGCATTTAGACTAAGCTTGTGTGCTTCATCTCGCTTTTGTATTCGTTGCTGTGTACTGGGCCTCTGGCTCATTCTTTTAACAATTTCAGGTGATGACCTGGACGAGTCCTATGCGAGCATGGGTTATGGCTCCGATTTTGAGGACTTCCTGGAGGAATATGAGGACTAGAGTTTGACCAGGACTGAATGGAACCATTCTTTTTGTAATAGACTAGATAGTTAGTTAGAATGGATGTTTATAAAGCTTTGTTAAGCTTTATATTTTGTTATTTTGTTTAAGGCTTGTAAGAAGCCTGTGGATGTAATATATGTATGTATATATCTAGCTTGATCTGCCTTTGTTTGAAGTTGTGTATATATATGTTAATATGTTTTGAAAAGCTACTAAGTAATTATTTCTCAAAATGATTTATTCCTTAAGATTAGGTGAACAATTCATCAAACAATCCTTTTAAGACAACCTTGCATATAATTCTGCAGATTATATGCGGTTGGGGAACTGCTATTGCTTATTTCAACTAGGGGTAATAGCGGGTCCTTACACAAACATTGAGGGAGGATCTGTTGTCAATCAGGACTCGAGCTACTAGTACTCATTTGCATTTTACCACTATATGTAAAGCTGTAGTATGCCGATTACCTTCTTCACCTAAGTCTTTAGGGGAAAAAGCAACTTGATCTAATGTTAAAACTGAATGGATAATCAGGCCCAACTGCTCAGCTTGTATATTTTCAGGAAACTTTATATCTCCTAGAACTTTCATCAATGCATTCTGGTGTGAATAAGAGGAGAGCGATAACCCCATCAGTGATATTTGAGCAGGAGTTTTAGCAAGTTGATTCATAACCTTATATTTACTTGCCTTAACAATTTTCAGAAATGAATCAACATCTTTCTCTTGAGGATTACCATCCACTTCAATAGACTGTTTCTGACTTTTGATGTTGCTCAGTTTCTTTCTAGCTTCCTCATTGCTGTCATACACTCGTCCGGACCTAGTTAGACCATAAACATCATTGGTATTGGATTTCTCATATTCAAAAGGTACATCCTTATAATCTTTTGGTTGAAGTGGGATGTTAAATACCAATTTCCTTGAAGCCTGGGATACAAAAGTCTCCTTTGGTTTTTGATCTTTATAGCACCGAATCACAATTGGCTTTGGAACCCCATCAAGTGTACAGACCTCTCTTAGTATTTTAGTTTGCTTTGCTTCATCCTTTTCAAATTCAGACTCCCATCTAATGGGTCTCACATCTTCCAAAGGAATTAGGGGTCCATGCCATGAGTATCTAGAGAATTCTTCTAGGGTATCAATGGTGGGATTACCTTTAAGCCATCTTGTCTTGCTTTTCAATTTTGAGATTACATCTTTTTGCAGTAGTTTGTGAATTTAATCTTAACCCTAGCATGGTCATTGAGATTCTCATGCTGCAAATGCTCATCTGTCTGAGTTTCCAAGCAAGTTGGGATAGAGAATCTAAATTCAGGGGATTTTTCTCTTTGATAGTAGTGATCATATTGATGTTATGACCATGAGTGGGCAGAGGATTATTGTTGAAATTCGACCTCGGAGCTTCAACAACATCTAATTGAACAAGTTTCGCATCTATCAGGTCTTGGATGCGATGTTTCAATCTCTAACAATTTTCAGTAGAATGCCCTTCTTGCCCCATGTGATATTCACATCTTAGTGTTAGATCGTACCCTTTTGGTTTATATCCTGAAAGTGGAGGCTCAAAAGTCAACATTCTTTCTTCTCAGAGTTTGTGCCGTATTTGAGACAGAGGTATGTGAAGCTTAGTGAATTGCCTAAATGGGCGATTTCTCCTTTCTTGCTCTTTCATTGGTTCTTTACTTTGTTGATTACGTCCTGTAAGATGAAATGGAGGCCTAACCGGTTGGAAGGATTTAGTGTTGACAACATCGATAGATAATTCCTTTTCTTTGCTAAATGTCCAGGTTGGCATTTTGTCATGTGGTTCAGTCAATTTGCCAGATAAGATTGCATCTTCAATTCTACTTCCAGCTGCTTCTATATCAGCAAAGCTAGCAGTTGTATGCTCCACTAAATGCTAGTAATATGGCTTATCAAGGGTATTGATGAACAAAGTAGTCAATTCCTTTTGAGAGATCATAGTGGTGACCATGGCAGCTTTACCCCTCCACCTCTAGGCATACTTTTTGAATGTTTCATTATTTTTCTTGGTCATCTTGCTCAAGTCAGCCATTAAGGGAGCCACTTCGATATTGAATTTGTATTGGTTATAGAAGGCTTGGGCCAATTTTTCCCAAGTGTTAATCTCATTCATATCCAACTAAGCATACCACAGTAGGGCGGGCCCTATAAGACTATCCTGAAAAGTTTGTACCATTAGGGAGTCATACTTGGTGTACCTGCCCATCTTTAGGATATACAGGCGAGTGTGGAGCATTAGATAGCTAGTTCCATTGTATTTCTCAAATTCGGGGACTTTGAATTTTTCAGGATATTCTCCATCGTCTTGAGTTTGCAGATTGAAAGGACCCATTTTATCAAAATCAGTATGAGGCTCAGATAACTTGAGCTGTTCACTCATTCTTTTTATCAGCTTCTTCCTGTAAACCTCAAAATTTTTTATAAAAGTATACGGTAGTAAAATAGAAAATGTAAATTAGATAATGAATTTAGAAATCGATAAAAATCCTAGAATAGACTTATGAATTGTAATAAACTCATTCCTAGTTTGAAAAACCCGAATAAAAATTTTCTCGACCTTAATAGATACCAAAAACGAGATTTCGTATCTTGAACTAATAATTCAAGATATAAGTAGAAATAGCTTTAAAATTTCAAAACCGATAAGATACAGTTTATTAATAGAGCTTATCGGTATAAAACAATAATTTAAAAAGGAAATACTAAGATTATAAATACTAATAGACACTAATACTGAACAATAATAATCAATTTAAATCTAAAAAGAAAATTTCGAACCCGCTGTTATAATTGTTAGGAAATTCTAAATTTAGTAGGACTTGGTTCCTAACTTAATTTACCGAACTTGAAAATTTGATCACGTAAGTTAAAAATATTAAAAATAATTAATGGTGTGAAGTTTTAAATAAAAACTTGAAAATATAAATAATTTAAAGTTTTGTGGTAACTTAGATAATTTTATCTCGATAAAGCATAAATATAACGAGTGTAGTTATATGCAAATAATTTATTATTAGCAAAAAATATTTTGATTAATAACTATTAAATATATATATCTACAAAAAAAGAAAGTCGGATTTTTCCAACCGCTGCACCGCTGTACGAAGACTTGGATGTCGAACAGCAGAGGAGAATTTTCCTTCACGCGCACTGCTGGATTTCCTTCGAGCGAGACGAATTCTTTTTCACACGCAAGCAGTAGTAGGGATGACCGAGCGGGATGTATACACTCCACGCGCATGCAGCAGGCTCATTTCCACGCATGGCAGTAGGAGACGAGCAGCGCAGCAGCTTCACACGATCAGCGGGCAGCACTCCACCCACACATGCACAATAAAGGAGCTGAAACAGAGCACTTGGGAAAAACAGAGCAGCAGCAGCAGCAGGAGCCTCGGTTGCAACAACTGATTTTTACTCAACTTTGCTCCGATTTTTACAACAAAATTCAACCCGAAAAGGACGCCCCAACCAACCCAAAAGCTACACCTATAACCTACATTTAATTTGCAAGAATTATAGATCAAATGGAAGAGGAAAACAGTTGCAAAGTAGGATGGAAATTCGTGATGCAGCAGCCAAGAACTCCCCTGCTGCAGAGATCCGATTTTTGTTGCCTAACTTTGATCCGAATTTGAGCCTTAAACTTCAAACGAAATTGACACACAATCCAACCAAAACACTGCACATGTAATCAACAATAAATGAGGAGAATTTCAGCTTAGATAAACAACCACAACACTCCAAATATCTTTACAAAAATCAGATCTTAACAGCTGCAACAGAGGAAAAATTCAACAAATACAGCAGCACACATCTCCAAATTTAGCTTCGATTTTTGCAATATTCCTAGGCTTAAATGAGCTGATATTTTTGACCAATTAAACACCAATAGAGAGCCTTTAAATGGACACTTCATACACTAATAATTAATGAGAAAATCAGATCCAAAATTTGTCCAAAAATCAAGAGGAAATTGTAAACCCCAAAAAATTTTCATAATCCTTAAAAATAATTCTAGAAGTATAAATATCAAAAACCCGAAAAATCAACTTGAGATTAAAACTCAATTTTAGACCGAGTCAAATACCAGAAACGAAACCCTAAAACTCGAACCAAGTTAAAACTTAATTCCAAATGAGAACAAAAACGAGTTTTCTCAATCTTGAGAAAACAAGAACCCTTGAAACGAAATATAAAGTCTAACTATCGGTTTAATCAACGTCCGTACATCAATTAAATTACCTAACCGTTTTCTAACACGCAAACCAAGACAATATATCCAAATAACGATCAATAGCAAAATCTTAAAACCTTCGATAAAATTTAGAAATCACAAATTTCAAATTCTCACCAAAAGTCAAACTGAGTCAACTCATAGCCCTAGACTCGGTTAAACGATTCCGAAAACTAAAAACTATTAAAAAATCACAAATAAAATAAAATAAAATAAAACATAAATTTCGAGCTGAAATTTTTTTAAAATGATAAAAACTCGAAAATTATACGATATCACGAATATCTCAACAAAAATTGGAAATCAAAACGGAACCCTAAAAGTCAACAAGCCTATAACAAACCTTAGTGTTTAAGATCCGGCAATCCCGCGTTTTCAAACCCTAGAAAACGAAATTAAGTAAATAGCCTAGAATAGTTCGTAATAACATAAGGTAACATAAAAATATCAGATTCACGAATTTCAATTGACCTTCGGACCCAAACGGGATCGGTTCTCGAAAAGCGTGTCTCGGAGCTCGGAATATTAAAAATATTCCATTTATACCAATAGACTCGTAAAAATACAAGGATTCCAGAAATATCAGTTTTAGAATTTTTCGGTAGCTAAAAATTACAGATATCGCATTATTACGCGTATTTTTATTACTACCGGTACTTTAATTGTCTAGTCTACTATTCATAGTACTTTTCTACTATTCATTACTATTCACTATCTCTACTTTTTCTTACACCTATTTCTTACACCTACATATCTATTTTCTTACTTTTTTCATTTCCAACACAACTTTAATCACATCAAACTTTACACATTACTTCTTTATTACACAAACAAATAAAATAAAACAAATTCCTCCTCTCACAAGCAAAACCGGCGCCATCCCTCCCCTCTCCATCTCAATTATTTTTTTTTTCAATTTATTTTATTACATCTAAATTCACTCCAAAAATTCTATAAATACCACCTCTCCTCTTCTCATTTCTTCACACCTTTCTCAAGTAAAGAATTTATGCAAAAATTCTCTCTAAACACTCTCTCCATACTCTTACAAGAACTCTCTTCTTGTAAGAAGAAAATCTCTCCTACCAAAACTCTCTTTATGTAATACAACTACCATCTCTCCATAACCACATAACCATACATTCACTACCATCTTCATACCTCTTACATACCTTAGGTAAATATTTCTTCCATCTATTATTCATCCATGTCATGTAACTTAACATGACTATGGTGTTGTTTTGAAACTCATATGAGTAGTAAAAGCAACAACATGTTCATGTTTTGTTCTTGTACATAAGCTTCCTATTTTATTATGTTGTTATTATTATTGTGATTATTTGCTTATATATATAGTATTATGTAATTATGTATATATATTTATTTAGAGCATATAAGCTCATTTGTTATTTATTTTTTCAAGTTATGCAATTTATTTATTTTATGTTGATATTAAGACTAGTCTTTCTAGTCTTAGACTTGTCCATATCAAGTCAAAACAATCTTTTATTTATTTTCTTTAATCTTTCGGGACTAGTCCATTCTTAGTCCCGGGATGCCTTGATAAAGCTAAGGCTCCAATACTTGATCGGGATTCCTTGATGAAGCTAAGGTTCCCAATGCTTGATATTTTATTTTCTTGCTCATTAATTATTTTTAGTATTTTCTTATGTTCTTATTATTTTATATGCTCATGATACTTGCATTTGCATAATGTTAATGTCTCAACTAGTCTAAAAATAGAATCTTGTTTTACTAAATGAACTCAAAGCTAAGTTTCCAATTATATGATTTACCACAAAAACATGAAGTTATTATCAACAACCTAGAAATAGAATAATACAAGTTTTCTCAAGTTTTCTTAAATAACAAAGATAGTTTTACCAAGAAAACATAAATAAATATTTTCCTTGTATTTTATGGTAATCTAAGTTTTTAGAAAAATAAATCGTTAATATCGAAAGTTTAAGACTTAAATTCTTTTCTAAACTAAGGAACAAACTAGTTTTCAAAGTTAAGACAAAAATCAACTCATCAAGTTATGAACCCACTTAGGAAAAATAATGATTTTCAAATTTCTAAAAGAAGGAACTAATTTTCAAAGGAATATAAATGAGGTAAGATTTATAATAATGGATTTTATAAAAATGATTCTTTTCAAAAGAAATGAAAGAACAAGTTTTGGAAAGCAAAAGCTTATATTTTAGAAATGAATATAAGAAGACAAAATTCATTTTCTAAAACCATCCTAAATACAAAATTATAAAAAGGTTTTGAACAACCTAATATACTTTTTGATAAAAATAGATCTTTTATCACTAGAAGCGAAATTTATGAAAAACTAAGGTTAAAAGGAAAATTTACTTGTTTTGGAAAAGGAAATGAAGAAAATAAAATAAGAATATACTCATTTATAACAACCTAGTAAAAATATAAAGTTTCTTTAAATACTTGAAAAGAAAATTTCAAAGTTAAAGTTTAAATGAATTGTTTTATGAAATAAATTGTTGAGACACTACCATTAGGATTTTTGCATATAAAGTGAGCATACCTATATATTCAAAAGTGTTTATCAAATATATATTTATATTGTTACAAAAGGATTTTCTTTAAAATGAAGTTGAGTTAGAAAATGGATTTTTGCAAAAGTTTAGAAAATTCGTTTTAAATCTGTACCTGACGTTTTCGGAACCCAAATGACCTTTTATGACCAAGATAAGTTTAGAAATGGATAGAACTTTTCGAATAGGTAGAAAACGGTATATCATATGCGAAATTCCGAGTTAAAATGAGCAAGTTATGGCCATTTTAAGTTGGAATTTCTTCTTATACGATTTTACCGCGATTTTAAAAAGTTTAGAATCTCCAAGAATAGAAATTCATGAAAGACTTATCCCGGGTATTTCTTTTGTCTAGGTGACGAAGGATACGAGAATACCCTACCCGAGGATTACTACGACTAAGAAGATAGCGAAATGGACGAGTGAGTTATTCCTTCTAATTTCGTTACCTTGCTTGTGCTTGTAATGTAGTAGCATTAGTATACTAAGAAAAGATAAAAACGAATATATTTGGGGATTTCGGGATTATGCGTATATATATGATTCTATGTTTATGCGTGAATTGAGAATTAAGAATATCGCAACTTCGATCTGCTTGTTTAAATAATTTTGTTTACTTACTTGTATGATTGTTTATTGTTGCTAAATTGATTGATCGCCCCTAATAAACCTTAATAAGGTTTGACCTAAGAACAATAAAACGTTCACGCATAGCATCCATCGAGTCACATCTATTTCGGAAGGCTGCTACTCCTACGCGTAGAGTTGGATTGGCTGTGATCGTGCGGTGCCACGGGCCATGTTCCTTCCTGGAGAATCCAAATCGCTCGGGGAAAGCGACTCTAGGTTCGGAGCCGAGCCAACCGAACGCTGTGGGTGAGGACCTGGGGACTAGCAGTAGAAGGTCGAGGACCTTCAACCCCGATTCCCTAACCTTTGATACGGAGGGGTAAATCCGTTCTATATATGGTTTCCGGATGACTATATATATTCGCGTAATCATGTGATTGTTGCATTGTATGCATAGCATATGTGTGATTAAATAAATAAACTTGTTTGAAAATATGGTGCGAATAAAAAGGAATATCTCACTAAGCTAGTTGTAGCTTATACCCCTGTAGATTTTGTTGAAACAGGTGTATTCGTGGATTAAATTTGAGGATCATGACATTAAGGAAGTCATGGACGGATGAATAAGGATATGGAGTCATACGATGAAGAAATTTTGTAAGGTTCTTTATATGTGACAACCTATATGATTAGGGACGTATATTTATTTGAAGATAATAGAAGAATATGCCTTTAAGAATTGAAATGTGATATGCTTATGTTTTATATTAAGTATTCTCTTTGCCTTGTTACTTATTTATTATCAATGTGAATTGCGCTACTCCGATGCGTCCTCTTGGTTGTGATGTATGCCTTGTACATAATATGGAAGCCTTTGCATGACTAAGGTAGTCATTCCTAGGCTTTAGTATTGTGTACGGCGGACTGCCACGTTTAGGGTACCCCTCGGGACGTGACAGAAATGCTCTAGAAATTTCAAATTTTCAAACTTCAAACTTCAACAGATTTTGACCCGATTTTTACACAATTTAAGCTCCTAATTTTACACACATAAATGGCATTAATTAACTACCAAACAAACACAATTAAGACCCTCAAAGATAGCCACAAAAATCTGTCAGAACACAAGTCAAATTGTCATCCAAATTTGCCAAATTCGTATGGAATTTCCAGCTGCAATTACGAGCCTTTTTCAAGTCTAAAACCCTTTCTTTAGCCTCTAAAACATAGCCTAGTCTTAGTATAGGTATATAAGCTTAAGTTAGTTACAATTTGAGCTCATAGCTCTCACAAAATCCTCCCAAAAACATAACTTCAAAAAGAAGTGTGTCCAGCTTTTCCTTTTTCTTTTTCCATTGCAACCTTCAACTTAGAAAGCTTAGAAACCCTTATATGATCAACCATAAACCCCTAGCTTTCTTCTATATCCTACTTACACACTATGTACATCAACAACATCAATTCCCCTCTCTAACAGCATCCAAAATCAAATCAAGTCTTAGTTATCCTAAGGTTCAAGAGGAGGAAACTAGCTTGACAAGGTGAGAATATTAGATTGCATTAGTGAGCTCCCATTATAGTTAATATTGTTTAGTTAGAAACTCCTCATCTAATCTTTGATATAGGTTTAATTCTTGCTTTAAGAGGAAGTTGAACATCCTTCTTTCATTCCAATCCGAGGTAAGTTCTAAACTATAACCTATCCTTGTTAAACTTGTGTATAGATTTTAGAATGGATTATTGAGCATTGGAAGAAAGTTTTGTGGTTGGAAGAAGTTGTTAATCCTTTGATAAATTCAAGTGGATAGATGGTTGATGTGTTAGAAATGTTTAGATATTGTTGGAAAAGAAAAACAACAACATTAGAAGTATTCTAATTATAGTAATACTAAATTTGGATCTAGGAATAAAGTGTACAAAACAAGACTCAAATTTCATCTAATCTAATCTAAATTCATGTCTAAAGCTTCTAAGACCCTATATAAACATAAAACTTGATAAAACAAGCTTTACAAGCATGATTAGAAGTCCTACATTACAAGAAAAGTGTTATGAACATATTCATAGAAATTATACATACCAAGACTTCTATAAATTATGACGGAATTTAGGATATGAATGAGGGTTCAAATAAGATTCTCCATAATATATATAATTAAAAGAAACTTGAAAGAATTAAACAATAAAAATTTCCTTACTTTAAGAAATCGCTATAAACCATAGGAATGATATCAAATACTGACATAGGACACTTAGACACTCATAGGAACTTAATTTTCTATTCATAAATATTATTGATAAATATTTCATCTTAATAGGTAATTTCAATACTGTCGAGGATTTCCCGATTGATTACTACGACTGATCAGTATGAGCAAGTGAATAACTTAGGCTTATTACATTATTTGTGATTGTATTTTAGTTGCACTAAAATACAAAGATAATAATGATGAACTCGTGTGTATATGGGATTACGGGATTTGCTTGTGTTTGAAATTACTTGTTTGACAAATACTACTAACCAAAAGTGATAATGAATGGCTTGTGAAATTACTGTATGTGAAGCATGTTGAGTGTCTGAATTAAGTTTGAACACTTATAACCTGACTAAAAATTATCAAACTCATAAGTAAAATGGTGCATGCATAGCATGATTTGTACATACTGCATTATGTTTTTATGATAGCCTATTACGTGTTAGAATTTCGGTTCTCTGGTAACACTTGGTTTTTCTAGGCAAGAGGCTGTTAATTCTACGCAAGTTTACCTTTGTTCTTTCGGTTCCATGGGAACTAACTGGTAATGAAGGACGCTACCCATGGTATCACTGTGAAATGTCTAACACTTAGTGGAGTTTCTAAGGCTTAAAACAGGAAATGAGTGTTTAAAACATCATTAACATAAAGAGATAATAATTGTGAGAATTGTGGATTTCCTCTGTACTTAGTTTTTCCTGGGTAGGTGATTCAGAGATCGGTTCCTTCAATCCCGATGAGAGGGCGTAAATCTCCATCCTGTTTGGATTCCGGTTTGTCCAAGCTTGTAATTGTTCATGTGTTTGTTTGATGCATTACATATGATTGATAATAACTTGCTTGTTGCGATAAGTCTGGTTATTCACCGAGCCCGTGGTTATGCTCACACTCCTACAGTCCTTATAGGATGACACTTAAGCCTTGGTTGGTGGCTTCTAGGAGCTTAGAGCCGGTATGTTTCTAAAGCTGGAAGAGTTTTGGAACCAGGGAAAAATAGTTTCATTATTTATATGTATTAATTGGTGTTAGTGCATCAATTTTATTATATGAGAACTTAGAAAGTTTTATGCTTTGTAATAATTATTATTTAGACAGTAGAACTTAATTATGGTATTGTGATTTTATTTACTTTCATCATTTCTTATCACGCAACCAAAAAGATCCTGTTTTGTTAAACTCATGTCATTTTCCAAAGTAGTTCTAGTATTAATATGTGTATTTGATATTGTCTGGGTTATCAGGCTGTATCACAATATATATATTACTACTAGGGTACTATTGGGGCGTGAAAGATTTAGTTGGTATCAGAGCTGTGGTTGCAAGTATAAGAAAAAGATGAAATTAAATAAAATCATAATTAGTATACATAGTAGTAGTGATAGAATTTATTTAAGATTAGTAGAGGTAGATTTGGGTAGAATTAAGAACCTAAAATAAAATCTGTATGATTATTATTAGTCATGCAAATTTTATTTGTGGTGCATGTTAATTCGGTAAGCTGTTATGTTAAGTGGTTGGTTTCAGTATGCAACCTTCAGAAACTTTAACTGATTACAGGTGAAGGTTGAGGGTCTTGGTGGAAGACCTAGCATTGGCAAGCAATCCTAAAACATTGGATCAGATTTTGAGCAAATGGAGACATGGATTGAGGCCACTCTTTAGAGATTGGTTGTTCCTGATGAAGAAAGCACACCCGAATCCAGGTTCTGCTATTGAATTAATTTATAGGTTTGAAAGATTTGCTGGTAAGAGTGGTGGAACAGTAGAAATAGATAATGTAGCATTTGTAGTATCAATGAATTCCAGGAGGCCGACTCTCCCAGATTTCAAGATATGGGAGTACATTGGCAAAGGATGGATATATGCTCATGATTTTAGGGAGGATCACATTGGTGTACGTAGTACTGATCCATGCATTGATGAGTAGATAATGTATCATCTCAATAATTGCAAGCTTCCTAAGGACGTATTACAGAGTTGACTTGCCATTATACCGACAGTTGAGCCCGATGCCCAGAGTCCTTGTGATTTGTGTGACACTTTTTCTCATAATATTACTCAGGATACTGTATTACTAGTTAGAGGACGGGGAAGGAGATCAAACAAAAGAGGAGTAGCCAATATTGATTTGGAAGAAAATACTGACAAGACAAAGAAGACTAGGACAGGGAGTATGTTATTGGGGTAGCAAACCAATAAATTAGCTAAGAGACTTTCAAGAATTACCCCCTGGATGAATTCATTGCAACAATAAGTTCGGCTTTTCGAACGCCTATTAACTTGCTGAAAATTGAGGTTGGGTGGGTTATGATATCGAGAACAAAATTCCCTTCTTCAGGAGGGGTAATCTGCAAGAGTTAGGCATATTCTTCTAGTTTAGGGGCTAGCATGTTGGTAATAAGTTCAAAGGCACAGATATCTGGATTCCAAAAATGAACCAAGGCTTAAAGTAATTTCCAATTTAATTGGACCTTTAGTAAGGATATGACTGGGCTAATTTTCTTGATAATGAAATCTTGGTGTTGCTGACTAAAACTATTGAACCATTTTTCTAGGATGATGATAGGTAATGAGTATGCATCATGGTGGATCATAGGACTCGAGCTAGTTGGGAATGTTGCCTTGACTTTCCATGACTAGAAAAAAGAAAACCAAAATTACAACCATTTTCTAAAATACAAACTAAATTTCACAACTTACAACACACAAACAGATCGATTACTGACATTTTTTTTTGAAAATCGGTCTCATTACAAGAGGTCTGATTTTTTTTTTTTTTCATAAATAAAAGATAGATATAAATAAATTGCACTGACAGAGGGGGGTTCTAAGGTTACCTCATTCTATAGGCTCATCATTCCTAATCAGAATGGGTCATAGTCTATATCAAAACGGGCTGGAGGAGCCTAATCACCATTGGGTAGTGATAAGATCACATAATCCCATAGGCTACACAATGGCCCTCTAACTTAGTTTCTAATGGGCCTGGGTCCGGCCCGTCCAAATAGATATATATATATATATAAATTAAAAGTACCCCCCAAATAAATCTATCTTCAAAGATTTCCTACAAAACATACCTAATACTAATAAAACGGTTAGAAATATTTACAAAAAAAATGCAATATTGACAAAGACTAAAGCCCATATTGACAGAATTTTAACATTTCTTAAGCCTATTAAGTGTCACGCCCTAAAGGGTACCCTAAACGTAACAGTCTGCCGCATGCTAACGAGACTTAAGAATTACTACTACAGTCATTCAAAGGTTTTGTATTAGTATGCAAGGCATTCCCTTACGACAATAGAATACATGAATAATTGGGGATAGATAGTTCAACCTGATAGGATAAGCAAAATAAAAAAAAAAAAACATAAATCACAGTTATGTCAGGATCAGTTACAAAGCATTAAGGGGCATTTCCCCTGCTACACAAGAATTTAAGTATTATCTTTTAGGTAAAGCCCAATCATTTTAAGGTTCACTACTATGGACTATACAAAACTAATCATAAACTTCTAAGGAGATAACTCCTAGTTTCGCATTACCTAATTTGGCCAGGTCTAGGGATGTAGCCATATGTACAGGAACTGCATTAGAAAGAAACTATGGAGGTTAGCTTAGTGAGTTTCCCTTCTAAAATTAAATATTCAACAAGCAATATATATATTAGGCAAGTTATGTTAACAACCATATAAAATGCACAATCACATGAGCATACAATACATAAGACTTTTTGGGAGTCTTATGTTGAATGGATTTACGCCTTCCATTTGGGGTTAGGTGTTTCAAGCCCATACGACCATAGATTTCAATTTTTCTCATTTATATTGTGGTTGATACAGGTGCCCACCCACACACAATTTTGTAGTTGATACAAGTGCTTACACCACTATCATTTCAATTCCAGCAATTACGCCAACATTCGAGTTTACAGGCCCCTCGTTGCCCAGCTATTATGCCTTCTTCCCACAAAGGTATAATAACCTATGCAATGTGACTCAACATATGTATGCATGGTCAATTTGATTATAAGATCATGGCATATTAATTAACGATTTATGGGCGATCACAGATATTGCAGACACTTTAATTCTATACTAAATCATACAACATTTACAACAATTCTATTTCGATATTCTTATCATTGATTCAATCAATTAGAATTCACATGCACATTCCAATTTTATCTTGCCCTAATCTAGTACCACTATCATTACAAGTATAATCATAAGCATATAATTTAAAGATAGTGAACTCACTCGTGCATGGCCTCCGGTCTCTAATGGTAGTGATCTAGAAATACGAATTTCCCTCGATTCCAAAATCACCTAAATAAAAGAAATACCCCTATGAGTATTTCATACCACAACTAATTCCAAACCTTTCAAATAAAACTCTTTGAGTTCGTAATTTCCGTGATAATTGGAAATCCCAACTTAAAACGGCCATAACTTGGTTATTTTAACTCGAAATTTCACAAATGAGCTATCGATTTCTATCTACTTGAAGATTTATCTATTTATGATGTTATTACTAAGTTTTGAAAACTTTTAGACCTCAGAATGCTCGGATCAGATCTGATCAGTAACTAGAATTTGCATTTCGAAAATTGTTTTGTAAAATTTGCATTATTTCTACCAAGTATAATATATGCATGCATTATCTACATGATATTATTATGGATGATATCATAATGAGCTATCTATATGTATTTCCTTAATGATTTATGGTTAAAAATATTTTGTGAAATCTTTCACCTTGCAATAATGCCATGAACACTTGTTTGAGAAAACTAGCTTTATTCCTTTGAAAATCATACATATTTTAACTATGATAAGGCCTTGATAACCTATATACCTACTACCTTCATTATCTTAATAAATTTCTTTATTTAAAGGTTGGAAAATAGATGTTTTAAGGTGAGTTTTGCCTAGTGACAATTTTGCACAATTTTGGAAAGGAAAATATTGTTTGATCTTAGTTGAAAAACTTTTCCTTTGTCTTAAGTTTCTACTTTGATAAAACACATTTACTCCTATAAAAACCAAGTCTTTATTACATCTATTCCCTAAGGCCTCTATTTTTTCATTAAAATACGCATTTTGACATTTGGAAATAGGGTTTAAATAGTGATCATTCTTAGATTCGAATTTTGGGAAATTATTTATGAGATTATTTCTTGTGAAAAACTTATTTAATCTTTCTAAAATTAAGTCCTAATCAAACCTACTCCCTAAGGCTTTCATTTCTTTAATAAAACTATTGTTTTAGGTTTGGAAAATATGTGTTTTCTTGGCATTTCACCCCTAGTTATGAATTTCAATATTTTTGTTGGTGTTGAATCATAGATCTAACTTAACCTTTATAACCCTCTTTTTGTTTTGAAAATTTCTCTTAATAAAACCAAGCTTATCTTATAAAAATCACTCCTTTATGATACTTATCACCTAAGCCCTTCATTTTATATGTAAAACCTTCATTTTGAAGTTGGAAAATATGTTTTCTAAATGGTTCTTTCTCAAGATCCTAATTTTGAAAATCACTTTTTGATAGAAATAAAATGAATCTTGAGTTTTCATCAACACCTTCATTAAGACTTTCATGCATGTAAAACAAGTAGCTATGTCATTTTAACTACTTTAAATAAGTAGATCTACTGTACTACTCATGCTATGAATGTAAATGCATCATGAACAATATGTAGGTGAGAATAATAATGAAAATATATGCACAAAAATTTCTATTTAAGAACAATATATAAAATAATATATCAAAATACTAGTATATCAACTTTAATAACAAGATCTACATATTGTGATGGCAAGGATTCATGTTTTAGTGTTTCCACATCCCTAGCATAAAGCTTATGGGGATTTTTGGTGGAACAACACATGTATGACTTTGCTATTACATGTTTTTATAGTACTAGGGTTAAGATCTATTATCTATTTAGTGTTTTAAAGAAGGAAACTTGAAGGTAAAAAATGTGTGTGTGTGGGGCAAGGGAGTCACAACAAAGGAGTAGAGAGGGAGAGAAAATTTGTCTTTCCAAAAGTTTGTTTTGTGGGAAATGAAGAAAATGAAAAAGTGAAAGATGAAAGGGATATTATATAGGAAAATAATTAGGGTTTTTGTGTGATTAATTTATTTAAAAAAATCAAACAAATTGGAGAGAGAGGGAGCAAGGGGCGCCGGTTCTGCTATAGGAAGAGAGAGAGAGTTTTGATTTTGTTTTGTGTAATAAAATTCAATTTTATTAAGTAACTTTAAGTGTTAAAATATATTGAAAAGGTAAATTTGTAAGGAAGTGATGTAAAATTGTAAGAATAGGTTGCAAGGATGTAAGGATAGGGTATGGGTGGTTGTACTTGATGAAGAGTGTGAAAGAAAGCAAAACGTTGATTAGACAATTAAATTATCGGTAGTAATGAAAATACGATAAAAATATTATAACTGTAACTTTTATAACCCGAAAAATTATATAACTGATATATTTAGAAATATTATGAAATTACGAATCTAACGGTACTAATATCATATTTTTAACATCCCAAGCCTTAGGACACGCTTTTCAAGGTCTGCATCCGATTGGGCTTGAAATAGGTCGAAAATCTACTCTTCTGATATAGTTAAGCATCCTAATATTAATACGAGCCAATCTACACTTTCCACTCATATTTTGACTACTTGGTTTAAGAACACGGGATTGCCGGATCCAAACTGCTAGGGTTTTCTGAGGTTTTGTTGACTTAGGGTTTTCGGTTGACTTTCCGATTTAGGGTTTTATTTCGGAGTTAATTCGTTTCTATTATTTCGGGGTTTCATTCTTGAAATTGTCGGGCATAAGGTTTCTAGGTCCAATTGGTCTAGGGTATTCTTTTAGGGTGTCATGCCCCAATAGTACCTTAGTAGTAATACATATAATATGATACAACCTGATAACCTAGACAATATCAAATACACATATTATTACTAGAACTACTTTGGAAAATGACATAGTTTAACAAAACAGGATCTTTTTGGTTGCATGATAAGAAATGATGAAAGCAAATAAAATCATAATACCATAAATAAGTCTTATTTTCTGAATAAAACTATTACAAAAAATGAAACTTTCTAAGTTCTCGGATAATAAAATTGATGCACTAACACCAATTAATACATATAAATAGTAAAACTATTTTCCCTATTTTCAAGACTTCCAGCTTTAGAAACATACTGGCTCTAAGCTCCTAGAAGCCACTAACCAAGGCTTAAGTGTCATCCTGTAAGGACTGTGGGAGTGTGAGTATAAACTATGGGCTTAGTGAATAACCATAACTTATCACACAACAAGCAAGTTATTATCAACCATATGTAATGCACCAATCAAACACATGAACAATTACAAGGTTGGACAAACCGAGATCCAAACAAGATAGAGATTTACGCCCTCTCATCGGGGTTAAAGGAAAACCGATCTATGAATCGCCTACCTAGGAGAAACTAAGTACACAGGAAAGCCACAATCCTCACAATTATTATCTTTTTATGTTAATGTTGTTTTAAACACTCATTTCCTGTTTTAAGCCTTAGAAACTCCACTAAGTGTTAGATATTTCACAACGATACCATGCGTGGCGTCCTTCATTACCAGTTAGTTCCCATGGAACTAATAGAACAAAGGTAAACTTGAGTAGAACTACTAGCCTCTTGCTTAGAAAAACCAAGTATTACCAAAGAACCGAAATTCTAACACGTAGTAGGCTATCACATAATTATAATACAGTGTGTGCAATTTATGCAATGCATGTATCATTTTACTTATGATTCCAATAATTTTTTTTGTCAGGTTATAGTGTTCAAACTTCATTTAGACACACAACATGCTTTACATACAGTAAATTCACAAGAAATCCATTATCACTTTTATTTAATATTATTTGCCAATCAAATAATCCTAAACAGCAAGCAAAACCCATAACTTATATACACACGAGTTCATTATTATTATTCTTGTATTATAATGCAGCTAAACTATATTCACAAACAATGTAATAAGTCTGAGTTGCTCATCTGCTCATATTGATCAGTCGTAGTAATCGACCAAAAAATCCTCGACAGTATCTTAATTACCTATTGAGATGAAAATATTCATCAATAATATTTATAAATAGAATATTAAATTCCTATAAGTGTCTAAGTGTCCTATGTCGGTATTTGATATTATTTCTACTGTTTATATCTCTTTCTTAAAGTACTGATTCTTATAGAGAAAGAGTTTCTATTGGTTAATTCTATTAAGTTTCTTTTGATTGTATATTATTTTAGAGGATCTCATTTTATCATCTAAACTCTCATTCATATCCTAAGCTCATTCATAACTTATAGAGGTATTAATATGTATAATTTCTATGAATTGGTTCATAATATTTTTCTTGTAATGTAGAACTTCTAATCATACTTTTAAAGCTTGTTTTCTCAAATTTTATGTTCATATAAGGTCTTAGAAGCATTAGATATGAGTTTAGATGAAATTTGAGTCTTGTTTTGTCCACTTCATTCCTAAATCCGAATTTACTATTACCATCTTTATAATATTTCTAAGTTGTTGTCTTCCTTAGTCAACCATATCTAAACATTTCTAATACATCAAAAATCCATCTACTTGCATTCATCAATGGATTAACAACTTCTTCTAACCACATAACTTTCCTTCAATGCTAAACAATTCATCCTACTGGCTATGCACAAGTATAAAAAGGATATATTGATAGTTTAGAATTTTCCTTGGCTTGGAATGGAAAAGGATTTCCAACTCCCTTTCTAAGCAAGAATCAAACCTAATCAAAGGTTAGATGATAAGTTCCTAACTAAATTATAAGTTAACTACATTAACTATAATGAAAGTTTACTAATTCTAACAAATATTCCCTTGTTAAGCTAGGTTCCCACTTGGATCTTATGGTAACCAAGACTTTTTAACTTGGTTTTAGATGTTGTTGGAGAGGAGGAATTGATGTCTTAATGTACTTGGTGTATAGATAGAATATGAGAAGTAAACTAAGAGATTTATGTCGTCTTAAGAGGTTTCCAAGCTAAGTAAAGGTGTTGCAAAGGAGGGAAAAATATAGGCTGGACGCAACTTTTTGCAGTTGTATTTGAGAGTGATTTTTGAGGGAGTTATGAGCTAAATTTATAGCTAACTTAATTTATATATATGTCCTAAGGTTAGACTAAGTTTAGGAGGCTAAAGAAAGTATTTTGGGCTTAAGAAGACTCAAAATTGCAGTTGGAAATTTCCATACGAATTTGGCAACTTTGGGTTACAAATTTAGACTTTGTTTTGACAGATTTGTGGCTAACTTTGAGGGGCATTAATTGTATTTGTTTGGTAGTTAATTAATTCCATTTATATGTGTAAATTAGGAGCTCCACTTGTTTGAAAATCGTGTAAAAAATCAGATGGAATCTGAAGTTGAAAAAGTTGAAATTTCTGAAACAGTTTTTCTTGATTTTTTGGACAGATTTCTATATCCGATTTTTAATTAATTGTTAGTGTTTGAAGTGTCCATTTAAAGGCTTTCTATTGGTGTTTAATTAGTCAAAAATATCAGCTCCAATGAGCCTAAGAATCCTATAAAAATCGGAGCTCAAATTGGGTATGTGTTCTGTTGTACTTTGGTTTAAATTTTCCCCTGCTGTAGCTTGTTGGATCTGATTTTGCAAGAGCATTTGGAGTTGTTTTGGTTATTTATTTGAGCTGAAATTCTTGTCATTATTGTTGCTCATATGTAGAGTGTTATGGTTGGATTATAGGTCAATTTCCTTTGGATTTTACAGCTCAAATTTTGGATCAAAGTTGGACAAGAAAAAAAAAATTGGAATTCTGTAGTAGAGAAGTTCTTTTGTTCTTGTATCACGAAATTCCACTCCAAATTGCAGCTGTTTTTCTCTTTCATTTGGTCTGTAATTCTTGTACATTAAATGTGGGTTGTAGGTGTAGCTTTAGTTAGTTAAGGTGTCTTTTTCAACTTGAATTTGGGTGTTAAATTTGAAGCAAAGTTGGATGAAAATTGATCTTGCTGCAGAACTCCTCTGTTGCTGCTGTCCTCTGTTTTGCCACTATCCTCTGTTTCCAAGCTTGTAATTGGGTTGAAGATGTTGCAACGTGAAGCTGTGCGTGGGGAAGAAGCCTTCGTAATTTCCCTTTCCAACGTGGACGCTACTGTGTGTGGGGAAATTGCAGCAAGAAACCTTCCGTTCAGACTTCAATCTGTGATTTCAAGTGCAGCGGTTTTCATTTTTTTAATTGATTTTGCTTATTAATTATTTAATATTTATTAACTAAAATATTTTTGCTAATATTAAAATTATAAACGTATAACTATAATCGTTATGTATAAGTTTTATCGAGATAAAATTATCTAAGTTACTACAAAAACTCTAGATTATTTATATTTTCAAATTTTAGTTTAAAGTTTACACGATTAATTTTAAGTATTTTAACTTACACAATTAAAATTTTCAAATTTAATAAATTAAATTAGGAACCAAGTTTTAATAAATTTAGAATTTCCTAACAAGTATAACAACGGGTTTGGAATTTTTCTATTTTAGATCTAGATTAATGTTTATTGACTGGTATTAGTATCTATTATGTGTTTATAATCTTAGTAATTCCTCTTTGGATTATTGTTTTATACCGATAAGCTTTATAATAAATTATATCTTATCGTTTTGAAATTTTAAAGGTACTTTTGATATATCTTGAATTTATCAATACAAGATACGAAATCTCGTTTTTGGTATCTATTAAGGTCAAGGAAATTTTTATTTGGGTTTTTCAAACTAAGAATGAGTTTATTACAACTCATAGATCTATTTTAGGATTTTTATCGGGTTCTAAATTCACTATTTAATTTACATATTCTATATTTTATTATCGTCTACTATTGTGAAAAAATCTCGAGGTTTACATAGGGATTCGGTTTCTGGTTTTAAGTTTTCCAAATCGAACTCAGGTTTGTTAAGAAAACGAGGGTTTACATTAAGCCTAGACAAGCCCACTAATAAATTCTCCAATGGAGTCGCCAAGCTGTCGAGCCTGAATTTTGCTTCTTTTCTCCTAAAGATCTTGATCCATATCAAACCTAACCCATTTCATACGGATCACTTGATATGGAACCAGTAGGGTTTTCGTAAAAAGCCCGGTTTTCTAAAAAATATTTCGATTGGAGTCGCCATCGGCTAAAACCAGAAAAAAGGTGAACTAGAAATCAAATGGGTGGTTTGGTTTTTAGTTCGGTCACTAGTATGTGTCAAAAACCAGAAATCGATGAGTCAAAGGGTTGCTATTTTAAAAACTAAACAGTTATCTAGGCTTTAAATGACCTTTAGAAAGCTTAAATTATATGGGCCAAAGAGATTAATTTTGGTTTTTCATTTTTTTTTAATTTCTAGTATTTTTTTAAAAATATATTTACATATTTACAAAATATTTTTTTTGTTTTAAAAAAAGATCCTAAAAGTTTTTTGTTTTTGTGATCGCTCCCGTAGGTGCCTATATATCCGCTAGCTGAAATTAGGTCTTGGTAGTTCGTTTTGATTTTTGTTAAATTTTAGTTAGTTTGTTTGTTTTTAATTGTGAAGAATTGCCAAGTTTAAGTTATTTAGCAATTTGATTTTGATTTTCAAAATTCCTAAGACATCTAATTTTGATTCTTCTTTTAAAAAATATCCCTAAAAGAAGCTATTTTTAGAAAAACCCCATTTATTTTTTTTTGTTAACTTAGAAAATAACTAAGTCATATTTATATAATATGTAAGCTAAGAAAACATTTTTTTTAATAATAACAGTATATACTGGATATATATATATATATATAGAGAGAGAGAGAGAGAGAGAGAGAAAGGTAAAAAGAATTTTTGTTGATTTTTGCAAATTTTTTCATTTTTAGTATTATTAATTTATCTTTTTAATAAAAAGATGATAATAATAAAAAATATTTACAAGGATTATTTGCTAAATAACAGATCATTAACACCACAAGCATGCATCAAATTAAACACAAATTATCAAAGAAGACCTAAAAGATAATAATCCTAAGACTTTCCTATACATTTTTTTGTTGATTTTCATGGTTTATACTCAAACTAAAACTTATCCTAAAATTTATTTATCATATTAATATTATTATATACATACATAGATAAAATTTGTTGAATTTTTTTTTGTATAATTTAAACAAAAATCATGTTAAAACTATATCGTAAATAATTAAAAAAATCATATTATACAGTATTACTAATAATAAAATTTTTAATTTTATATTATTATTACTATATATATTTTTTCTATTCATTTTTATTTCTTACTATTTTCTATTTTTATTATATTAGTCTATATAATAATAATAATAAATAATAATAATAATAATAATAATAATAATAATAATAATAAAAACTAACTAATTAAATAAAAAAAGAACCTTGTCAATTGCCTAATCGGCTTCGCCAGAGGCTATTGGGCTTAGATTCGGCGGTGGTGCTTAGAGGTGGCGGTGGTTGGAGAGACGGCGGCAGTGGTTGAGATGGTTGGGTTCAGTGGTTAGAGCGGTTGAGAAAGCTAGATTCAGTGGTTAGAAAGTGGTGGTGTTGGGGTGGTTGAGACTAGGGAAGCTCAGGGGTGGTCGAGTTCAGTTTTCAACATGCATGATGGCAGATGTGAGCTTTGAGTTTAAGTGTTGTTGGTGTATGGCCGTTTGGAAATGATGGTAGTCGCAAATTCCCAGATCTGGTGTTCAAAAGAGACAATCCGAAAATTTTTCTTGAGCTTTTTTTTCTACTTTTTCTTTAGGGAGATGGCAGGGCTTTTTATAGAGAGGAGGTGGATGACAGCCATTAATGGCTGTTACAAGCTTCGAAAGGTCGAAAAGGGAGAGTTGGTGGAGGATTACGAAATTGGAACCTGATTATAGGCTCGCGTAGAGTCGAACCCTGGCCTCTCCTGTAACATTCCCACGCCTTGACCAATTGTGCTAAATGTTTTTTTTCTCATTAATTAGTCCATTTTAAATATATTAACCTATCCAAACTAGGCTTAATATAATTCTAATGAAAATGAGCCAAATTTGATACGGGATTGGGATCCAAATTAATTTTCAAATATAGCCTAAAATATGATAAGATCAATAATAAGCCCAAAATTTTTTTATATTTTTTATTTTCTTGTTTTTCAATTTTTTTATTTTAATTCTAAAGCTTATTTACTAAAAGATGGGTTTTTTTAGATCTTTTAATCTATTTTTTAATTTTCTAATTTTTATATTCTTTTTTTTTTTAATTTTGTAATTTTTTGTTGATTTTTAATCTAACTAATTTTCTCTTCTCTTTTTTTATATTCTTTTCTTTTCCTTTTTTATGATTTTTAATTATTTTTAATTATTATTTATTTTTTTGAAAAGGGGGCAAAAATGAGGTATCGACAAAGTCCAAAATGCTTCACCAAAATTAAAGTAATTCCTCTTCATAAAATAGAATAGATGAATGATAGTTAATATGACATGTTAGTTAATTTATACAATTGGTCATGAGTTAAGTGAACTTATAGATTTAATAACTAATGAGATTAAACATAGAAATTAAGTACAAAATGAATTAATAATGGACTAAGTTTAATATGAATCTAGAAATAAAATGAACCTAGTGAATAATCAAGTTCAATTTGACTTGATGAACTTTTAATAAGCTAAAATAAATTATATTGATTAAGTCTAATCAACTTGACTTAGTAATTAAATTAAATGATTAATTCTAATCAACTTGGTTAAGATTAAGTTAATATAGACTTAATAATTCGTAATTGGCTTAGATTAATCTGTAGGTTATACCATGATTAATATGGAGAGTATGTTGTTTCAAATGCTTTCTTTTCTTTAAGGGAAAATGAGTATTTTTGAAAGTGAACAATATGATGATGATGTTTTTATAAGGCTATTTTATTATCACAAATCTAGTTATCTCTAGAATCTAATTAAACGATTTCATTAATTAAAATCGGCTAGCAATGTTTGACATAAATATAATCTTTTAAAAGAAAGCCTGCATGTGTAATATATAAGGTATTATACATGGTGATTGTATACGCCGTGATTAAATTTGGGGCGTTAAATTAAATGGTATCAAACATTTGCTCTTACATAATGAGTTAAGATGCGTTCTCAAATCGATGAGTTGAGTACAGGAAAAGCTTAGGTTTTTGTTTGTGTTTTTTGTTGTGTTGTGTTGTGTTGACTGCTACACTCTAGTTTACAATTTAATAAAAATTGATTTATCACACAAAATTAATCAACTTGGCTTAAGTGTATTTTCTATTGATATCTGAAAATGAATCTAATTGAAAGTTGTATGATTTTCATGTGTTATATGTATATATATGTTTTCTTTTAAATTGACTTTTCCTATGATGTATTTGTGTGTGTCATGTGGTTATGTGTGTTATATATATGTTTTCTTGTGATGTATTTGTGAATGTATGTTTTGATGTTTGCTTGAAAATATATTTAATTCAAATTTGGATAATTGTAAGTGAAGCGCTAATGATGTAGAAAATGTAAACCCCCAAATTTTTGGAATCGGTTTAGCATAAAATCCTAAACTGGAAGTCAAATGGAACCCTAAAAGGTCAACAAAACCCTAGTTTATCGTAACCGATTAAGTCCGGCATTGCCGTTTTCTTTGGCCCTGGACAACGAAGTTGGGATAATTAGCTAGAATAGTTCATAATAACCATAGGTTTTATAAAAATATCAGTTTTGCGAATTTTGAGTGTCCTTTGAACCCGATCGGGCACAGTTCTCGAAACACGTGTTCGGAGCCTGGAATAGTAAAAATATTTCGAATACACTGTTAGACTCGTAAAAATATAAGGTTTTCAAAAATATCAATTTCGAAATTTTTTGGTAGCTAAAAAATAACAAATATAGCTATTATATGCGCATTTTCTTACTACCGATACTTTATTAGTCATATCTATCTACATTGTACTATTCATTACTATTCTACACTATTCTTTTCTCTCTACTTTTTCTTACACCTATTCTTACACACTCCATAACCTATAATCCTTACTTTTTATCTTTCCCATAACTTTATTTCACATCTACATTACATATTACATCTTTTATTTAACAAAAAGTAAAAAAAAAAAAAAATCACTCTCCCCCTCCATGTACATGGCCGGCGCGCCCCCCCCCCCCCCCCCCCCCCCCCCCCCCCCCCTCCATCTCCTCAATTTTGTTTCAATTTTTATTTATTTTAATCACACACAAAATCACTCCACATTTTCTATAAATACCCCCTTCCTCTTTACTTCTTTCACACATTCACTACCCACAAATTCATACAAAAACTCTCTCCAACATCTCCTCTCAAAACTATCTCAAAAAACCATCCCAAAACTCTCTCAAAATAAATCCACAACAACTTCCACCTACAACAAAAACCCATAACCACATACTACTACCAAAGTCTTCTTTAGGTAATCACTTCATACTATTTTCTCTTCTTCTTCTTCTTCATGTCATGTAACTTTACATGACCATAATGTGAGTTTTCAAAGACTACAAATTATGAAAGTTACATTATGTTCATGTATTGTTCTTGTTTATGAAAAATCTATTTATGTTCATGTTATTATTTTTGTTCATATTATTGCTACTATATCTAAATATTATTATCTATATTATATACATATCCTTTAGAGCATATAAGCTCACTTGCAATTTATTTACTTTATACAATGCAATTTATTTACTTTCCTTTGCAATTTATTTATTAATTCCTTGCAATTTTTTACTTATTCTTTGTTATTTTAAGACTAGTCTCTAATCTTAGACTTGTCCTCATCAAGTCAAAACAAGTTTTTTCTTTCTTTCTTCTTTCTTTCATTTTGGGACTAGTTTACTTCTTAGTCCCGGGAGCCTTGAAAAAGCTAAGACTCTAATACTTGACTTAATTACTTATGTTATTTTACTTGCTATTATTTTCTCATAATTCATGTTCATTTAACTTGTTGCCCAAATTTCAAGTTCTAAAAATAAATTGACAAAAAGGAGATTTGACACTTAGAAATGAGTTTATGTAAAAGAAAATCTATGGTTTGAAAACAAAAAAATAAAGTTATCTCTTTTCAAGTTACAAACCACTAAGATTTTAGAAACTACTTTACTATAAAAAGTTCTTAAGTCACATATTGTTCCACTTTATTTTATACAAGAAAATAAATTTTTATAAATGGATGATTTCTATTAAAAAACATAAAACATGAGGAAAGGAGGAGTATTTTTCAAATAAAGATTTTTGCAAAACAAATAGAAGAAGGAATTTGTACAAGAAAGATAAATTGGAAGAATAGTGTATTTTCTAAAAACTCCAAAATAGTATTAGTATAGAAAATTTAGAAGGAAGAAAATTTATTTTCAAAAAGTTACTTAGATATATATAAGCTAACATAAAACATGTTTGTAAAATAAAAAGAAACAAATTAATCATTTCAAGGAGTTTACAAAATTCTTGTAATCTATATTTTTCTAAACAACTCCAAAACCGACATAATTTCACTTAAGTAAAATAAATGGACAACAAACACTTGAGAATGAATGAATATGAGCTAAGTAGCCATAAAAAGAGAATTTTTCAACTCTATAAATAACTAAATATTTATCAAACAAATTTCTATTTCTTAAAACCAAAGTTGTTTTGCATTTGGAAAATCCATGGTGAATTTTGTCACCACTGTTTTGGATCCTATATGACCTTGTTTTTTAAAAGTAATTTTGGAAATGGGTAGATCTTTTCTAGTAGGTAGAAATCGGTATATTATATGCGCGATTCCGAGTTAAAATGACCAAGTTATGGCCATTTTAAGTTGGACATTCCTTTATACAACTTTAACGTTCTTTTGACATTGTTTTGTCAAAATTTCAAGAAAATCATCAAGGAATACTCATTGTGGGTATTTTCTTTGGCTAGGTGACCCCGAGGATTATTACGATTAAGTGGAGTGTGTGAACGACTCATCCGCTTAAAGGAATAGTCGACATGGCATTGTGAGTTTATTTCCATTAAATGCTATACTTGTTGTGCTTGTAAATTAGTTGTATTAGAATTAGGAAAAGATAAACCGATGCGTATGTAAAAATAATTCTTTGAAAGAATTTTAAGAATATCGGAGCCGGAATTGTTTTAGATGTTTGTTTTAGTATAACATTTGATTGGTATGAAATTCTTTGATTGCCTTAAATTAAAAAAAATATATGCTATGACTTTATAAATAAATGAATTCATGCATACCACGAAGTGAGTCACATTGCATTTTGGGTTATTATCCTTGGATGAGAAGGATAGTAAGCTCATGTCGAAAGCAACACTTGGCAAAAGATCCGAAAGCGATTGCTTGGCGGCTTAAGGGAAATGCTTGGCGGCTTAAGGGAAATGCTTGGCGGATGATCCGAAAGCAAGGTCAAATCAAGTGGATTCGGAATGCTTGGTGATGAGTGCTCGCGAGCATAAAACTTTTTAATTAAAACTACTTGTTTTGAGGTTAAGTATCACCAAACCCCGAATGGAGGGCGCAAATCCATTCGACATATAGCTTCTGGAAAACTATATGCTTATTTGCTTACGTGTATGTTGCATTACATTTGATTGTTTAATCAACTTGTTTGAAATCTTGTTACAAGAAGTTATTTATGGAAATAGTTCTCACTAAGCCTGTTAGCTTATACCCCCATAGATATCTTTTGCAGTTTCCCTATTTATGGTTAAGGCCACGAGGACCCTGCGGGCAGGTAATTTCTTTTTGGATAATAGAAATTTAGATAAAGTGTAGCATTAGTATTGATGTACAAATATCCATGTAATAGATTAGTGATCAAAGGGGAAATGTCTCTAAGTTTGTAAAACCATCGATATGAATGAATGATTATTGTGAATCCTCTTTTCTTAATGTGTTATTTATATCTTCTTAAACTTCATACTTCCATAAATGGTCCTCTAAAGTTGTGAAAGCACGCCTTACACTTAATATAAAAGCTTTTTGGAATGGCTAAGGTTGTCATATTTAAGCTTTAATATTGAGTGTGGCGGACTGTCACATTTAAGGTACCCTTTGGGGTGTGACAGAAAAACACTACGATTTTCCCCTTAAATCCTTTAAAATTTGAATCAGAATCTAAGTAATTGTGTGTTATGCTTTGGTATGTTGTCTTGTTAAAATTTGATAGATAATAACAATAATTCTTTTTAAATAATATTTGTTGGTGTGTTGACAAAATAAAGAAATCAATAGAAAGAAAATTCAAAATTTCAATTTGACCTTGACATTTTTTTTTAATTTTACCCAGAAGTCAAGTGTATCTACCAAAAATCAAAATGGAAAAGAAAACTAAAAACTTCAATTTAACTTAACATCTCAAAGTTTATATATGATAAATATATATCAAAATCAAATGTATCACCAAAGTTTAAAATGAAATGTATTCAAAATTTCAAGTAGACTAGGAGGTAAATTTCAACCTATCTAAATCTACTAATATGACAATGCATCTACAAAAAATCTAATGAACTATCAAAATAGTAATTTTGAATCAACTACCTAAATCAAATCCAAAACTTCCCAAAATCAAAAGATAAGTTGTTAATAGTAACAAAATGAAATGTTTGAAAAGTATTCCAAACATATCAAAAGTGAGAATACTTACTAATAACTGTCAAAGATCAATATTTTAACAAAATGGAAAACGAGATTAAAAAATTAAACAGTGAGTAGATACTTATCTATATCACTGATTCTATATATATGACGACAATAGCATGACAAATCCTCAATATCACGAGAAATGCCATTCAAAATACAAAATAGCAAATTGTATTCACTATACCATATCATACAGTGAATGAAATCTAACGAAAACTTTCTATATATATGATGACAACAACATAACAACCATAGAAAAATCACAAAAATTCGACTCATAACTCAACATAATCAACTACATTCAAGATATTGTACTATATAATGAAAAAAACCTAAAATGAAATCATTCTCTCATATATATGACAAAAAATGAAATGTTATCACTATGATATATAAAATTTCAGAAATGATTTGTGAAATAACACAAAAGTTAACATTTCTAAAAAATAAAACAAATTTCCAAATGAAATCTTAATTGTAACAAACATACGAAAGTTGACAAATCAATCAATATATATGTATATGATGAAAATGAGACATCTTGATTACAACCATATTAAGATGAATACAAAACATGACATCCTTGATGATTAAAAGAATATGACCATTGCATATTTCATATGCATGTTGTCATATATATCCAGACAAGGATGAATTAGTGAATCCACAACCTTCTTTTGTTGAATTATGTCTTATCAATTGGCGTCGTGTCATCATGTGTAGTTTTAAGTGAAGAGTCTGAGTCATAAGTTGTTTTATTGGATCTGTTGTCTCTTTCGAGTTTGAGTTTTCTTTAAAAAATTAGTATGAGGAAGGTTGTGATTGCTAAATTAGTTCCTACTATTTATATATGCTATATTGCATGAATATTAATTGTATGATGATAAGGAAATATTAAAAGAATTCCAATTATGATTTGGAAAAATAAATGATGAATAAATTGATATGCATAAAGATAATATTAAACCTAATCAACGTTAAAAAAAAAAAAAAACAGTATGTTTCATGAAAACAAAAATGATAGGAAATACCAAACAAATGTGATAAAAGAGGCTAATCAATGTAACCATACGTACTTATAGATAAATCTAACTCATTTGAACAATTTCCAAAATTGTATTAAATTTCAATACACTTCATAAATAGCGAGAAACATCAAATACTTATGACAATAACCATATACGCATTTGAAATCTATAAACATTAACCAAATAATTCAAAATTTCTTTTGAAATGAAAAGTAATAACAAAACTTGAATGAAAAATAATCAAAGTGTGGAGCGGAATCATAATATTAGAATGAAATTCTTAAAATGATTAAAAGCTTTTAAGTAATAGAGTTTAGCTATGATATGAAATGTTTTCTATCAACAGACAGTTAAGTGAATTTCGAGGATGACATTCTTTTAAATGAGGAAAAAAAAAAGAAATATCTCAAACCTTCATCTAACTAATTAGAAATTACTTAATTGAATTGTGTAATAGGTAGTTGATTTTGAACATAATTTAGATAGTTTAAATGAATAAAAGAAGGTAATTATAGAATATGATTAGACAACTTGATATAATTAAATTAATAAATAGGCTAGGTTGAAATTGTGATTTTACATATTCCTTTCATTATTATCTATTTATTTCATCTATTTGTTTCAACAAGATCAAATTTCATAACATTTTCCAATTTGTCAATTATAACATTTTCTTCATTATCAAATCTCTAATTCCTCAAAATTCATTATAAATGTTTAGTGGATTCTTAAATCTCTAACCTTTAGCCTAAAATTTCATATTCTTAACCCCCATCAATTTTGAAATCACCTACCTATCTAAAAATATTAGTTCTTAAGCTTGAACTCAAACAAAGTAACAATTTGATATAAACTCAATTCCTAAACCTTTTAATTTTAGTTAAACTTCTATTTCCTTAATCTCTATAAAATTTGAATTCATATGTCTATTTAAAAATATCATTTTTTAAATCCAAACTCAATTTAAATAATGATTTCTTATAAATTAAACGTTTAAATTCTATTTCTAAATCTAGTTATTAATTTACAACATATAGATTCTAAATTACTTTCTAATTATTTATGATGCTTAAAATAAATGTTCAAAAGGTTTAAACATGGAACTCTTACCTTAAAATATCTATGACCTTTTATCTTTCTTTCCTTTTTGTTTTCTTACCTGCCTCTTTACTTCTTCTCTTTCCCTTTCTCTTCTTCTTATTCTTCTTCTTCCTTTCTTTCTTAAACTTTAAACCTAAAATCTTTATTTTAAGAAGATCATGATGGAAATTAAAGTTAGAAAACAAGATAGGAAGTGCAAAACAAGTTTGAAGTAGCTTAATAATTAAGAAAGAAGAGTAGTGGTGGAGTTTTATTAGTTTGGATTCATTAAACAAGTAAGTTGTTGTATTTCCTTGTTTTAAATTGTTGATATTGCATGTATATGATGAATTAATGCCAGTTATATGTAGGATTTAAGATAAAACTTGTAATCTTGTGGTATATGAACTTATAGGCTAAGACCTAAGTGAGATCATGCATGTTAGAATTAGGATTTTGATGAAATATGAAGTAAAAACATGTATATAGATGTTATAAATGATGATTTTAAGTTATATGCTGAGTATAAGATGTTAGATGTTGAAAATGTTGCAAAACAAATAATAAAATAGGTTAGGTTTTAAAGAAAATGAATAGAGCAAAGAGCAAGGGTGAATATGGGATGTTGTGATTAGCCATGCTTCTTACTATTGCCTAAAAACACGTGTTTTTAACTTATCCAAGGAGAAGCTATAAACCCCTAGATTTTACGGTAATTATAAGTAAACCCTAAGAACCAAAAGTCAAATCGGAACCCAAAGTCAACCTAGTTCTATGTTAAGTCTAGTGAATTTAGATCCGATAATCCCGCACACAAAACCCTAAAACAATAAAAATGAGATTACCCAGGAGTTTAGTCCAAAATAATGTGTTATAGCTTAAAAGATCATATTTGCCAATAATTCGCTCGTTTTGGACCCAAACATGATCACTTTTCGAAAACAGGTCCTAGCATGTGAAATGATGAAAATATTTTAACAGCATATCTGGGATCGAAATTTGATGAGAAATTGTAAAATATCAGTTTCATAATTTTTTTGGCTTATAAAAATATCAGATATAGCCCGATTATGCGTATTTTCTCTACTACTGGTATTTTATTTGTCTAGTCTACTATTCATTACTGTTCATATATCTCTATTTTTCTTACAATCTATCTCTTACAACCTATAAATCTACTTCTTATATTTATATTTCCAATATTACTTTTTACTAAACTTCTCTTATACTTTACTTAATTTTTTTTACTAAAATTAATTTTATCAGTCTTCTCTCTCTCTCTCTTCTCGGAGTGGCCGACCATCCTCTCTCTCTCCCCCACAAAATTATTTTATTTCCAATTATTTTAATTACCGCTGATTTCCACTCCGAAACTCTATAAATACTTCCTCCCTCCATCATTCTTTACACATGTTTCTTACACATAACAAAACTCTACCAAAATCTAAACTCAACAATTCCTCTCTTCTCTCCCCCTCTCTCTCACATTCATACACACTTCCAGTTTTCTTTTTCAAGGTAGCTATCCTAAACCCCTCCTTAGTTCATGTTATGTGACATAAAAAATATGTGTGTTATGGTTTCCAAATAAAAATCCCCATGAGCATATGTTAGGGATTGGGAATGTGCAAACAACATATTGTTCATATCATGTAAACTCCTTGTTCATGTTATGATAAATTGTATTCTTGTTTCTAATCTTAACTTTGTATATGTTTGTAAATATATGTAATATATATTTTTCTAGAGCCTAAAGCTCACTAATCTAACATTTTAATTTATGCATTTATTTCCTTGCTATTTATTTATTTCATGCAATAATTATGACTAGTTATTCTAGTCTTAGACATGTCCTTATCAAGTCAAAACAATTTCTTTTTTTCTATTTAGGACTTATCCATAATCTAAGTCGGGGAAGACTTGAAAAAAGATCTAAGACTTCCAAATTTTTCTTCTTTTTCTTTTCCTTGAGCTTTCTTATGCTTTTTTATGAAACTTGTCCATTCTAAGTTCTGGGAAGATGTAAGCTAAGACTTCCCAATATTTGATTATATATATATGCTTATTCAATTTTCTGTCTCTTATATTCTATATGAATTATTTTTCTCTTACCATATAACATAATTACAAGTTCATATTCATGCATGATCATAATGTTATTGTCTTAATGAAATTTTTCAAAGAAATAAAAGGAGTTCTTTTATTGTATAAAAATAGGACTAAACTCTTTATAAAATAAATTTTAACACTTAGGAAAAATTCTCATTAAAACTTAGGATCATGATTCAACAACATCCTTCTCAAAAATTTAAATAGGCTCATCATAAATTTTTAGTGTGGATAATTAGTTATTTCTTCAAGACTTAATTGTGTGATTCCATTACTCTCTTTTCAAAATACTAAAATAAGTTTATTGTTAAATTCTAATGTTGATATTTCTTTATCATGCAAATTTTTTTTATTAAAACTTATTTGTAAGATTCATACCAATGCTTCAATAAATACTAAGAATAAAACAAAAATTTTCAAGACAAGTTAAAATTAACTCACTAGTTAAGAATCCACTTAGGAATAAAATTTATAAATTAAAAGAACCAAATTTTTGGAAGTAAATTTAATTTTGTAAAGTTAAGAAGTATAGTTATGATAAGGAAACACTCATTTGTAATAAGCTCAAAAATTTTAACAACTTAAAAGAGATTTTTACAAACTTCAACTTTTCAAAATTCTAAATAAATTATTTTGAGGAAAATCATTATTGGGACAATACCATTAGAATCATGCATATAATATGAGTCTATATGTATATTCAAAGGATTTTTCAACTATATAAATATCTATATGTTTTGTTATGAAAATTTTGGATGAAATAGAAATTATAAAATTACAATTTAAAGGATGGAAATTTTGTGTCAGCTCTGCACCGACCCACTTCGAAACCCAAATGGTTTTAAATATTAAAAATAACCTAAAAAATGGATAGACCTTTTTGAGTAGGTAGAAAATGACATATAATATGCAAGATTCTGAGTTAAAATGAGCAAGTTATGATCATTTTAATTTGGAATTCCATGGCTGGAAAAACAACACGAATTTAATTTAATAGGGTTAGAAATTAAGTAGAACTTGGATGGAATACTCATTTTGGGTATTTCTTTTGTTTAGGTAATGAGGACTAAGACCATCTCTTTCCTGATGGTTACTTCGATTGATAGAGATCGCTATGGCCAAGTGAATTTTCCTTTACATTTTATGTATTCATGCATGTGCTTGTAGAATAGAGCACTGAAATTTAGAAAAAGATAAAATGTGGTATGCATGAGGGATTATCATAGGAATGATGTATGTGAATCATTATGTGTGATCAATGAACGATAAGTATATCAGAGCTCGATTGGTTGATTAATGTAATTGTCTTTATGTTTGATGCTATGCGTGCGAATATTGATTGATCACCTTAGAGGAGATTAATTGTGGATAAGAAATTCCTTATAACTAAATTGATCATGCATATCACTTAGAATATCATATTCTCATTTTGCTACTACTTCTCAACATGGGGATGGAAAGGTAAGTTACTTAGCTACATCTTAGGGAGTTAAGACGTTCGAGGAATACGACCTCATGGTATATTTGAGCTAGATCGATCGCTTTGGATAAGGAAAGCATAGGGACTAGCAGTACGGTTAATTAGAACCCCAAGATGCATGCGCAAATTTTGAGAAGGTTGATGGACACATTCAAAGCATTCCCAACCCCTGATATAGAGGGCATAAATCCATTCTGCGTATATCACTGGTTATAAACCTCTCAATTTCTAGGGTAAAATTGGATTAAAACCTAATCCTAATCAAATCGGAGTTTCAAAAGTCAACTAAGATTAAGACAATCCGGCAGTTTCAACTTCGGCAATCCCACACTCGAAACCTGAGAATAATAGAAATAAGTTAATGATGGATTATAGTTCGGAACAATATAAGATAACTTAAAAAGATTAGATTTGTCAAAATTCGATTCTTTTTGAACCTAAACCCAAATGGGATAAGTTCTTGAAAAATATGTCCTGATGCTCGAAATAGTAAAAATATTTTGATTACACCAAAAAGACTCGTAATTATACAAGGATTTCAAAAATATCAGCTTCACAATTTTTTCGGTAACTAAAAATATCATATATAGTTGTTTATGCGTATTTTTATTACTACTGGTATTTTATTTATCTAGTCTACTATTCATAATAATATTTCTACTATTCATTACTATTTCACTATCTCTACTTTTTCTTACAACCTATTTATTACTATCTATACACCTATTTCTTACACTTTTACATTTTCAATACAACTTTATTCACATCATATCTTACAAATTATTACACTTCATTACAAAAATACAAAACAAATCAAATCCTCCCCCTTCTTCCTTCAAGGCTGGCGCTACCTCCCTTTTTTCGTCTCTATTATTTATTTCTTTTTCAATTTGTTTTTATTATATCTAATTTTTACTCTAAAACTCTATAAATACTGCTTTCCTCCTTCATATTTTATACATAATTCTCAAACCTTAATAAAACTCTACCAAAATTTCATCTCAAAATCTCTTTCTAACAATTCTCTCTCAAACACACTCTACTAGTCACCACTCTTCACAAAGAAAAAAAAAAAAAAAAACACTACTTATATATTCTTACATTCACCTTCAACACATAAACACAACTTAGGTAAAAACTTTCTACCATTGATTTTCCTATGTCATGTAACTTAGCATAACCATGGTGTTGTTTCTCAAGAACTCATGTGAGTTATAGAAACAACAACATATTCATGTTTTGTTCTTGCACATGCCAAGAATATTGATTATGTTATTTTGTTATTATTATATTATGTTGTTATTATTGTTTTATGCTCCTAATATAACTTTATATATATATTATTAAATATATGTATATCTATATTTCTTGGAGCCTAAATGCTGAATAACTATCACTAACATGCTTATTATTATTACTCTTATTATTATTGCTCTTATTATTTCTTTTTCTTTTGGGACTAGTCTATTCTTAGTCATGGGAAGCCTTGACGAAGCTAATGCTCTAATACTTGACTGGGATACCTTGATGAAGCTAAAGTTCCTAATACCTGACCTTATTATTTTGCTTATTATTATTGCGTCTTACATCTTTTCTATATTAATATGTGATATTTTCATGCTATATAAAACATATACATGGATTATTATAATGATATTGTCTCAACAAAAAGAAATAAAGAGGAGATTTTCTTTGAACAAAAGAAAATGGAACCAAACCCTTTTTTTATATAACTTAGTCATTAAGTAAAGCTTTTGTTACCGCAAATATAAGAAAACAATTTTTACAACTTCTTTTCAAACCCACCATGAATTTTCCTAAATGATAACAAGAATGATTTTTTTCCCTAAAGAAATTAACTAAGAAAATAAACACTCTCTTTTATGATAAGTAACATGAAGTTTATTAAAACTTAATGTTAATAATTCTTTGATATGCAAATTTTTCATAAAAGTTTAATTATAGGATTTTTACTAACTCCATAATAAGAGCCAAGAACTAAACTCGTTTTCAAAGTTAAGATAAAATCGACTCACTAGTTCATAAATCCACTTGGAGAAATAAAATAGCCTTAATCAACAATTTAAGAAAAAAATGATTTCCTTCCAAGTAAAAATTTTGGTGGAGAGTTTAAAAGACTAAGTTTCTAAGAATGAAATTTTCTTTAAAGAAGTGATGAAATAAAATATAAGAGGAAAAACCTTATTTAGAATTTTCAATCAAAACATTTAAAAGAAAAATATATGTGATATCACTCAAATTATTAATAACTAACAACGACTTAGGAAAAATTATGGGAACTCCATTTTTATCGCTAGAGGTAAAACTTGTAGATATCTTAAAAGACCAAGTTAGGAAAAATTAATTTGTCTTAGAAAAATTAGAAAATAAAATTTATAAGAAAATACTCGTTTACAATAACTCAAGAACTTATAGTGATTTTTCAAACCGCTTAAAGAGGAATTGTTAAAAGTTTTCGATACCTTAAGACAAGTTGTTTCATAAAAAATAATTGTTAAGACAACACCATTAGAATTTTGCATATAAATGAGTCATATAATTTGAAGGATTTTTTTAATCACATAAATATCTATATTTTTGTAAAAGGATTTTTGAATAAAGAAAAGTTTGGAAAATCATATTTTAAGGGCTAGGAATTTCGTAACTATTTTGTATTGTGGTGTTTTGCCACCTAAAGGGGTTTTTATGATAAAAAATAACCTTAGAAATGGATAGATCTTTTCGAGTAGGTAGAAAACGGTATATAATATGCGAAATTTTGAGTTAAAATGAGCAAGTTATGGCCATTTTAAGTTGGAATTTTCTCTATCCGAATTTTAACGCAAATACTAGAATAGAGTTAGAAAGTTTAAGTAAAATTTCCATGAAATACTTATTCCTGGTATTTCTTTCTGTTAGGTAATGAAGCTTAGGAAGATCCGTATTTGGAGGACTATTGCGAGTAAAGAATTGTTGTAAACCCCGGTATTTTTAGTAGTCAAGTAAACTCCAAGAATTGAAAAGCAAAACCCTAAATTGGTCTGGTTCAAGTTTAGTGAGAGAAGCTTAGATACCCTAAATCCGGCTTTCCTTCGGTTTCATAACAAAAGAAGTTTTATAAAATAAACAAATATGAATTATTGTTTTAAAGTATATTTTAAACCTTAGAAAGTTTTAAATTCGGGAAATTTTCTATTTCGAGCCTTCCCGAGCTCAATTACGGAAAAAAGTGTCTCGGGACTAGAAACTCAGAAAAATATTCCGGAATATTCATTAGAACCAAAATTTTATAAGGATTTCAAAAATATGAGTTTTATAATTTTCCGGGCTATAAAAATTACAGTTATAGCCTTTTTCCTGTATTTTCTTTGCTACCGGTAAAGTAGATATCTTGTCTACTATTTACCACTATTCACAAGTACAACCTACACTACACACTACCCTACCCTATTCTTACATCCTTGCAACCACTCATCACATTTTCTTTTCCAAGAAAATTTTGTTTCCTAATTAATTATTATATTTATTACATTTTATTACTTAAATTACAAATTTTATCAAAAATTCAAATCTCTCTCTCTTCCTCTCATCTTGGCCGGTGCACCCCCTCCCAATTTCCCCCTATTTGTTTTATTTTTGCTTCTTTTATTATAATTAAACCCTAATTCCTCTAATATATAAGCTCATTTTCTCTCTCTCTCCTCATTTTCACTCATTCCAAATTTTTACAAAGGCTAAAACTCTCTCTTTTTCCCTTCCTAGTGCCGTGACACTACATACACACATACTCACTCACAAGCTTATTTCATCTTCTTTTCTACTCCAAATCTCCATTTAGATGATGATTCCAAGCTTTGTTATTACATGATCTTGTAATGGCAAGACCATTCTTGTGTGTTTACCACCTTGAATCCCAATGAGCAAATGCTAGGGATGAGAAAACACTAATACAAGAATATTAAGCCATCACAAGAAGTAGATCTTGTGTTTAATGAGTTTTTGTTGGAATAATATCATGTTCATGCATATAAAGTGGAGATCTTGCATGAAAAATTTATGTTCATGTCTTTAAACTCATGTTCATGCACTATAAGTTGTAAATCTAGTATTTAGACATTCATATCTTTATTGACATTCATGGTCATATGAATATTTTGTATTTATATACATTAATGATCATAAAAGCTTAGTCTTGTATGTATAAATGTGTTAGTTGATAGATCTTCATGAGTATAAGGCAAGGAATTTGAAAAGAAAAGATTTTTGTTAGAAAAGTTCAAAAGAAAAATTCGGATGATTTTTGGAACCTATTTTGAAAACCCTTGAAACCACTTTGAAACTCATATTTTACATGAAAAATGAAAGGTATATATAATAGGTGTCTCTAAGGAATGATTTTTACAAGTTGAAATGAGTTTAGGCATGAGTAATGTGTGAAACAAGTAGTGGAATTAAGATGGAAAATTTTTAGTTAGTGATCAAATTGTTAAATTCGTAATTTGAAGTGATGCCTACATAAACACTTAGTATTCAAGCTCAAATTGCAAGTTTTATGTGTTAAATGAAGTCTTTAGACAATAGATATAGTAAAGCTCTAAATTTTGATACATTAAACAAGTTTTCTTATAGGAAATATGCAAGAAATGAGATTTTCCAAAATTCGGATTTTTGTGAAAAGCTTGTTTAAAAACATATTTGCAAGGTGAAAAATATGAATTTCTATGTAGACATGAAGGTCTTGGGTAGTACAGATGTTAAGGACTCATTTTTATTTAAATGACAAGTAAATTCTAAGAATAAAATCTTAAAACACTAAGAGATGCAAAATTTGGAAAAATGGATTTTAAGAAATGACTATTGTGGAGTCTTGTAATAATTAGGAGTTCTTAAAAGTTTCATTATAAAAAATCATCAAGACCATGCACATATTGAACTCATTACATGTCATTCATATTCCATCTATACATGAATCATCAACTAGGAACATTGTGATTAAGTGCAAAACAATAATTTTTCGGAAATGAAAAAGTTACAGAACAGATCTGATCCCTCTGTTCCATGACCTTAATGTTTTCAAAACTTGAAATTAATATTAGAATTAGATAGATCTTTCGAAGTAGATAGAAATCGATATAAAATTTGCGAAATTCCGAGTTAAAATGACCAAGATATGGCCATTTTAAGTTGGAACTTCCGCAAATAGTGAAAATTACGATTTTGTCTAGCTTAGATGTATAGCTTGAATTAGTTATGTGATGAAATTCTCATTAGGTTATTCTTATCTGGTAGGTGATCCCGAAACCGACGATACCCTACCACCCGACTACTACTATTAAGAGACCAGCGTACCATGGCCGAGTGAGTATTACTTCCGATTTCAATTATTGCTTGTGATTGTAATGATAGTTGCATTAGTTGCTTAGGCAGAGATAAAAATGAATATGCATGACGGGGTATTTGGGAATTATATTTGACTGTTGTTGGTATGTGAAGTTGGAATTAAAGAATATCGAAGCCGGGTGATAATTCATTGTTTGTATAGAGAGGAGCTATATTTTATTGTCTGCAAAGATTGTCTGGTCACCTAAAAGAATCGGATTAATTGACTACTGGACATTAAATGTAACTTTGAACTCATTCATATCACGATGGGGATGGAGCATTAACATTTGTTGGTTTTTCATGATCCATAAAACGTATATGTTGGTTAATCGTGATCCATAAAATGAATTATTGTTCAGTTGACCGTAAGCTTAAACGGCGTCGTACCGCACGATTCGTTAATCTGTTAACCTGGGATGGAGGGCGTAAGTCCATCCACATATGATTTCCGGCTGGTCATATGTTTGCTAAATTCACTTGTTTGATGCATTTCACTTGATTGAATAATCACTTGCTTGAATGTTATGTCTTAATTGCGATATAGAAGTTTTCACTCACTAAGCTAGTTAGCTTACGCCCCTATAGTTTTTACTTGTTCTAGCATGAATCCATTTGGCTTAGGCCAAGGCAGGCTACAGCTCAGGTACCAGAGCTAGGAGTTTTCCTTAGAAGTTTATTTCGATTTTGTTTAGACTTCCACAGGAAACTAAAAGACTTTGGATGACTGTAATGGACTTAATATTCTTTTACGGGGGAATGCCCCTTAGACTTTGTAATTTATGTATGTATTTTGGTTTATTATCTATGGCTATCGAATGCCACATTAAACTTTTTAACTCCATTGATAGAGTATTCTATTGTCGTAAAGGGATGCTTTACATCTATATGAGACTCCCGAAAGGGCCGGATGGAAATTCGAGAGTCTTATATAGTATGTGGCGGACTGTTACGTTTAGGATACTCCTATGGGGCGTGACAGTTTAAGTTGGTATCAAAGCACTAGGTTATAAAACAATACAATAGAATGTTAATGTTGAAGACCACATTCTTAATGTTGAAGTTAGATATTTATCTAGATTTCTTGTATGCTATATTTACTATCTCGAACTATACATCCTACCGAAGTCTCCTATTGTTGTGATAGATGACTTACATATAGTGTTAAAGCTTTCGCATAACTTCGGAAAGTCATTCTTAAGTTTTAATAGCATATGTGGTGGACAGCTACGTCTAGGGTACCTTTTGGGACGTGACATAGTTGTATGTATTTGTTTGATCATATGGATGTTACATTGCATATGCTTGCTAGTGGACCTGTTTGATTGTTTTGTCATGGGTGCATTTACATAAGGAATATCTCACTATGCTTGTTATGCTTACCCTTTAATAGATTTTTGATGTTGCAGGATCATTGTTTTTGCACCTGAGACCACCCTTATCGTTTGGGTAGGACTTACGCTTTTGGAAAGCTTTTGGGGGAATTCTATTCGAAGACTTTAGATTAGATTTCTTTTAAAATCTTTAGTTATAGTTTTTTGGTTAAGTAAGACTATGTTTATTTTAGAGATTTATTAGGGGAATGGCCTATGATATTGTAAGACTTTTGTCCTTTAAGTTATGAATATGAATATCAAGTATTTTCTTGATTGCCATATTTTTATTATATTAAATAACATATCCCATTGGTATCTCTTATTGTGGTAAAAGTATGCCTTGCATATCGTATCGAAGCTTATGCATGACTAATGCATGGCTAAGGAACGTTATTCCTAAGCTTTAATATCGTATGCGGTGAATTGTCACGTTTATGGTTTCCTTTGAGGCGTAACAAAAGCATGGCCAGAACACGGCTTACTCTATCCAACCGTGCTTCTCTCTGACCTCAAAAACTAAAATAATACATTTTTTCTAGAACAATATGGCCAAGAACATGGGGTAATGTATCTACTCATGCTTCTCTCTAGTCTCAAAACTCAACCAATTCTAAAAGAACATGGGGGAATACATGTGCCCGCGTACCCCCCTATGTACTTTTCTAGCTCCTTCAAAACTTCGATTTTCTCATCCAAATTGCATAAAACTTGACCCAGTTCATTCCCTAACCTTAAGTGACCCTCTAAGGCTTGCAAAATACAAGTTTAACAAGTACTAATACCCTAATTATGATGTATATCATCCAAACACATTAAGTCTAAAATGCTTCACCAAAAAATAAAGTAATTCCACTTCATAAAAATTGAATAGATGAATGATAGTTAATATGATATTCAGTTAATTTATACAATTGGTCATAAGCTAAGTGAACTTATAGATTTAATCACTAATGAGATTAAACATAAAAGTTAAGTATAAGATGAATTAGTAATGGACTTAAATTTAATATGAATCTTAGAAATAAAATGAATCTAATTAATAAACTTAAGTTTAATTTGACATAATGAACTTTAATAAGCTAAAATGAATTAGGTTGATTAAGTCTAATTAACTTGACTTAGTAATTAAATTAAATGATTAATTCTAATCAACTTGGTTAAGATTAAATTAATATAGACTTAATAATTTGTATTTAACTCAGATTAATTTGTGATTTAAACGTGATTAATATGGAGAGCATATTATTTCAAATGCTTTTATTTTCTTTGAGGGAAAATGAGTATTTTTGAAAGTGAACAATATGATGATGCAATTTTTATAAAGTTGTTTTACTATTACAAATCCACTTGTCTCCATAATCTAATTAAATGATTTCATTAATTAAAACCGATTAGCAATGTTCAACATAAACATAATCTTTTAAAAGGAAGGCTGTGTGTGTATATATAAGGCATTATATGTAGCGATTGTATATACCTTGATTAAATATTAAGCATTACAAATTCCACCAAAATCAATATTTAAACTCATTTGAACACTTCTCGTGAGTTCATCCTTATAGACTCTCTAAGGTATGTATATATATTATTCCTATATTCAAACATAATTGAAAAATAATATTAGTTCATATTACATGCATGATCCTAGTGATGTTGCTCAAAAATTGATTTTACTTTAAGATAGCTTTGTAAAGAAATTAATAAACTTAGGTTTATGGAAAAATAAACTTTGGAAAGTTGCAATAAAATTTTCTTTCTTAAGACTTTACAATTGAGTGATTCAAACTTGAAAAATGTGGTTTTATAATTTGTTTTATTTATTTTGAAAGTTTTAGCTTGCATAAGCATTTTATAAATAAATCTCATTTGATAATTTAATTTCAAGCTTTTGAACCTTGTATGATTGTAACAAAAGAATTTCAAGTTTAAAATTTTTCTCAAGTCATTTTCCTATGTCTCGACATCTTTCAGAAGAACTAGATGTAAGGTTTGTTTCTTGTTATTATCATTTAAACCATAGTGATTTGAGTAAGAAAAATCAAAGTTACACATCTCCTTCTTAATACCCATATGTCACAACATTATTGAGAAAAGTAGTAGAGTGATTTTGTTTCTAAGTTTTATTTTTGACGAATGTTCTCCGTGTATTAAAAATGATGTTTAGAAAATATTTTAAACTATAAAGAATTGTCAATATGTAGAGGTTCATAATTTTATGAATCTCCCATATTATACTAGGCTCTCTAAATCAGTAAATGAGTTTAATGACAATCCCAAGATCATCATCTTGTTTTTACTTTTAAATTTAGAAACTTTTAGCATCATGACACTTTAAGTTCAAAAATCATTTTGTCATTATAATAACATTACTATGAGCACTTTACGTCCACGGACATAAAATTTAAACTCAAAATTATTGTAGCATCAAAATGAACATAGAGTAAAAGGTTGACAAGATTAATAATAAGAATATCAATACAAAAGATAGGAGTTAGCTTGTATTTAAGGTTCCTGGGAATTGAAATAATCCAATTACTGTATAAATTAAATAAAAACAACGCGGGATGAAATGAAATAAATTAGGATTCTTAGATTTTAATCAGGGCTTTCCGAGACTTAAAATATTGTAGTCTCATTTGGACTTGATTTTTCAACATGTTCAAGACTAGAAGTTGACTAGTCTTATTGTGACCTGAAATAGACAAGTCTAAAGCATGTAAATAAATTACTTGAAATAAAGAACATAAATAAATAAATTAGATTAGTAAGCAATATGCTCTAAAGAATATGCAATGCCCTAAAATAAGACATTACAACCCGCCACGTGTCCTCTCTTGAAATAGAACACGCTAAGGCTCTAATATCCACAAATTATCAAATATCACCTGTAAACACACACATAGGATATCTAATAGGATACTTAATACAACCTGTATAATATGAAAATACAAGTAACTTCATAACATTCTTGTTTAATCAAACAAACATCCTAGTTGGCATATCCATAAGCCAACAATCCAACATAACAACAGAAATTGTCCACAAGAGAAAAGCCCTCATTTACAACTTAGTCTTCCAACAAAAAATGATCTAATAATTGTTCATAAAACATAATAATAAAAATCTAACTTTCAGCTGGGTAGTAAGGTCTATTATCGCCATCTCCCTGATCAAAGATCATATCATAACCCGAAAGACCGTATACAATGTATCATTACTTGTACCTAAAATTTTAAAAAATTGAGCTGTGAAGCCTAGTACGATAACTCTAATCCTTAAAAATAAATGCAAATGCACACGCAACAGATATATAATATATATATATATATCAAATGCACTAAGTTTAATGCAAGCATTGGTTTGTTATCTTTTTATATTTTGCAAATCAACACAGTTCAGAACTATGTATACTCTAGTCTCGAACTCAAAGTAACTCAAACTCCGCTTGAAAAACAACCAACTCTTTGAAAATAAGGTAATAATACATATATGGAGGGTACTTGTTGAAACTGTTCATCATCTTCTCCGATTTTCTTAAATTCGAAACTTACTTTTCCTTTAACATAAGTATATCATACTTGTATTAAAGCTTCTCTTAAGTGTTTCTTTACATTCTACATGTATTAAACATGATATAACAGTACTATTACATAATGTAATCATCATTCACTCTATTTTCTAACTTCAACATATAATAGAACATATTAATGAGCTTAGGATTAGCTTTACCTTGTTTTGAGTAAGTTGGAAGGTCACACTTCCCCTCAGTGTCAAATTCGATCCTAGAGTGAGCAATAACATCATTTAGGATAGTGTTTGATAATAGGTAATTCAAATACAAATTTACCTTACCTTGTTATGCTTCTTATTCTAAGCTTGATTGATGTCTATTAGAAACTTCTTCTATGGAATTGATTTAGAAGTGTCTTCAGTGAGTTTTGCTTGTTATTTGAGCTGATTGTTGTTGCTGTTTGGATGGTATTTATGTGAGTTATTGGTTTTGGTTTGTAGCTCATTAACGAAACATATATATATATATATATATATAGATGAAGAAGGACAAGGCAGCTATAATTGGGGTCTTCCAAGAGCAATTCTCCACCGAAATTATCAATTTGCAAAGCTTGTGCCATATTTAATGCATTGGCTGAGTTGGGATATCATCATTGGTTTATCCATCTCTTTCCTTGACTTTTGTTAACCTAACTTGACTAACTTGTTATAGTTTTTGGCTGAGAAAGATTTAAAGGGATCTTAGCCGAAATTAACCACAATTTACACCTAAAAATGAATTAACTTATTATATAATATTTTTAGTTAGCTAATTATCTTAGTTTTAAGATAGTTTAATAAGTTAAACGGGTACAAATATGACAATTATTTAAGAGTTTTATCTCCAAAAATTTATATAGAGTTCTACAAATTTTCTAGATTGTTATTAAGTTCAACTTTGGATTTAAAGTTTTCGTGATAAATTATTTTTAGAATTTTATCTCTTGTGATTAGGGTTTTATAAGCTTAATAGGTCAATTTTTGTTTTAGGCTATAATAGCTTAAGAATTTGCTAACTAGAACCATAGTGTGATCCAAATATTTATTTGGAGTCTAGATTATTAGTTATACATCTGTTTATATTTTTATTATGTATTCATAATCCTAACGGTTCATCTATAAATTATCGTTTTCTAACTATAAGCATTATCGAATATCTACTTTTCAATAAATTTGAAATCTTAGTTAGGTTATTTCTTATCTAGAGTTTTTGATACCACTATGATATCTTATTAGTAATCTTAAATACTATCTAGATAACTTTGTTTTAGGGTTTGAAATTATATATATGCTCATTTCTATTTGTGGTTTAATTCTGAGGTCTTGATTGAGTCCCATATTATCATTCTATTTTCTATTTTTAGTTTTCATATATTTCTAGTTGTATGAAAAATTTTGGGATTTATAGAATGGCTACCTTAGCCATACAAAGACTTTCATATTATGCATAAGGCATACTTCACAATAGAGGAAATGCATTGGAGTGGTACAATTTATGATGGTAAGAATTAAATAACAAAGCAAGAGAAATATATATTTATATATATATATATATATTTAAACTTAAACAAAGTTGGTTACATTTCTTAGGGGCATGCCTCCGCTAATATATTATAATTCACTAAAATATTACAACCGTTCATAAAGTCTCCAAAAATAATAGAGTATCACATGTCTGTCATTAAAGGTTTCCAAAAGAAACTTCATTCTATGCTCTCAAATCTTCTGCTAAGGCTCCTTAAGTCAACTAGTGATTACCTTGAGCATCTTGTCTCTCGAGTAAAGCAACAAGTAATCCTGTTTCATAAAAAATCTATATGGATGTAAGCTACAGAATGCTTAGTGAGATATTTCCCATCATTGTAGAAACAATCATAGACAAACAAGCTTATTGAATTCAAACATATGCTATGCATGCTATTTATGCTATGTTTTATGCTTAAACCCTAATGCCAAAAGTCAACCGGAAACCCTAAAGTTAACAACCCTATAACAAACCCTAGTGAACTTAGATCCGATAATCCCGCGCTCTTAACCTTTGAATAATAAAATTGAGATAATTGTGGATTATAGTTCGTAATAATATAGGGAAGCTTAAAAATATTAGATTCATCAAAATTTAGTTCGTTTCGGATCCGAACAAGATCAAATTTCGAAAACCGTGCCTTGTTGCACCAAACAGTGAAAATAATTCGATAATACCGTTAGACTCGCAATAATATAAGGATTTCAAAAATACCAATTTTATAATTTTTTGGTATCTAAAAATATCAGATATAGCTTATTCATACGTATTTTCTTTAATACCGGTATTAATTTGTCTTATTTACTATTAATGCCACTATTTTACGCTATTCTTTACTATTAATGTATTTCTACTTTTTCTACTACCTATTTTTATAATCTACCATGCCTATTTTCTTACAATTTACCTTTTCCATACAACTTTATTCACATCATAACTTACACATTATTACTTTTTATTAATAAAATACAAAACAAATCAACTCTCCCTCTCTCTTATGTTTTTACTTGTAGATTAGCGACACTAGAATTAGGAAAAGATAAAAACATGAAAGTGCATGTGTAAACCCCGGGAATTTTTCACATTAGTACACGACCTTACAAGAGATTGTATGGATTGGATAATAGATTTAGACTCTAAATAAATTCTAAGAATAAATTGATATCTGAATTTGATTAGATAAAGGATTTAGAATTTGAATAAAGAATTTTTTCAAGACCCAAAATCTAATATACAAATAGATTTAAAAGAAAAATACGGGTATAGAGATTAAATGATTGTTTTTGATCTCGATAATGATTCGAGATTGGGACAGCGATTAGTAATGAGCTTATATTTAGACTTAAACCCTAAATTCAAGATTCCTAGTTAAAATTAAAAGCTACTAATAAGATTTCATGTTCGGTATCAAAACTAAAGATATATATATAATATTATATAGTTTAGTTTCCGTATTAAGTCCAATACTACGCAAATGATTATTTACGCTTATAGACAGAAAACGATGACTCAAAGATAAACCGATAAGATTTTAAATACATAACGAAAATATAAACTATTGTATAACCCAAAACCTGAACTCTAAATAAATAATCGGATCACGCTATTGTTCTAAACCGAGTTTTCTTAAGCTATCGGAGCGTAAAACAAAAATTGACCTAATGAGCTTAAGAAATTTTAATCGCGAGAGATAAAATTATACGAATAAATAACAAAATAATTATGCTAGATAAAATAGGAGAAACAAGACAACACTAAGTAATAATAATTACCAAAATATCGAGTCTAGAACACAAATCACATATAGGAATTTAGTTAATTTGTATTGATGAATACTTTGTCTTAAATAGGTAACTTTGATACACTAGAGGATCTACCAGCTGATTACTACGACTGAGTCAGTATGAGTAGGTGAGTAATTCAATCATATTGTACTGGTTGTGATTGTAAATAGTTAACTATGTAATGTAAAGATAATCAAATGAATGGTTGCTGAAAGTATGATATGATCTGAGTGTATGATTGTTAAAATATCCTTACAAAAGCGATAATGCAATGATTGATGTTGTGAAGTAGTATAATGATGATTGTGTGTAATGTATGATCACCGTGAAATTGATTAAGAATTATTGACTTAACAAAATAACCTGATCATGCATTGCACGAATTGCATTGTTGCATATAAAGTGGTGTGACAGCCTGCTACATATTAATGGGTCTGTTTGTTTTGGCTTTTTTCCGACAGATACAGATACTTTTTCAAACTTTTTTCTAACAAATTATTTATCAAGAAATAGATATAGATAAAAAAATGTTGACAGTTCTCATCAAAAGATCAAATAGAATAAATATAGATAAAATTTAGATACAAATCGGATATATTTACACATATTATTTTAAAAAAGATACAGATACATATGAAAAACAGACAATCCAAACAGACCCAATATTTCGGATCTCTGTTTTCGCTTGGTTGATCTAATGTGTTAGTTCTTCCAAGGTTCTCTTTGGTCTGGCAGTCCTATGAGGAACTAAAAGGCATCGAAGAATGTCGCCTGTAGAATCTCTTTGAAATGATTAATACTTAGGGAGTTTCTAGTGGATTGCAGGAGATGGTTTGTTCAATCAACTATATTCAAAGTGATAACCTTAAAATGAGAAATCGTTGATTCTCCTGTGTACTTAGTCTCTCCTGGGCAGGTGGGTCATTGAGTACTGGTTCTTCAACCCATTAAAAAGAGGGTGTAAATCTTTTTCCTGTTTGGATTCTAGATCATCCAAACTTGTATCTGTGCATATGGTTGAGTGCTTGCATTGCATATGATTGCTAATAACTTGTGTGATGTATGATATGTCTGGTTATTCACTGAGCTGTGGTTTCGCTCATACTCTTACAGTCTTTTCAGGTTTACTTTACGACCTTGGTTAGTCACTTCCAGGAGTATGGCTCCGGTAAGAGCTCAGGAGCTGGAAGTCTACGGTTATAATTTAGTTCCATGGTTATGTACTATTAGAATAGATTATTTAGTTGTGTACTTCAGAAGAACTATATGGTTTGTAATAGTTTTGTAATGTTTATTCACTAAATTATTTCTTTCATATATTTGTTATTTCTTATCAAGCAACTAAAGAGATCCTGTTGTTTTGAAAACCTGTCATTCTCTGAAGGTAATCTAGTGATAGTATTCAAGTGTAACTTGTTTACTACTACTAGGGTACCCTCGGGGCGTGACAGCATGTGATTTATATATGGTTGAAATTATGTTAAGCATATCGGGGCAGAAATTTTCAAATAATCAATGTTTGATTTAGTATAGAAATGATATGTCTGCAAATTTTATGATCACCCTTAAAATAACTAATATTATGCCATGAGTACTTAATTAAATTGATTCATACATATCACGTAGTGAATCACATTGCAGTCATTGCTATATACTTGGTGGGATAAGGGTATAGTAACGAGGTCCGTAGAGCCTGAAACTCTACATAACAGTGAATGATCACCCGAAGTAATTTAATGGCGAGTAGACATCTAAATCAACTATATTTTTAGCGGCTAATAGTAGCTTGCATAAAACTACAAGAATTTATTTATGAATAATGGTCTATATGGCCCGGAACACCTAATCTCGAATGGATGGGTAAATCCATTCAACACATGATTTTCCGATAAGTCATGTATATTGTATGCTCATGTGTTTGTTACATTTCATATGCTCGTCTAAATAACTTGCTTGAATGTTGATTGTTAGACTTTGATGGACTATATCTTTTGATAAGGGAATGCCTCTTTGATATTTGTAAGACTCTTTATATTTTATATCTAAGGTGCTTATGTTATGATTTCCATTCTTAATTGCTATAAATATCTTTTTAAATAACTTGTTTCAAAGTTTAGTTCTCTATGATCGTGAAGATACACCTTACACCTGGTATCAAAGCTTTTGTGATGACTAAGATTATCATATTTAAGTTTCAATATTGAGTGTGGCGGATTGTCGCGTTTAAGGTATCTTTTGGGGAGTGGCAGCAACAAACACATGAGAACACCAGTATGTATAGGTGTCTGGAAACCATACATTGCATGGATTTATGCCCTCTATGTCAAGGTTTAGAGAATTTAATTTGAAGGTCTCCGCAATCTTCATTGCTAGTCCCTGAGCATCCGCTCATAACGATCGATTGGCACAGCTCGTCTTTGAGGTTGTATTCCCCATATGACTTAGTTCTCTTAAGAATGAGCTGGACCACCCTAACCCTTCCGATTCCTTACGTAGGAGGAGCAGCCTTCAACATGTGACTTGAATGATGTAATGCATGCCCATTTCATTTATACCAAAATTGAATATAATTAAAGTATGCTTAAAGGCGATCAAACAAGTATCATACACACATAAATAATATATGTAATATTGATGATATACTTAAACAGCCATTCCTCGGTTTTGATATGCTTAGCATCCATTGTCACTTATTCATAAAAGCACATACATATGTACCCATAACCCATACATGTTTTTTTTATCTTGTCCTTATAAGATTAAGGCAACTCTCTACAAGCACAAACAAGGTAACAAATCATAAGGAAAAACTCACTCTTCCACAGTGTAATCCTTAGTCAAAGTGATCATTAGGATTCATAGCTTTAGGATCCTTGTTACCTGAATAAGGGGAAACCCAAAATGAGTATTTTAGATAAACTTTATCTAAACTTCTACTTCCATGGTTACTATTCTCGCTATGTTTCCGGTTACTTAGGTTAGATTTTCAAATGCCATAACTTGGTCATTTTAACTTTGATTTTTGTACATGAGTAGGCGATTTCTACCTACTTCGAATGATCTATCCATTTATAAGGTTATGTAAAAAATTTAAGGTCATTTAGGTCTTAGAATTAAAAGGGTCAAATTGCATCCAGATCCAGATTCAAACTCATTTTAACACTTTTCACAAGTTCATCCTTTATAAACTCTCTGTCGAGCCTGGATTTTTCCACTATCTAGTTCATTTCTCCTAACCCGATTCACATTAAACCCGAACCCATTTAACATGAATCCTCGACTAGGAGTTAAAAGAAATTTTAAATTTTTGAAAACTTTTTAGAGTCGCCACCCGATATAAATCGGGAAAAAATAAAAGCTAGGATCAATGGGTCGGTTGATCCTAACTTAGCTACTAGTCTGCGAAAATTTGATTTAAAAACCAAACTTTTAAAACCAGATATCATGGATTCGGGGGCTAACCTATTAAAACCAAATGGCTACCACTTTTAGAATTTTAAATTTATAATCTATCCTTTATATGCTCAAAAATTCAAATAAAAATATTTACAAGTCGCATTTTTTGTTTTTCTTTTTATAGAATATGAATATCAACACAACATCTTATATTTACAAAATATTTATTCACAATATTATTAAAAAAACAAAAACATTTTTTCATTTTTCAATGTCGCCCCGTAGGTGCCTACGTACTCGCTAATCGAGATCAGACAAAACGTAGTTCTTTTTGATTTTATAAAATTTTTAATTTGTTTGTATTTTTATTTGGAAACCCGCCAAGTTTAAGTTTTTAATCAATTTTTATTTTGTAAATTCCTAAAGAAATCTAATTTTTGTATTTTTGTTTTTTGAAAATCCTTAAAAGATACTAATTTTGGAAAAAACCCCATTTATTATTATTTTTTGTTAATTTAGAAAATAACTAAGTAAATTTATATAAGGGCTAGGAAAACATTTTTTTTTCTTATTTTTCGAAATTAATTATATAATAAAAATATAATAAAATAATACGGACTGACCTAGGCCGTTAGATCTTCTCGGATCAGATCTGGATCGTCTGATCTGATTACTTAATTAGAGTCGTCTGATCACTTGATTTTAAATCTGGAGCGTTGATTAGCTTGATCAACTCTGGGCCGTCTGATTTAGATGATCGAATCTGGAGCGTAGGATCTGGGCTGACTGTTGACCATTGTCCGACGACCGTTGATTGATGACCGATGACAACAACGATGACAAAAAAAATTTGGAACCTTGTCAAATGATCTGGTTGGCTTTGTTGGAGCTCGAGTGGTTATGGGAGCTGTCGGTGGTGGCTTGGAGGTGGCTTAGACGGCGGTCAGAGCGGCAACGGCTTGGTGGTGGTGAAAGTTCGAATTCGTTTGGTTCTTGCTCTTGTTCTCTCTCTTTTTTTTTTCTTTTTTGAAATTTTTTTTTTTTGGATTTTCCCTTGCTATGCTCTCTCTTGTTCTAAATTTTTTTTTTCAGATCTGGATCTTCTGTTCGGAGGAGGATCGGGGTTGTGGTTTATATAGAGCTTGAGGGGAAGTGAAACGGATCACGACCATTAATTGCCGTTACAAAACTTGAATTCGGCCGTTAATGGCTGTTACAAAACTTGAATTCGGTCGTTAATGGCCATCGGTTACAAAACTTGAATTCGGCCGTTAATGGCCGTCGGTTACAAAACTTGAATTCGGTCATTAATGGCCGTCGGTTACAAAACTTGAATTCGACCATTAATGGCCATCCGTTACAAAACTTGAATTCGGTCATTAATGGCCGTGGGTTACAAAACTTGAATTCGGCCATTAATGGCCGTCCGTTACGAATTGATTCGAAGGATCGGGAGTTACAAAATTGCCAACATAAATTCGTTTTAAAGCACATTTAAAGTAAATAAGTGTCTTTTGATCTTCCTCTTTCTTTTTCGATTTTTTAAACTTCTAAAAACTTATTTACTAAAGATGGGGTTTATTATTATTTTTTTTTTTAGATTTCTTAATTTTCAAATTTTTATATTCTTTTCCAATTTTGTAATTTTTTTATTTTTAAATTTAGCTAATTTATTTATTTTTTTTTATAATTTTTATGATTTTTTAATTATTTTTTTTATTTTCAAAAAGGGGGCAAAAATGGGGTGTTGACAGCTGCCCCTCTTTATGGTGGAGTTTGAACAAAACTCTACTATAAAGACAAAAAAACACCATTTTTGCCCAAGACCTAAACCTGGCGGGTTAAACTACCAAACATCACCCTAACAAGCAGGGGTTTTAGGAACGGCTAATAGCCAACTTTGATAGCTAAAGATTTTTTAAAATGGTCACCTTGATAAACAAGGATTTTGGTCACCTTGATAAATAAGGATTTTGGGTCACCTTGATAAACAAGTATTTTGAGTCACCTTGATAAACAAGGATTTTTTAATCACCTTGATGAACAAGGGTTTTTGGTCACCATCTAGAATGGATGGATTTCTATATTGGACACCATGCTAAACCATCTATCGAGTTTAGACTTTGATATTTGCTAGGTCAACTGTCGGACCTAGACTTATAAAATTGATAGACCATCTGTATGGCCTAGATTTAGAAAAATGATAGGCCATCTGTCGGGCCTAGACTAAAAAAACTGATAGACCGTCTGTCGGGTCTAGATTTTAGAATAATGATAGGTCATTTGTCGGGCCTAGACTAAAAAACTGATAGACCGTCTATTAGGTCTAGATTTAGAAAAATGATAGGCCATCTGTCGGGCTTAGACTAAAAAACTGATAGATCGTCTGTCGGGTCTAGATTTAGAAAAATGATAGGCCATCTGTCGGGCCTAGACTAAAAAACTGATAGACCGTCTGTCGGGTCTAGATTTAGAAAAATGATAGGCCATCTGTCGGGCCTAGACTAAAAAACTGATAAATCGTCTGTCGGGTCTAGATTTAGAAAAATGATAGGCCATCTGTCGGGCCTAGACTAAAAACTTATAGACAGTTTGTCGGGTCTAGATTTAGAAAAATGATAGGCCATCTGTCGGGCCTAGACTAAAAAACTTATAGACTGTCTATCGGGTCTAGATTTAGAAAACTGCTAGGTCATCTGTCGGACCTATGGGCTTTGGTTTTTTGTTTTGAATTGGTGCTACTTGAACTGATTCTTAGCTGGACTGGTAACTATAATTCTTAAAGGCAGGATGACGCTCTTTTGAGCAAGTGACCCTAATTTTTTCAAACAATAGGACGATGCTCCTTTGAGCAAGTGATTCTAATTTTTCAAAACAATAGGACGACGCTCCTTTGAGCAGGTGATCCTAATTCTTCAAATAGTAGGACGACGCTCCTTTGAGCAAGTGATCCTAATTTTTCAAATATAGGATGACGCTCCTTTGAGCAAGTGATCCTAATTTTTCAAACAATAGGACGACGCTCCTTTGAGCAAGTGATCCTAATTTTTCAAATAGTAGGACGACGCTCCTTTGAGCAAGTGATCCTTTTTCAAACAATAGGACGACGCTCCTTTGAGCAAGTGATCCTAATTTTCAAATAATAGGACGACGCTCCTTTGAGCAGTGATCCTAATTTTCAAATATAGGACGACGCTCCTTTGAGCAAGTGATCCTAATTTTTCAAACAATAGGACGGCTCCTTTGAGCAGGTGATCCTAGATATTAGAAGAACAATGACGACTGTTTTTTTTTTTTTTTTGAAATCTTATAATTCGAAAACTGTGCTAACTTGAAAACTTTTCTTGAGTCAAGACTTCTTCTTTTTCATTTTAAATTTACTGGGGACTATTTAGTTGAGAAAACAATAATCTCACAAACTTGATTGAAAAATTTGTTTGAGAAAGCAGTGAATTTACTTTCTCTTTGGATTGAAAAACTTGGTTAAGAAAGCAACAATTTTGCTATTTCTTTTTTAAAAAACTTAGTTAAGAAAGCAACAAATTTGCTATTTCTTTGAAAAAACTTGGTTTGAGAGAGTTAGTTGAAAAAGTGGTTTTGAAAAACCTCTTCCTTCTCTTTTTTAGATTTAATTGGGAAAATGATAGACTTACAATCCCTACTTTTCTCAGAAATGTCTTTTTTTTTTTTTTTATCTTCAAAGATTTGAACCAAAAGTAATTTTTACATATTTTTGAAAATCCTTCTCTTTTTCTTTTACTTTCAAAGAAAGTTACCAACAGGTAAAAATGAATTGTGTTTGCCCATTGATCATTCACTTCAGTTCAGCCATAAGCTTGACTATTAAACCACTTAAGGTTTCTCATTGAAAAATTTTAATCATTGGGGGCAAAAAATTTTACTTTTGGGACTTCAATTCACTATTGGGGCATTGTTTTCAATTTTGGGGCAGATAATTGCTAAACTTGAGGCAGATATTTTCAAATTGGGGCAAGTAATTTTATGCCCCTGTGGACAATTTATATACCAAGATTGGTTATCTCATTTTGATTGCTTAGTCAAAGAGGACTTCCTCACACTCTCTTAGGCTCATTTTCACTTTTGACTCGGATTCCAAAAATTATGGTCCGGCTTGCAAGTAATACACATCAGTCAATCTATTAGGTCTTCTTTGGACTGTAATGTGGGCTTTTGGTTATTGGCTTTAATCAAAAGGATATTTCATAAAGGCTTTTTTTCTGAAAAATTTTTCAACACACCGGGTTTACAAGTCAAGAACCCTTAAGGAAAACTTGATGATGCACTTGTCCCTAGTTTCAAGGGTATTAATAGATCAACTCCTTTGATCCAAAGAGTCTCCAAAGGGTGGAATTTGTGGGCGGGGCTTAATATAGAATGAATTTTGATGATTTTGAGCTATGTGTTTCTATTTGTGTTTGCAAATCATTGATTTATTATCACCTTGTTTGCTTCTTCTTCTTCTTTTTTTTCTTTTGTTGATCTCTCCTTGATTTTTTCTTGTCTTTTTCTTTTCTTGTTTTTTTCTCTTTTTTCCTTTTTTGGGACATGAATCCAAGGTGATTTGTTTTTTTTCTTTTGTGGTCTATAGCTCAAAGTATGTGTGTGTATGGTTTGAAATGGAGACTTTTTCTTTCATAGGAAAAGATTTATTTTTGTCAATTGACTACTCTTGAATTGATGCGACTAGGTCAAGTGCATATAAGTTACTCCTTTTTCTCCTTGTTAATGACCCTAACCTCCTGATTGCCCCATTGTGGGGTGGTTCCTGACAGGGTTTATTTTTAAGACACTTCCTTGATAGGCTCAAATGGGCTGACAAAGGGTAAATGTGTTTAAGATTTTGAAATGAATGCCTAATTTCATTTTGACCCATGTACTAAATTCAAGACAGACCTCCTTTAAGGAATGAGTCCACCTTATCTCTCACAATTCACTCCTCTCTGAGTGTGTAGGGTTGGTGTTTGGGATTAAATTTGCCTCTTTTCATCCTAGGCAATTATTTTTAGTGAGATATTTCTCTTGGCTTTCAATCATCCATTTTTATTGCCTCAAGATATTTAACTAAATGCCCCATTTAGGTTTATCAAATGCCCCTAATCGGTAAAGTCCTTTTGGTTGCCCCTAATTTTGATTTCAATTGCCTTTTACTGAATGATCATTGGGATAACAATTTTTTTGAAATATTCTTTCCTGTTGGCAACTTTCCTTTTTTCTTCATTTATTTATACATTTTTTTTGAAACTTTTATTCTTTTTTCTTTTTTTCTTTCTTTTTAGAAAAGAAATTTTAAAAACTTGTTATTCTCTTCTTTTTTTTGAAAAAATGGTTATTTACAAAAGAGGTTTGGAAAATGAATGTTTCTAATCTAAAGTGGAAATTTATTTACAACTCAAAGTTTTTTCTTTAGGCAAAAACTAACTTACAAGAATAGAGGTAAACAAATGACCCTCTCCCCTTAAGTGGGGGCAAATATTTACAAAATGATTGATTTGAGGACAATGAAATGGAATACTTATGACAAAGATAATTTTGGTTGGAAAGGACCTATAACTATAGGTGGACAATATATTCTATGAATATATACAAGTCTACTCTACACATTTTTTAAGAAAATATATACAATGCAAGATGCAAATATGCACATATGCTAGCACACGGATGCAAATGGGGATAATGACCAATAGATTTTGAAGAATATTTACGAAGTTATATTTAAAACAATGATTTCAAAAACCTTCATCAAATCATTTTTATTTAATCAACTAAAACTAAAAGAATATTACTCCACTTTTTTTAAGACTTTGTTGGAATTGGTTAAAAACTTTTTGTTTTATTTGATTGATTTTTTTTTTTTGAATAAATGATACAACTCCATTTTTTTTTTGAAAAAATTTGGTCAAATCCCATGTTGAAATGCATGATTTGGTAGGGTTCTATAGGTCCCCGGTTTAGTGGTACTAAACCGGAGTGGGAGGACATTTCTTGATCTAGAGGGTGGAAAGCCACAGCCCCCGGACCTTACTTCGTCCTCCTCGCTTAGGCTCTTAAGACGGCCTGGGTCCGACCGTATCTAGCACACATTTATGCTAATATGCAGATGCAAATGCAAATGAATAATCTATTGCCCCCCTTTTTTTATGCCTGAAATATTAGTATACAATATATTCACAAGACAAATATATGTACAAAGAATCAATAAATAAATAAATAAGACTATTGCCCCTTTTTTTTTTTTTTTTTATCTGCAAGATTAGTATATATATTCACAAAACAATTATCCAAATAATGTACAAAGAATTATAATGTATATATTCACAAAAAATCGAGCAATTTTAAAGGATAAATTTAAAATTTAAAATTCCTAAGTGGCTAGCCCTCTTTTTTTTTAAAAAAAAATTTAGGTGTCCCCAGTGGAGTCGCCAAGCTGTCGAGCCTGGATTTTTCCACTATCTGGTTCATTTCTCCTAACCCGATTCACATTAAACCCGAACCCATTTAACATGAATCCTCGACTAGGGGTTAAAAGAAATTTTAATTTTTGAAAACTTTTTAGAGTCGCCACCCGATATAAATCGGGAAAAAATAAAAGCTAGGATCAATGGGTCGGTTGATCCTAACTTTACTAGTCTGCAAAAATTTGATTTAAAAACCAAACTTTTAAAACCAGATATCATGGATTCGGGGGCTAACCTATTAAAACCAAATGGTTACCACTTTTGGAATTTTAAATTTATAATCTATCCTTTTATGCTCAAAAATTCAAATAAAAATATTTACAAGTCACATTTTTTTTTTCTTTTTTAGAATATGAATATCAACAACATCTTATATTTACAAAATATTTATTCACAATATTATAAAAAAACAAAAACATTTTTTCATTTTTTAATGTCGCCCCGTAGGTGCCACGTACTCGCTAATCGAGATAGACAAAACGTAGTTTTTTTTGATTTTATAAAATTTTTAATTTGTTTGTATTTTTTATTTTGGAAACCCACCAAGTTTAAGTTTTTAATCAATTTTTATTTTGTAAATTCCTAAAGAGATCTAATTTTTGTATTTTTGTTTTTTGAAAATCCTTAAAAGATACTAATTTTGGAAAAACCCCATTTATTATTATTTTTTGTTAATTTAGAAAATAACTAAGTAATATTTATATAAGGGCTAGGAAAACATTTTTTTTTCTTATTTTTCGAAATTAATTATATAATAAAAATATAATAAAATAATACGGACTGACCTGGGCTGTTAGATCTTCTCGGATCAGATCTGGATCGTCTGATCTGATTACTTAATTAGAGTCGTCTGATCACTTGATTTTAAATCTGGAGCGTTGACTAGCTTGATCAACTTTAGGCCGTCTGATCTAGATGATCGAATCTGGAGCATAGGATCTGGGCTGACTGTTGACCGTTGTCCGACGACCGTTGATTGATGACCGATGACAACAACGATGACAAAAAAAATTTGGAACCTTGTCAAATGATCTGGTCGGCTTCGTTGGAGCTCGAGTGGTTATGGGAGCTGTCGGTGGTGGCTTGGAGGTGGCTTAGACGGCGGTCAGAGCGGCAGCGGCTTGGTGGTGGTGAAAGTTCGAATTCGTTTGATTCTTGCTCTTGTTCTCTCTGTTTTTTTTCTTTTTTGAAATTTTTTTTTTGGATTTTCCCTTGCTATGCTCTCTCTTGTTCTAATTTTTTTTTTCAGATCTGGATCTTCTATTCTAAGGAGGAATGGGGTTGTGGTTTATATAGAGCTTGAGGGGAAGTGAAATGGATCACGTCCATTAATGGCCGTTACAAAACTTGAATTCGGCCGTTAATGGCCGTTATAAAACTTGAATTCGGTCGTTAATGGCCGTCGATTACAAAACTTGAATTCGGCCGTTAATGGCCGTCGGTTACAAAACTTGAATTCGGTCATTAATGGCCGTCGGTTACAAACTTGAATTCGACTATTAATGGCCATCCGTTACAAAACTTGAATTCGGCCATTAATGGCCGTCGGTTACAAAACTTGAATTCGGCCATTAATGGCCGTCCGTTACGAATTGATTCGAAGGATCGGGAGTTACAAAATTGCCAACATAAATTCGTTTTAAAGCACATTTAAAGTAAATAAGTGTCTTTTGATCTTCCTCTTTCTTTTTTCGATTTTTTAAACTTCTAAAAACTTATTTACTAAAGATGGGGTTTATTATTATTATTATTTTAGATTTCTTAATTTTCAAATTTTTATATTCTTTTCCAATTTTGTAATTTTTTTATTTTTAAATTTAGCTAATTTATTTATTTTTTTATAATTTTCAATTTTTATTGTATTTTCTACCTTTTTTTATAATTTTTATGATTTTTTTATTATTTTTTTATTTTCAAAAAGGGGGCAAAAATGGGGTGTTGACACTCTCTAAGGCATGTATATATATATATATATATTATTTCTATATGCAATCATAATTGAAAAAAAATATTAGTTCATAATACATGGATGATCTTAGAAATGTTGCTTAAAAATTTATTTTCCACTAAGATAGCTTTGTAAAGAAATTAGTAAGCTTAGGTTCACAGAAAAATAAACTTTGGAAAGAAGAAATAAAATTTTCTTTCTTAAGATTTACAACTAAGTGATTTAAAATTGAAAATATGGTTTGATAATTTTTTTTATTTTTTGAAAGTTTTGGCCTATATAAGCATTTTATAAATAGATCTCATTTGACAATTTAATTTCAAGGTATTGAACCTTGTGTGATTGTAACAAAAGAATTTCAAGTTTGAAATTTTTCTCAAGTCCTTTTCCTATGTCTTGGCATCTTTTAGAAGAACTAGATGTGAGGTTTGTTTCTTGTTTTTATCGTTAAAACCTTGTTGATTTGAGTAAGAAAAATCAAAGTTTCACATCTCCTTTTCAATACCCATATGTCATGGCATTATTAAGAAAAATAGGAGAATGATTTTGTTTCCAAATTTTTATTTTGACAAATGATTTTCCATGTATTAAAAATAAAGTTTAGAAAATATTTTACACAATGAAGAATTGTCAATATGTAGAGGTTCATAATTTTATGAATCTCCCATATTATGCTAAGCTCGCTAAATCAGTAAATGAGTTTAATGACAATCCCAAGATCATCATCTTCTTTTTACTTTTAAAGAAAATTTTATCCATCATGTCATTTTAGGTTCTAAAATCATTTTTTCATTATAACAACATTACTATGAGCACTTTACATACATGAACATAAAACTTAAACTCAAAATTATTGCAACATCAAAATGAACATCAAGTAAAATGTTGACAAGATTAATAATAAGAACATCAATATAAAAGATGGGAATCTTAGCTTATATTCAATCATCACACAAATTAAATAAAAACAAAGCGAGATGAAATGAAATAAAATGGGAGTCTTAGATTTTAGTCAAGGCTTTCCGAGACTTGAAATATTCCCTTCTTATTTGGATTTGATTTTTGAACTAGTCCAAGACTAGAAGTTGATTATTCTTATTGTGACTTGAAATGGATAAGTCTAAAGAATGTAAATAAATTACTTGAAATAAAGAACATAAATAAATAAGTTAAATTAGTGAGAAATATGCTCTAAAGAATATATGCATATATATATGTACATAAGTTACATATATAAGAATTAGGCTAGTATGCATAAAGTAAAAAAAACACAAAAATAACATAAGATGAGTACGATGCCTTGTATTTCCATTCCCTAGCATTATGCATCATGGGGATATTTTTATGGAATCATGCATCAAGACATACAAACATGACCATGACATAACATAAGGTAGGTTTTTAGAGCGTTTATGTAAGAGAATGTAGAGATATGTGTGTATGCATGGGAGAGAGATCGGATTGAGAGAGAAAATGGAGGAGGGAGAGTGGCGGCAACAAAATTACAAGGGGGAGAGAGAAAACTTTAGAGAGAAAATGAGAGGAATTTGAGGAAGTGTGGAGAGATGTAAAGTGTGAAAAATGAAGAAGTGGAGGGATATTTATAGAGGAGAGGAGTAGATTAAAGAATGAAGAAAAATTGGAAAAAGAAAAGTGAGAAAGAGAGCCGAAGTCCTTATAGGGGAGGGAGGGAAAGAGAGAGAGAGAGAAGTAAAGAAGAAGTTATGTGAAAAGTACATTTGATATGTATAAGATTAGGTTATGGTTTATGTAAGAGTATAAGAATAGAGAGACAAAAGTGATTGATATGAATTGTAATGGATCGTAGTGAATAGTAATTAAAATGACAAATATATAGTGGTAGAAAATACGATATACATAATTTGGTTCAATTGATGTTTTCATTATACAATAAATTATTATATGATATTAGAAAGATAATTTAATATTATTTTACTATTGATTGTTATTTGGTGATGTTATCTTGTTCTATGTCCTAGTGATCAGTATGGAAAAGATTTGGTTTAACTGAAAAAATTTTAACTTGATAAATTGATGTTGTATTATAGGAAATTATTTTATGACTAAATATTATTTAAATATATTTTCTCGATTTATGTGTTATAGATCAGATAAATAAATTGTTTAGCATAGGCCTTTCGAGTAGAATGATTATCATATTTTTGCTCCATTTTTAAAGATACTTGTTTTCTTAGGGTTTGGTATTTATGGTTTTCTATTCCCATAATACTCATCATACATTTAGGGTTACCCGACTTATCTGACATTGTCTAGAGTTTTCTATACTTATGATTGGTTTAGATCGATTCTAAGGGTTCTAGGGTTTAAGGTTGAACCGAATCAATTAGGTTATAGTATATGAAATTATTTTGATGATGATACGATTTTGTTTAATTACTTACCTTCAGGGTTTCGGGCTTTGCTTAAATCATCAGATATCCTTAGGTTATTAGATCTTTATCTGATCTCGTCTGGGGTTTCTAGAGTTCGGCTTTAACTTGGGTCAATGTTAAGGTTCTGGTTTCGATATTAGCTCTAAGGTTCTTATATAAGAGTATCGACAAATCTAGAGGCTTATAGTGTAGCTCGGGTTGCTATATTAATGCCATTGATATCCTTTATTTTGCATTGTAAGTCTAGATTCTAGTCCTACAACACCTAAACTGAGCCTGTCATGTACCATTCTTTGAACTACGTTTTTTAATCTTTTAGCTCTTGCTCTTATAATTGGCCCTACTAGAAGTTGATCCCTATCATTTCTCCTTAGGTGCTGAAGATTTGACCTCAAATCTTTGGGATTAGCTTCATCATCATTTGACATGTAGGATGTGATACATATTAAAAGTAGCTAAACCTCTATAATCTCTGGTAGTTCTAGCTTGTAGGCATTATTGTTGATGTGTTCTAGAACTCGAAATGGTCCATCCGCTTTTGGTGATAACTTTTGATTGCGTTTGTTTGAAAAACACTCCTTTCTAAGGTGGACCCACACTAGATCTCTTAGCTGAAAGACTTTGAGTTTTCTACCAAATCACCTTGCTCCTTTTGCTTGGCTACTTATTTGTGGAGATGATTTGCTACTTGGTGGAATTGCTTCTAGATCTCCTTAGATTGCTCAACTCCAATAAGACTTTTATCCTTAGAAGTTGATATGGTTACCATATCATGTGGAATGGTAGGATTGTACCCATACACAATTTCAAAAGGGGTCTTGCCAATTAAACTATGTATGGTCTTATTATAGGCAAATTCCACAATAGGAAGGCATAAGTCCCAATCTCTCAAATTCTTACCAATATTTGCTCAAAGTAAAGCTCTAAGGGTCCCATTGATAATTTAATTTGGCCATCTATCTGAGGGTAAGAGGCAGTGCTGAAAAGTAGTTTGGTCCCAAGCCTTCTCTATAGTGTTTTCTAGAAGTAACAGAGAAATTTGACATCACAATCTGAAACAACACTATGAGAAACTCCATGAAGTTGCACAATTTCCTACACAGAAATGTAAACAATAAAAGAAGCATCATCGATATGATGATAAGGCACAAAATGCATGATTTTGCTGAATTGATCCACCACCACCATGATAGAATCCTTCCTCCTCATAGTCTTTGGCAAGCCTAACACAAAATCCATCAATACATCTACCTAAGGCTGTGTAGATATTGGCAAAGGCATATAGAACCTAAAAGGCTCCTTCTTACTCTTAGCCTATTTACAAATAGTATAATGCTTTACAACAACATTCACATCACTCTTCAGCTTGGGCTAATAAAAATGTTTCTTCAAGATTTCAAGAGTCTTCTTCTCACCAAAATGGTTGGATAGTCCTCTAGCATGAGCTTCCCTCACTAACATTTCCCTCATAGAACATTTGGGCATACATAACTTACCCTGTTTAAATAAATAGCCCTCATGCATTAAATACCCATCCACAAACCTTCCTTCGACACATTTTGCTATTACGAGTGTAAAGTCCCCATCACTATCATATTGCTCAAGAATAACACTAAGTCCCAGCAATCTCGAATGTAAGGAAGTAATCAATGAATCCTTGCTGGACAGAGCATCAACCACTACATTTGAGCTTCCCTTCTTGTACTTAATATAACAAAACTGCTCCATAAACTCCATCCATCTAGCTTGTCGTTGAGATAATTTATTTTGATTTTTCAAGTGTTTCAAGGACTCATGATCTATGTAGATAATGAACTCGCGTGCCATGAGAAAATTTTGCCAAGTAGTAAGAGCCCGAATCAAAGGATAGAGAATCCTTATCATAAATAGAATAATTCAATGTTGCCTCTCCCAATTTCTCATTAAAATAAGTAATGGGATGCTGCTTCTGCATCAACACAACACCTATCTCAACCCCTAAAGCATCACATACCCATTCAAAGACCTTCTCAAAGTTAGGTAACACAAGTACTAGAGCAGTAGTCAGCTTCTGTTTAATCTCTTCAAAACTCCTTTGAGCCTTTTCATTTCACTTAAATGCTACTCCCTTCTTGGTAAGCTCGGTAAGTGGTGCAACAATAATATTAAAGTTCCGAATGAGCTGCCTATGGAATGAAGCAAATCCATCAAGGCTTCACACCTTAGATATATTCTAGGGAGTAGGCCTTTCAGTGGTAGCCTTAATCTTCTCCTCATCTACATAGATTCCATCTCTCGACACTACAAACCCTAAAAACACAACTTCCTCTTAACAAAGCACACATTTGAACAAATTACCATAAAACTTCTCCTGTCTCAACACTTCAACCACAATAGTCAAGTGTCCCACATGCTCTTCTAAATCAACACTATATATGAAAATATAATCAAAATATACAACAACAAACTTACCAATGAATTCCCTCAAAACATGCTTTATCGGTCGCCTAAAAGTACTTGAAGCATTAGTAAGTCCAAATGGCATCACAAGCCATTCATTGAGACCATGCTTGGTTTTAAATGCAATCTTCCACCCATTTCCTGGCCTCATTCAAATATGATGATAACCACTCCTCAAATCTATCTTGGAGAATATCTTGGTACCATGGACCTCATAAAGCATTTCATACAATCTAGGTATTGGATAATGGCATTTGATAGTAATATGTTGATGATGCTGCTATCAATACACATCAACCACTTACCATCCTTCTTCAGTAGTAAGAAAGTCGGCACCGAATGCAGACTCATGCTTTCCCTCACAAGTCCCTTCTCCATCAACTCATTTATCTGTCGCTTGAGCCCTTTTGCCTCTTTTGGATTCATGCCATATGCTGGTTAGCAGTGTTGCTCTTGAAATAAGATTTATAACATGCTTAATACCTCGAATAGGAGGTAATCCAGGTGGTAATTCCTCAAGAAAGACATCAGCATGTGGAGAAATTATGTGTAAATGCTAGGGAAAATATTTTTGGGTTATATCTGATTAATGGGATTTGACCGAGTGTATTTAATGGGATCTAACTAAGTGTATTAAGCTAGGAGTCCCATAATTAATAGGATTTGACCATGTATAGTTTCCTAATTTATGCTAGGTTTTTTGTATAAAGGCTGACTAACACTGTATGTAAAAATATAGAATATAACAATGAAATTTTCTGGTTCTATTCTTAATATTATTTATATGTTCAAATTTTGACATGGTATCAAAGTGATTCTTTCTTGGGAACTGTTTCTAAATTTGTTTTTGTCAGATTGATTGTTGATGCTCTCTTTTTCTTGGTCGGCCTTAATTGCTAGTTTCTTTTCTCCATTTAATTAGCCTCAATGGCTGACAACATGTCGGAAATAATAGAGACTAAAGTTGCATCATAGGAGCCAAGTTGTCTTAACTAGGAGGAAATTGAGAGGGTGAGATCTCTTATCAACTGTCTTGGGAAACCTTTAGGTACTTGTTCTTCTATGTATTTAGGTAAGTCTCCTTTTTTAGGATTGGATGCTTTAGATACACACTTCATTAACTCCTGGATCATGGACTCAAGAGCTACTGATCACATGACCCACTCATCTAAATCCTTTTCAACCTACACCCCATGTCCTAGCAACCAAAAAATAGACATAGTAGATGGATCTTTAACAATTGTTGTAGGAGTAGGAGATGTTCAAAAAACCCAACCATAACCCTAAAAAATTTCCTTCATGTCCCTAAATTATCCACTAACCTTGTCTCCATAAAAAAAAACTTACCTAAGATTTATCCTATAAAGTGGGTTTTTACAGTGATTATTGTGTATTTCAAGACAAGGGTTGGGGAAGATGATTAGATATGTTAAAGAAAGGGACAACCTATACTACCTCGAGACCCCAAAACCGTTGAACATAGCTAAAAGTAAGGTTGTTATATCAGAAACCAGTTATCTAACAAGGAAAAAATCCTTCTCTATCATCATCGTTTAAGACGTCCATCGTTTAGGGTCATTAAGACTTTATTTCCAACATTGTTTTTAAATTTAAGTGTTGAAGTTGTTCATTGTAAAGTATGTGAATTTGCTAAATAGAAGCAAGTGTCTTTTCCAATCAGTAATAAAAGGAGTTCAGCTCCTTTTTATCTTATTCATATTGATATATGAGGTCCTTCTATTGTTCCTAATGTCTTTAGAGCATGATGGTTTGCTTCTTTTATTGATGACTGCACTCATGTTACTTGGCTATACTTGTTAAAATATAAGTCTGATATTAGTATTGTACCAGCAAATTTCCGCTTAATGATAAAAAATCAATTTCGAGGTTGATGTCAAGAGATTCAGGTTTGAGCCAGGGATTATTTCAACTAAGTCCTCACTATTTACTTTCAAAAAAAGGGGTTATACATGAGTCATCCTATGTACGTACTCTACAGCAAAATGGAGTAGTAGAAAGGAAATATGGTGACATCCTTGAGAAAACTTGAGCTATGTTATTTCAAAATAATATGCCTAAATTTTTTTTAGGGGAAGCAGCTCTTACAGCTACTCATCTCATAAATCGTTGGCCTTCACGAGTCTTGGAATACAAAAGTTCAACAAAAGTTCTCTCATCTTTTACACCAACATAAAAACACACAAACAATCTTGTTCCTAAGGATTTTGGGTGTGTGTCTTTTGTTCATATTCATGGTCCAAAAAGAGGAAAACTTGATCCTAGGCCTCAAAAATGTGTCTTTGTTGGGTAGTCTTAAACTAAAAAAGGATACAAATGTTACTACCCTCTATCAAAGAGATTCTACATCTCCATAGATGTCACATTCAATGAAAAGGAATCTTACTTCATGGAATCTTATATTCAAGAAGGGAATTCCACTCGAGAAGATAAGAATCAGAAACTTTTCCTAGATCCACTTGATCTATCCCCTAACCCTAAACCTTCCATGTATATTTCAAAGCCTACTCCTTTACCTAAGACTGGTACTGCCATTGCCAACGCCCATGCTAAAGCCACTCCTGTCGAAGCTGTCACGCCCTAATAGTACCCTAGTAGTAATATATATATTATGATATAGCTTGATAATCTAGACGATATCAAATACACATATTCATACTAGAACTACTTTGGAAAGTGACATGAGTTTAACAAAACAGGATCTTTTCTGTTGCGTGATAAGAAACGATGAAAGTAAATAAAATCACAATACCATAATTAAAGCTCAAGTCTAAATAACAACTATTACAAACCATAAAACTATCTAAGTTCTCAAATAATAAAATTGATGCACTAACATCAATTAATACATATAAATAAAGAAAATATGTTTCCCTGTTTCCAAAATTCTTCCAGCTTTAGAATCATACCCATTCTAAGCTCCTAGAAGCCACCAACCAAGGCTTAAGTGTCATCCTGTAAGGACTGTAGGAGTGTGAGCATAACCACGGCTCAGTGAATAACCAGGCTTATCACAACAAGCAAGTTATTATCAATCATATGTAATGCATCAATCAAACACATGAACAATTACAAGCTTGGACAAACCAGAATCCAAACAGGATGGAGATTTACGCCCTCTCATCGGGGTTGAAGGAACCGATACCTGAATCACCTACCCAGGAGAAACTAAGTACACAGGAATCCATAATCCTCACAATTATTATCTCTTTATGTTAATAATGTTTTAAACACTCAGTTCCTGTTTTGTACCTTAGAAACTCCACTAAGTGTTAGCCATTTCACAGCGATACCATGGGCGACGTCCTTCGTTACCAGTTAGTTCCCATGGAACCGACAGAATAAGGTAAACTTGCATAGAACTAATAGCCCATTGCCTAGAAAAACCAAGTATTACCAAAGAACCGAAATTCTAATACGTAGTAGGCGACCGTAAAAATATAATGCAGAATATGCAAGTCATGCTATGCATGCACCATTTTATTTATGAATTCGAAAATTTTTAGTCCGGTTATAAGTGTTCAACTTCATTCAGACACTCAACATGCTTCACATATAGTAATTTCACAAGCCATTCATTATCACTTTTGATTAGAAATATTTATCAAGCAAGTAATTTCAAACAGCAAGCAAATCCCATAATCCCATACACATGAGAGTTCATTATTATTATCTTTGTATTTTAGTGCAACTAAACTACAATCACAAATATTGTAACAAGTCTAAGTTACTCACCTGCCCATACTGATCAGTCGTAGTAATCAACCGGGAAATCCTCGACAGTATCAAAGTTATCTATTAAGATGAAGTATTTGTCAATAATATTCATAAATAGAAAATTAAATTCCTATGAGTGTCTAAGTGTCCTATGTTGGTATTTGGTATTATTCCTATGGCTTATATCGACTTCTTAAAGTATTGATTCTTATGGAAAAGGAATTTCTATCGTTAATTCTTTTAAGTTTCTTTAATTGAGGATTATTTTAGAGGATCCCATTTATCTTTTCATCAATATCCTAAATTCCATCATATCTTGTAGGAGTCTCGATATGTATAATTTCTATGAATTTGTTTGTACACTTTTCTTGTAATGTAGGACTTCTAATCATGCTTGTAAAGCTTGTTTTATCAAGCTCTATGTTCATATAAGGTCTTAGAAGCTTTAAACATGCATTTAGACTAGATTAGATGAAGTTTGAGTCTTGTTTTGTCCACTTTATCCCTAAATCCGAATTTACTAATATCATATTCCTAATATTTCTAAGTCGTTGTTTTTCTTTTCCATCAATATCCAAATATTCTCAACACATCAACCATCTCTCCATTTGAATTCATCAATAGATTAGCAACTTCTATCAACCACAAAACTTTCTTCCAATGCTCAAGAATCCATCCTAAAGTCTATTCACAAATTTAACAATGATAGGTTTAGTTTGGAACTTACCTTGGATTGGAATGGAAGGAGGAGGTTCAACTTCCTCTTAAAGCAAGAATTAAACCTAGATCAAAGATTAGAGGATGAGTTTCTAACTAAACAACATTAACTATAATAAAAGTTTACTAATGTGATCCAACATTCTCACCTTGTCAAGCTAATTTCTTCCTCTTGAACCTTAGGATAACTTAAGACTTTTGGGTTTGATTTTGGTTGTTGTTGATGAGCTGTGTGTAGTAAGGTATGGAAGTAGGCTAGGGGTTTATGGTTGCTCATACAAGGTTCCAAAGCTTCTATGTTGAAGGTGGTAAGGGAAAAAGGAAAGGAAAAAGTGCTGGATGCACTTATGTTTGCAGCTGGGATTTTGGAGTGTTTTGTGGGATTTGTGAGCTCAAATTGTGTCTAACTTAGGCTTATATACATATACTAGGACTAGACTAAGTTTTAGGGGCTAAGGAATTGGTTTTGGCCTTGATAAATGTCCACAAATGCAGCTGTAAATTTCTATACGATTTTGCAAAGTTGAATCCAAAATTTGACTTGGGTTTGACAGATTTTTGTGGCTATCTTTTAGAGTCTTAATTATATTTGTTTGGTAGCTAATTAATGTTATTTATGTGTGTAAAAATAAGAGCTTAAATTGGATAAAAATCGGATCAAATCTGTTGAAGTTTGGAAGTGTGAAAATATGAATTTCTGGATCAATCCATCTTGATTTTTGGGACGAATTTTGAATCCGATTTTCTCATTAATGTTTGGTGTATGAAGTGTCCATTTGAAGGCTCCTTATTGATGTTTAATTGGTCAAAAATATCAGCTCATTGATCCCTAGGAATTTTTGCAAAAATCAGAATTGAACTTGGAGATGGGTGCTACTGTATCTTGTGAAATTTCTCCTCTGCTGCAGCTGTCAAGATCCGAATTTGGCATGGATATTTGGAGTGGTTGTCGTTGTTTTTGTGTGCTGAAATTCTCCTCATTTATTGTTGATTACATGTGGAGTGTTTTGGTTAGTTTTTGGGTCAATTTCATTTGAATTTAGAGGCTCAAATTTGGATCAAAGTTGGACAAGAAATCTCAAAGCTCTGTAGCAGGGAGTCTTTTATTGTTGTAGGATGAATTTCTAGCTTAATTTGCAGCTGTTTTCCTTTTCCATTTGGGCTGTGATTCTTGCAAATTAATTGTGGGTTATAGGTATAGCTTTTGGGTTGGTTTGGGTGTCCTTTTCGGGTTAAATTTGTTGTGGAAATCGGATCAAAGTTGGGTCGAATGTCAGCTGGTTGCAGTTGAGTCTCCTGCTGTTGCTGCTGCTCTGTTTTTTTTTCTCCAAGGTGCTCTGTTTTGGTTCCTTGTTTTGTGTGTGTGTGGATGTGGAGCCGAGCGTGTGGAGTTGTTCTAATTGCTCGGTCCTCCTTGCTGTTGCTCGTGCGCTGGAATGGGGCCTGCTGTTGTGCGTTGAAGCTGCTGCTGCTGCTTGTGCGTGTGTGTGAAGGCTGCCCGATGATGCTACCTGCTGCTTGTGCGCGTGAGAGGAGATCTGTCTCGCTCGGGAGAAATCAGCGCACGTGAAGTGAACTCTATTTTGCCCGTGGATATCCTGCAGCGTGCGCGTCTCCTGCTGATCACGTTCCAGACCTCCCTTCATGCAGCGGTGCAGCGGATTGAGAGAAATCCAATTTTCTCTCTTAATATATATATATAATATATATACATGTGTATATATTTAATAGTTACTAACAAAAATATTTTTACTAAGAAAATAAATTATTCGCATATATCTATACTTGTTATATTTACATTTTATCGAGATAATTTTATCTAAGTTACTACAAAATTTTTAATTATTTGTATTTTCAAATTTTTAGTTAATACTTCACACGATTAATTATTTTTAGTATTTTTAACTTACGTGATTAAATTTTCAAGTTCGATGAATTAAATTAGGAACCAAGTCCTAATAAATTTAGAACTTCTTAACAATTATAACAACGGGTTTGAAATTTTCTTTTTAGTTCTAAGTTGATAATTATTGTTCAGTATTAGTGTTTGTTTGTATTTAAATCTATTGTTTTATACCGATAAGCTCTATAAATAAACTGTATCTCATCGGTTTTGAAATTTTAAAGCTATTTCTAGTTATATCTTGAATATTAGTTCAAGATACGAAATCTCGTTTTTGGTATCTATTAAGGTCCAGAAATTTTTTTATTCAGTTTTTTTTTTCCAATTAGGAATGAGTTTATTACAACTCATAGGTCTATTCTAGGATTTCTATCGGTTTCTAAATTTACTATATACTTTACGCTTTCTAATTTACTACTGTATACTATTGTGAAAAATTTTAGGGTTTACAGAAGCCATTCTTGACGCTACTAGAAAACTTGATAAGACATGAGATATGCAAAGAAGAAGAAAGTAAAGGTTGTCCCTAAACCCATACGAGTCCAAGAGTTTAACCCCAAGTTAGTGAATGAGGCAATATTTTCTAATCCAAACTCACAAGGTGAAACCGAAGGAAAAATGAAAAATAATGATCAACCCATTAATGTGGTTGAAAAACAAGTTGAACAAGTTGATGATGATGATCTAGACTTACCCATTACCATTAGAAAGAAAACTAGAAAGTGTAGAAATCAACCTCTATACCCTTTAGCACATTTCTTATCTTTAAAAAATGTCTTACCACCTCACAAAGCCTTTCTTGTCAGCCTAGATACCATTACTTTCCCTATGAGTGTATCCAAAGCTCTGTGTAATGAAAAATGGAAGCAAGCTATGGATATGGAGATGGAGGCATTAGAAAAGAACAAAACCTAAGAGTTGGTGAGGTTGCCTACTAGAAAAAGATCTGTGGGCTGTGAATGGGTGTATACAATAAAATATAGAGCAGATGGGTCAATCGAGAGATATAAGGCTCGATTGTTAGCTAAAGGGTATACGTAGACATATGGGATTGACTATCTAGAGACCTTTGCTCTTGTTGCAAAGATGAATACAGTCAGAGTATTATTAGCACTTGCTGCTAACTATGGATATGTCATTCAACAGTTTGATGTCAAGAATGCATTTTTACATGGGGATCTAGAAGAGGAGATTTATATAGAAGTCCTACTGGGTTATGGTAAGAACCTGGATACTCATATCGTGTGTAAATTGAAGAAGGCTCTATATGGTCTTAAGCAATCTCCTCGGGTATGGTTTGGAAGGTTTGCAAGGGTTATGTTGACAATGGGATATAAGCAAAGCCAAGGTGATCATACATTGTTCATTAAACATTCTCTTTCAGGGGGAGTCATAACTTTACTTGTGTATATTGATGATATAATGATAATTGGAAATGATGATGAAGAGAAGCAGGCATTGAGTCAGTGTTTGGCTAAGGAATTTCAAATCAAAGCATTGGGAAGGTTGAAGTATTTCCTTGGAATCAAGGTTGCTCATTCGAGGCATGGAATCTTTATTTCGCAATAGAAGTATGTTATAGATCTTGTCAAGGAAATAGGCAAGACAACATGCAAGCAAATGAGCACACCTATGGACCCTTTCTTAAGCTAACAATAGCAGAAGATGATGCTACAGTAGATCAGAAAATGCATCAAAGACTGGTAGGGAGACTCACACACATGATCGGATATAACATTTGCAGTAAGTGTAATAAGTCAATTTATGCACAACCTGAAGGAGGTTCATTTGCAGGCGGCTTATAAAGTACCTTAGTATCTTAAGGGGACACCAGAAAAAGGTATTTTATTAAGAAGAATGGAGGTTTAGTACTTGAAGCATACACTGATGCTGATTATGCTAGGTCTATCATTGATAGAAGGTCAACATCTGGATATCGCACCTTTCTTAGTGGAAACCTTATGACATGGAGGAGCAAGAAACAAAGTGTGGTAGCTCGATCAAGTGCAGAGACAGGGTTTAGGGCGGTGGCTCAAGGTATATGCGAACTACTCTGATTGAAGATCATTCTTGAAAACCTAAAGATTAAGTAGGATGGACCTATGAGATTCTACTATGACATCAAATCTGCTATCAACATAGCTCACAATTCGGTACAACATGACTAATCAAAGCATATTTAGGTTGACAGATATTTTATCAAAGAGAAGCTGGACAATGGACTAATTTGCATGCCTTCTGTGTCAACAAATGGTCAACTCGCATATGTTCTAATGAAAAGGTTAAACAGTTCAATGTTTCAAACTATTGTATCCAAGCTAGGAATGGAAAATATTTATTCACTAACTTGAGGGGAGTATGGAAATTTATGTGTAAATACTAGGGAAAATATTTTTAGGTTATATTTAATTAATGGTATTTGACTAAGTGTATTAGGCTAAGAGTCCCATAATTAATAGGATTTGACCATGTATAGTTTCCTAATTTATGATAGGTTTTTTGTATAAAGGTTGACTAACGTTGTATGTAACAACATAGAATATTATAATGAAATTTTGTGGTTCTATTCTTAATATTATTTCTATGCTCAAATCTTGACAAAACAAAATGTTTCAAAAGATGCTAAATAACCTTAGGTAATGAAGTTTGGCTATCAACCTTGAATATCTAAGCTGCAATAAGAATGTTGGTTCTCTTGAGGTAATGGCTTGCCTTATCTCACCTTTGGTCATCATCGAGGTCTCTTTCTTAAGTGGGTTGATCACTCGTTAAAAACCCCTTTAAAAATTAAATCATCCATTTGATGAGCCTTAGTCAAAATTAAAATCCCTGCCCACAAGTCAGGAGGAGTGTTATAGAATAAAGTTAATAACCTACACTATATCCACAAGCTTCTGAGTATGTGATTCTCACTTCAGTTGGAATCATTAGCCTTAAGATATCTTCTTACCATCTTTCAACAAAGCATAGGTGCATTCATATCCATCATGAAGAACTTGCTGATCAAAAAGCTAAGGTCGCCTCAAAAGAATGTGAGTGGCACTCATAATTAAAACATCACATAACACTTCATCTTCATACCTTCCTAGAATTGAGATTGGTACCTTAACTTTTTGATTTACCTAAACTGATCCTTTATCACAAAACTAACGTAGCTTATAAGGCTGTGGATGTAGCATAGTAGGAAGCTTAAGTCTCTTGACCATAGAAATAGCTGCAACATTCGTATAACTTGCTCTATCAATAATAATTACACAAATTGCATCCTTCACCTTATACTTAATATGAAATATATTTTCTCTTTACTCATCATCAATGGTCTGAGCTACATTCAACGCTCGTCTCATTACTAAAGACATGTTAGTAGCGGGACCTAACATTCCTGTAGTACCATCTTCCATATCATTGAAATCTACCATTAAGTTCTCCTCCTCCTCTTTCTCATCCCCACTCACTACTTCAAGCTTCGTATGTTCATACATAGTAACCATAAATCTTCGGTTTGTACACTAAACAATGATGTATCCATACCCTAAACATCTAAAACATTTGACTTGGCTACTTCGTTTACCAATCGTCTAAGTCTTATTATTGGCTTTACTAGTATTAGCAATTGCCTTACCTCGGTTGTCATCTCTTCTGTCCATCTTCCTAGCATTTCCATTACTTTCTTTCTTTAGTCTTCTCTCTGGAAATGATTGATTGGAGCTAAATTGCCAATTAGGATGCAATGAGGATTGATACGAAATTCTCTTTTTGTCTTTCAACATTGCGAGCTAAGATGATGGCTTCCTCTAATGTGTGAAAACTCTGGAGTTCCACAACACTGGTGATCTCAAACTTCAACCCAGTTATGAAGCGGGCTATAATTTTCTCTTGAGGCTCGTCCAATTATACCGGTTGTCAACATTTCAAACTCTTAGACATAATCCTCTACACTCATTCCATCTTAGCGCAATGAACGCAATCTCAAATATAACTCCTACCAATAGTAATTAGGACAAATCTCGTATGCATCACTTACTTCATCATTTGCCATATGGTAATTTCAGCTTCTCCACTCTTCCTTCTATTATGCAACAAATTACGCCTCCATAATGTTGCATACCCCTAGAACTCTAATGTAGTAAGTTAGATTTTAGTAAGCTCGTCATATTTACAATACTCAAAAACTTGCTTTGCATGTTATTCCTAATCCAGACAGTCATCAAGCGATCCTCCCTCATTGAAGGGTAGAATCTTGATCTTAACCCTTTTGGCTTCTCGAAGAGCTTAAACTTCCTGAGTCACAAAATTGTCACCTCCACCTTCAGCTAAGGGTTGTCCCCTTAAATTTCCTAGCATACACTCCATCAAACACGGTTAACTAATCAAGGCATTTGATCAATGGTCATTATAGTAACATTTGTAGGATTTTGCCCCTGATTAGCTAGGTCTCCATCGTACATACTTTCGTTAGACATAACTGACCCGGACAACAATACAACCCTTCAAAGGAATTTATCAAACACTTGGCCTGCAAAAATATCACCTTTACTTCAAATGCAATTCCAAGTGTCACAACAACCCAACAATGCCACAATACTTTAACAATACAACAAGTAACATAATGCAACAATAACCACTACTCAATTGATTTAATATTAAAGAAAAGCTCGGTTGACACATTTCATCAAACACCTGGTGCACATTCTTCTAAACTCATAAGAACACACCCATAATAAGCTACATTTCCTCAAACACTTCAATTTAGTGATGGAAACAACAACATTACAAGATTCTACAACTCAATCCACTACTATAAGCACTAGATCTACAGTTTCAACAATGAACACAATGTACCTAAGGTTTTCTATACAATACTTATCCTTGTTGTAACCAGCAGCTTTGATACCAAAAATGGTATGCACTAGACCCAATTTAGATGATGTAGGATCTAGATTTGCAATATAAAATAAAGGATATGAACAGTGTTATTATTAGATATTATGCACTGATAGCAACCTAAACTATACTCTCTCTCACTTGATATGACGCATAAGCTAGACTGAGTGGTTGTTTGCCATAATCTTTGATAAATTAATAAGAACTAAGGGTTTTTTCTTCAAGAGAGAAAAACAAAACAAGAGAAGTTCATTAAAGTGTTCATTAGCTAGGGTTTACAACAAAAGAAGGGTATTTATATAACCCTTATTAATGGAAAAATATTAAATAATACAACTTCATAAAAAGGAAATTCATGCAAGGACAAGCAATAAATCACGGGTTTGATTTTGGCGTGATTGCAAGAATCACAGGCGTGACTATGCCCTTAAAGGCCTCTGGTTTTCACTTCTTGACAAATCATAGGCGTGATCATGCCCTTAGTGGCCTCTAGTCCTTATTTTAGCTAAAATCATGAGTGTGATCCTTAGCATCATCTCGCTTGTTTCCTCCATGTGAAGTCATGGGTTGGATCATGGTCATGACTGGCTTGTTTCCTTCATTTTCTTCATGTTTTCGTTCTAATTTCTTACAAATTGATGCATGATCATTAGCATGATGCATTCTATAACCATGTAAGAAATCAAACTCATCTTCTTGAGGTTGATTCAATAAAATTCTTAGATTTAAGTTTTGTAATCCTTTAGCTCTTGCTCTTGTGATTGGCTCTACAAGAAGTTGATCCTTATCACGTGTCCTCCATAATCTATAGCAAGATTGATAAGAATACATCAAATAAAGAGAAACATCACTTAATACTCCCAAAAAAAAAAAAAGAAAGAAATAAAGAAAGAAAGAAAGAATGAAAGAAAAACTTCACAAGTCTCATGAGAAAATAATTCTCAAAACTCCCTTGTCAAAATAACAAGACTCAACCTATATGGAGACATATATGATATTCCTAAGAAGACCTAATATAATTAGAAATTAACCAAATAATAAAATATCAAATAAAAATATGACTCAATCCTTAAATATCTTAGATAAAAATATGAAAGTAACATATCTAAAAATATGACTCAATCCTTAAATTTTGAGAACAAAAATGAGAAAGTAACATATTAATAGTGTTACGATTATGCAAAAAACTGATCGAACTGTAAAAAAAACTGGACTCAACTGAACCAAAATTTTGGATAAGGTCTTTTAAAATAAGTTGGTTAAAGAGTAAGCTCGGTTTGTTTGGGACTACAAATCAAACCACATAGTTCAAGCCAAATTAAATCATTTTACATGTTTAAAAAAAATTCAAACATATTATTTCTTTTAATCATTTTTTTTAAATTGAAATAATTTTTAAAATTTTTATTTAGATGTATATTATTCACGAGAATGGAATTATATTGGTTATATCATATTTTGATTGTTAAATTGAGTTTACAAATAAGTTAATTTTTAGTTTTTAATCTCTAGTGTTATGAACATTCTTCTTTTCTTTTCTTTGTCTTACTAACCTATCCACTTCTATTACCTAGTTGTTTATTGGTTTATGTAATTGATAATGTGTTCATTAAAGCACAATAATGAAATTTGTACCTCATATTGGGATAACATATGTCACATCCAAAAATTTTAAAAAGTAACAATATGTAGTGATTGCCAAGTATATGTGGTAGTGTACATTCGTATACTTGATAAACCTAAATTATACTTTGTTTACGATTGCTAAGTTATACTTTAATTTGCTACTTTTGTAATCAATATTATGAAAATAGAAATTAAAATCTTTATAATTTGGTTTCATGCTACAAGATGTTGATTTTGAGAAAAGGAAGGAGTTTGCAAAGTTTCATGAAATTTAGGAGTTGTTTGGATAAGAAAATAGGAAGGTTTTCAAATGACACGACCATGGCATGACTATGTCATGAAGTTATTTCATTTGAAAGTTATAGGAATATTCCAAAAGAGCTAAAAAAGGATTTTTAAATGACACCAGCATGAGACAAAGCCATATCTCAGTCGAGTCTTACCTAGATCTAAGGAATTTTATATCCAGAAAGTTACATGGGCAAGAGACATAGCTATGTCTCTCTTGTACCCTTTTCAATGCGATATTTTGTCAAGATGTGATTTAAAATTGGAGAGCTGGTAGGCTTACTTAAAGAAGGTTAACTTGGGATAATAACCTCTAAGCAGCTATAACACGAATTTTATACTTTCACTCCATACTTTTAGATTGAAAGTCAAGTTGTGTGCTTGGATCAAGTTATAAAACAAGGGATTCATGCTATATCATATATCTTGTGTTATTTTGTTACTTTCATGGAGGAGTAAACTCTTAGTTTAGATTATGATGAACCTAGGTTGTTTATGTGATTTATACTCATTGTTTTCAATATATTGATTGATTTCTTGAATCTAATTGTATTGCTCTTAATGATTTATCTTGAATCAATAGTGTTGAGTCTTGATTAGATTTCATGCAAATTAACTAAAATATTATTTGTGTGAATAGATCTGCATAAGTAGAGAGAGTTGCATGCAATCTTAGTAATTGGATGACATAAATCTTTAGGATTAGGGTCAAATCTAATATGGAATCGATATCGTTAATGCTATTTTAGGAATTTTAATGAGAAATAAATTTCAATTAATTGATCTAAGATTAGAATTCAATAATCTTGAAAGAGATATTGGATAGCTTGAAAAGTTCATACTATTCAAGAATATCAACTACAAAAATTTGAATTATCTTTAGTGTAATCACATAAATACCTAGCGGGATTCCAAATCTAAACATATTTGCAATTTGGTTAATCTTTATAAATCTTGACTTGTAATTAGTTAGTATTTATTACATATATGTTTTAATTCATTTAAATTTTCGGATTAAGCAATAGGATAAATGCGACTATAAGTAACAATAGTTGTACTCAATTTATATGCTATAGTATTTATATATTCACTTGTCTTCCTTGATCATAGTTGGAATTGTGTTTAAGATTTTCAACTTGTCATTAATTACCTACGATTAGTACCAATAACAAGTCGGTTGATAATTCACAAGCCTTAAAAACATTCACCAACACTTAAAAGATATATACTAGTTCAGTTTCATCTTACTCAATGACTACTTACAAGCATTATTCTAGGCGTTTTGGTTGGTATGGATTTTATATTTCTTTAGACCTATACTGAAATTGTGAGGGAGAGAAAAATTCTACTTGCTTAATAAATGGCAAGGATCTTGTGGTATTCATAATACATAGCAATCAAGTGTGTAACTATATGAGTATGATACTAACCAAATGTCACTCACATAACGTTAACAAGTTTGTTGTGAGATTAGAGAATCTAATCCCACTTTAATATAAGTTTTAAGGAGTTCGACATAAAACATCCTCTACTAAATCCATGAATGTGAAATGGGCCATTATCTTCATAAAAATTATCGTAGACCGTCACATTGCGTAGACTATCACACTGACTTTCAACTTTTATTATGATCTCCTCTCTTGTCACTTAGTTTAATAAAAGGTTAAAAAGAAGAAATATACCTGGTTTCTCATCTCAATGGTCAACATTAAGTGGAAGCAATGATGTAAAATGTGAGGTGCTATAAGTAACCGATTATTACTTGTGGTATAATCTTATTGCTATGTTCTCATTTAGGTGATCACACAAATGATTCACACCTACACATTTAACTATTCCATCCAAACCAATCAAAACAAGCACACACGAGAACCTATCTTAATCACAATCACAAGAAGTATATAAATAGGAGAGATGGTGAGGTTGGTCTACTTACTTGTGAAATATTTGGTATTTGACCGCTCCTTAAAGTCACAAAGTGGATCTTAAAGAGAAGAAATATGATATGTAGTTGGACATAAATACCCCCTTTTTTGTATTTTAATTATCGATTGGGTATTTTAATAACTCAAGATAATGATTTAGTGCTTCAAAATTGAAGTTAAGTTGATTAAAAGGTTATATTGATATTAATTTGGTCTTAGTATATTATTAGATTATGTTTGTAGCTTTTTGTAGAAAAATATAATTCTATCTTTTGCTAAACATATAATATAGAAGAAGCATTATTAATGAATAATGGGAAGTGTTGAATAATGACATTTTAGAGGTGGATCTCATGGTATAACAAAAGAGAAAGTGTTTTGAACATAGTATTATTAATGTTATGATGGAAAATATATGTATATGTGTATATATATATATATGGTAAATGTAAGATGTTATTTATTTAAAATATTGAGAAAATATTCCAAAGTTAGAAACTTCACCATGATAATAGTATTATTATTGTAAAAACGATATAACAAGTTTATCAATTTTTAATAGCTGATGAGTAATTTAAAATAATTAATCGTAGCGACTATTCTTATGGAAATTATTAAAATTATCGTACACGCATGATAAAATCTAGGTGATAGTTTCTCTTAGATGGTTCAATATAGAGAGGTGTTAGTTTTCCTTTAATGCCGAATTGATGCAATCCTTTAAATGGTGTCATCCTGGCATATACATGATCTCCTATATTGTATTCCACTGGCTTACCCTTTTAGTCATACCAAATTTTATAACTACCTTGGGTTTTCTTCATCTTTCTGTTTGATATCTTTATCTTCATGTTCATTTGATGTATCATTTAGGTCTAATGATCATTTGCCCCCATGTTCCCAATATAGTGCTGATTAACACTTCCTTCCATATAATGCTTCGTATGAAGCCATCTGAATAGTAGATTGATAGCTATTGTTATAAGTAAATTCAACAAGCAGTTAATGTGAGTCCTAATCTCCTAGAAATATGAGTGAGCATGTGTGTAACATGTCTTCTAGAGTTTAGATGGTACTATCACACCCTGAAGGATACCATAAATGTGGCAGTCCACCACATATAATATCAAGACTTTAGAATAACTACCTTAGTCGTGTGAAAGTCTCGATAGTACATGTAAGGCATTTGACACGGTAATAGGAAACACTTTAGGAAGTGTGGTCTAAGCAAGTAATAATGAATATACAAGAATCTAAAAATAAAATAGATCATAATATTATCAACTAAAGCTCTATTACATGATCTTTAGGGGCATACCCCTGCTAAATTTCTAGGATTGAAATAACTAAAAGTCTTTACAATAAGTTAAAATACTACGTCAAAAGAGTTTAAAGGAATTCTAATCTAACCCTTTAAGTAGATTTCCTTCAAAAGCTCCCAAAAGAAAACTTATGCTGATAAAAGGAGACCTCGGGTACAAAAACAGGTGCTCTTGTGAATACAAATACCTATAGGGGCGTAAGCTTACGGGCTTAGTGAGTATAATCCCAGAATTCATACTTGAATCAAAATATCAACCAAGTTTATTAAACAAGCAAATGGGATGCAACAAGCAAATGGGATGCAACAAGCACTTGAGTATACAAGACATATGATTTTCAGGGAATTATATGTTAATTGAATTATGCCCTTCATTTGGGGTTAGGTATTTCGGCCCATTACTGCCACTACTTCTTTTAAAAACCATTTTTATAGATCTTACCGGCTCCTATATGCCATAAAAAATATGTAATTATTATCAGCTCCTACTAGCTATCAATTTATATAGTTTTTACAGGCTTCTACTCTCCACATACATAATATACCGATTATGCCTACCACCACTGTCATACACTTGTCCCACCAATTGTATAATAGCGAATGCAATGTGACCTTCAACATATGATGTGCATGCATCGACTTTTATTTAAAGCTTAGCCGTTATATTTTAATTTTTGACAAGTGATCAACCAATTTCAAACACTTCAACATGCTAATAAGCATACAATTTATTAAAAGCATTTTATGCTTTGATATACTTAATATTCTTTCAACATGTTATCATACATTCCAATTTTATCTTTCCTTAAGTCTAATGCAACTAAATTTATAAGCAGAAACATAAGCATAAAAAATAAGGGAAGTAGACTCACTCGGCCATGACGATACTTCTTTCTTATGGATGAGTCGATCGGTCAATCCACTAATTAAAGTAATCCTTCGAGTATGATACTCTTCCTCGGGATCATCTAATCAAGAAGAATACCGATAATGAGTATTTCTTGTCGGTTCTATTGTACTTATCAAATCTATTGTCATAAGATCATAAAAATTTGTATAGAAGATAATCCTAATTTAAAACAGCTATAACATGGTCATTTTAACTCGGAATTACACATAAAACATACCATTTTCTACCTATTCGAAAAAATCTATCCATTTTTAAAATTATTTTCATCAAATCAAGTCATTGGAGCTCCGAAATAGTGGCAATCAGATTCACCATGAATTTTCTTGTTTGCAAAACTTAGTTTTGTAAACTTTTCTTTATCTATAAATACTTGTATAAAATATATAGATACTATAATGGTTGGAAAGACCTTTAAAATGTGTGTATATTTATTTATATATATATTGAGTCATATCAAATGCGTGAATTTAATGAAGTTGTCTCAACCATGAATTTTTTGAAAAGCAAAGTTTTCTAAAAATTTGGAAACAAAACTTTTGAAAATTTTACTTAGCTTGTTAGAAAATTTTTAAGTTATTTTAAGTAAGTATTTTCTCCTTCTTAATTCCATTTCTTTAGTATTTTAAATTTGAAAAGAATGATTTTGTTTTTCTTAGTTTTCTATAGCTTAATTTCTAGGGATTGAGGGTAGTTTTTAAATACTTTTTAAAAGTAGTTAAAATCTATCAAACTCTGTACTTTCTTAACCTTTTCTAAAGTTTATTTCATTTAAATAAAAAAATGATTTCTAAGTTGTTTATTATTTTTATTCCTTAAGATCATTTTATTCTTAAGAAAGAAATTTTCCTGGTTTTTATCAAACTAGTCTATCCTTTTCATATTTAGAGTATTGGTGGAAAAAAAAATGAAGTTTAGTAAAACTTTTGTTAAACAAGATATTTGAATTTTATTTTTTAAGGAATACTTTTCCATTTTATGATTTTGTAAAGTGTATGTATGTATTATCTAAAAATTCCTATGTTGTTTACTAAAATTTATGATGAACTCCTCTAGTTTTTGGAAAAGATTTGCTAAGATGGATTCTTAAGTTTTTATGAAAAATCATTCTTTCATGACAACATTTATTTTGGAAAAAGAACTTCTATTTAAGAAAACCTTTCCTCTTATCTTGTGGAGCCAAAAATCAATGTTCATGCATGATCATGAATATAAATCATGAAATTATGAACACATAAGAAAGATATAATAAGTAATAAAATAAGTGAGTTAATAGAAATGTCAAAGTATTAGGAACCTTAGCTTCATCAAGGTATCCCGGGACTAAGAATAGACTAGTCCTAAAAAGAATGAAAAAAAGAAAAAAAGATTATTTTGACTTGATGAGGACAAGTCTAAGACTAGAGATTAATCTTAAAACAACATGAAATAACTAAATAAATTACATAACTTGGAAGTAAATAAATAACAATGAGCTTACTGATAGTAGAGAAAATACGTGTATAAATGCGATATAAGATATTTTTAGTTATCAAAAAATTATGAAACTGATATTTTTGGATTCCTTACATTATTACAAATCTAATGGTATCATCGGAATATTCTTACCGTCCAGTGTATTAGGATATGGTTTTAAAAAATTGATCCCGTTTGGATCCGAATATATTAAAATTTGGCAAATGTATGATATTTTTAAGCTTTCCTATATTATTATGAACTATTACCAACAATTAACTCGTTTCCATTGTCTAAGGTTTGAGAGTGCAGGATTGCCAGATTTAAATTCTAGGGTTTTGATGTAGATTTTGTTGGCTTTAGGGTTTCCGATTAACTTTTGATTCTAGAGTTTAAGCTTAAACTTGTATAAAAATCTAGGGGTTCACAGAAGGGATTAAGGTAAGAAGAGACTAGGGTAACAGAAGAAAAATTCAAAAGGCCACTCCACAATGACTTATACCTCAAGGAGCACCCTTGACGCCCAAATTGTTGATGGAAGATGAGCCCTTGCTCATACATAGCGCACCACCGTAGTCACTACGGCCTCTTCACCAAGTAATGGCCTTAGTGACATGACCCGAGAACCACATAAGAGAAACATGGCCCAGTCGAATAACCATGATAATAGTAGGAAATGGCCTCAAGCAATACGCCCATACTTATTACATGACCTCGGTGATGGGCCTGCTTAAACAAGGACTGCAACGCTTCTAGCTTGCTTAAATAGGGACAATAGAGCTCAATAGCACCACAGGACTTGCGACCTCCAAAGGCTTGACTTCTCAACCCAAAGGAGGTAAATGGATAAAAGCTTCATGATTTGTCATGCTCTTCGGAAACGAAGGGCAAAGTGAAAAGTTTAACTTTGTTAAGAAAAATAAGAGAAATAAACTAGGTTCATGGTGAGAAGATCTACCCACCAGCACTCCTTGTAAGTAACATAAGACTCTACCAAAACCCGTATTAAATGTCACTAAATCTTTGGAATCCTAAGGTTTACCTCAACTTTCCGATTGCACCTAAGGAACCCAGGAACATTGAAAAAGAAAGTTTTTTACCATACGCCACCTCCCCTACAGAACAATATAATCTTCTATAGAAAGTTTTAATGGAGACCTATTGCTGATCTAGAGGCTAAATGGCAAGTCCAACATGAAAGAATAGATTGAGAAAAATGAAAGCAACTAAGAATGAGCTCACTAAGCACTAACTAAGGATATAATAAAATCATAAGCATGTAGAGGTAAACATAACCTAAACTTGCAAAATGCATCCATATATTAATTAGGAAAAGTACACACTCTTGTGGAAAAATCACATATAAAGAAGGCCCTTAGGAGGTCGATACATGAAACAAGCTTGAGGAGAAGCCCGTAAAAAAAAAAAAAAAAAGTTAGGCCCACACTCACCAAAAATCTCCTTATTGGTCACAGGCTGAGGAATCACGATAATGGCCTCAACTTGCCCCTCTGCATGACCCCTCACTTCAGCCTCGACTATGACTTGGGAAGCTGCCGACACTAGAATTTGTTGGTCTAAACCATGACTCACAACCGCAGGAGCTATTTTGACCTAGGCTATCTGATCTCTAGGGATAGCAGCGACCTTAATCGAATCTCCATCACCAGCTTCAACTCGACTCTGCTCGCCTTCCTCGCTAACATCCTCATCTTCATTAGAAACCTCTGTTAGAGGCTCTTTAAAGCGAGCAGCTAGAAAACCGACGTCCAAATTCGGATACCTCTTATTAGAGTTCCTTTCTATCAACTTAGAGGTATTGGTAACGAGCTTCACTTGGGCTCCCTTTCACTCTTCACTCTTAAAGATCCTCAAAACCTGCTTCTTGGTTACCTTTGGAATGAGCCGACCACTCACCAAATCCTTCGCGGGCCTGCAACAACAATAAGGAAGTAAATGAAGTCAAAAGATAAGTAATGGCAGATGATCACATACCAAGGAATTCATATGACCATACCTTCAAATTTTCCTAGTCTAAATTAGATGATCGAATGCTCTCCCTCAACTTACCGATCTCTAAAGTGGTGAGCTTGAGCTCTTGTTTTTGCCTACAATCCCCAGTTTTGTGTCACTCAACTAACAAGAAATCTTATCTCTCTCACCTCTGATGCCCCTCCACTTACCCTCAAATTCGACAACTGTCGTTTCTAAGAGATAGCTTCCTTTTGCTTCAAGCATATCAGCTTGACTGCACGAGACTTTGTCTTCTATTTCCTTATGAAGCCTTTCATGCTCGTCTATTAGAGAAAGCAGCTCACTCTTGAGGCACACCTTGCTTTGCCTCACCTTGGCAAGCTCTTCTCTAATCTCGCTTTTACGACATCGAGCTCCCCTAAACCTTAGATAAAGGAAAGTAACACTTAATTTCAAGTAATGGAGAATTCAAAAAATATATCTATATATAATAAAATAAAAAGACAGAGGGAAAGGAGGAACATAGTGTACCACCTCACAGCCATCTTTAGCACTATGAAAGCCTCAACAGTTGTCACTAAAGCCTAAAAATAATCAACAAAGCAATGTAAATAGCTGAGAAATAAACACAAATGAGACCAAACTTTGTACCTCACTTGTACATCTTTCGCACTGAAAGTCTACAACCAAGTCAACAGATGACAATCTTCCATCAAAAGCATTCTACCTCTTCTTATCTTCTAGGTGGGATGCCTCCTTGAAAAAAGGCCACTCCACAGCTCTGTTAGCTAACTTCATAGCCCTCCCTTCAACAAAATCAAGAGGCCCACCAGTAACCCCCTTACTAGGTTAATTCCCATTACCCCTAGCCCTAGGTCAATTAGTGGAAGCACTATTATTGCTCCTAGCAGCCTCTATCCCAAGAGATGGCATACTACTAGCCTACACAGGAACAAAGGAAAGATGAGCTGGACTCTGCTCCTCAAGAGACCAAGAATGATGAAAAGGGCCATTTAAACGAACATCATGGCTAATTGTTCTAACCTAACGACTCCAGCCCTAACTTTGGTCTTGGCCACTAAAGTTTCGATCTCGACACAAACTCCCTTTTGATCTAGCGTATCCACATCAATAATCGGCACCATGACCTCAAAAACTTGAGACTCAACCTCGACAGGATGCTTCCCACTAGTCGCTTTCTTCTTGGTTGGAGCTCTCTTTCTTTTCTTTGACAGACTAGCAAGAATGTCAACCATGGGCAATACCGGCATCTTAAACTCTGAAAAATATATAATAAAAAACAATGAGTAATAAAGAATCAAACACCCGCCTAGTCAAGCTCAATAGCTTGAAAATCTCGAACCCTCCTCACAAAAGACATGTCTTCACAACTATGATCACAAAAAGGATCAAGCCATACCTCCATTAGTGATTGGCTTCCTACTCAAAAAGTTCTTTAGCACGAGCTCCGCATCTAACTACCACCCACCTCAATAGCTCATATACCCCTCAATAGCTTGCTTAAAGTCAGCATCATGAGGCTCCAACCTTGAGGGAATTGTATTATATGAACTGGCTTACACCAATTCATCTAAAAGCCAAACTGATGATAGATGCCTGCCTTAGTTCGAATAATCCAGAACTTCTTCTTCTAGTGAGGACAGTTGGATCTCGTAAGTCCACTAAAGAGCCTAAAGGAGCTCTTAGGTCACCTCGTGAGATACCACCACCCCTCATTAGATCCCTTGAAATAGTAGTATCTCTAGAGCAGGACTGGAGTAGGCCTTACGCTAAGACTAAGGCACAAGGCCTCAAAGGCCACTAATATTCATAAAGCATTTAGAAGCAATTATGCAGGAGAAAGCCGATGATGCGTAAAAAAACCCTTTTGGAAAGGGGAGAATGACATCCACAAACCAAAGTTAAATGCTTTCTCATATAAGGCAAAAGCCAATCTCCTAGCAAACAAACCCGATCTGAGGAAGAAGGAAGGATAACCTCCAGTCCTCCGGACAGCCTCACATCTCACTCCTCTTGTGCTCCTTGAGCTCCACACTGGTAACCATGCTATGAACGCGTGAGGACTGTCAACAACAATTGCCCTGCTATGAGAGGTACCACAAAGCCTTTCCCTTCACCATCATCCACGTATTCGTCCAAGGGAATCCAGTACACTGTCATAGCAAGTTCAACATATCGACTCACATATAAGAATTGATGCCCATTGAGTTCCTCCTATCACTATGAAAAGTCGAATCTCAGCTACCACCTAAAGTCTCACTACCAACCGAAGTATTCACATCACCTCCAAGCTTGACCTTCTCAAGTTAATGCTTGCCTCTCTTTCGTCCGTCTTCACCTCATCCGCAAACCTTTGCATCCCACCATCGGAGGAGAAAGATAGGGTGGTGGAGTTACCTAAGCTTGACATGCTGAAATTCCAAGCATGTAGAAATACTAAGAAGGTGATAAGGATTCAAGATGATAATTCTCTTAACAAAGTATGAAAGGTGTTGTTAGGAAATGCCTATTTATAGAGGAATAGAGGGAGACGTTGTAAGGACCCGCTATCATCCCTATTATAAAAACAGGTGATAACAGCTCCTCAACCATATATAACCTGTAGAATTATATGTAAGATTATCCTAGAAGAAATGTTTGAAGTATTATTTGCCTAAACCCATAATATTCAACTAATAAATTTGAAAACTATTGATTTTTTATTTTTTTTAAACTCGTAATAAAAACACATCATATTTATCATATATTAAGAAGGAAATAAGTTCAAGATATACATATATCTAGGTTTAGATATTACAAACAAAGACTTCTTACAAGCCTTATGCAAAAGCCATAAAAGGTAATCCAACCTATATCATCTAATATAAACATCAAAAGATTCCATAACTAGTATATTACAAAATAAGAATTCTATCCTGGTCCATAGTCATATCTAATCCTCCAAGTCATCTAGGAAATCCTTAAAGTCGGTACCGTAACTCGTATTCGTGTAAAACTCGCCTTGATCGTCACTAAATATGAGCCAAAGGCCTAGTACACAAGTAACAAATACAAATGCGAAGTGAATCACACATACTTAAACTAAATGCAAATGCAATAGTCATTAGATTATCAATTAATCTTTAGTTAGCTGAACAATACTAGAGTATTCAAACTCCGAACTAAGTAACGATCACGATGCTCAGGAGGTTAATATAAGTAGCTCGGATACTCATATCTCATAAATAACTTTATCCAAAACGAAAAAGTAATCTCATTTAGGGTTCTCAGCCGTTTCTTGACTTTACTTAGCTCAATCCATAATATCACATAATTCAAGTGTTCCCATAAACATTGAATTAAATCATATTACATCCTTTCAAGAATAAGCAAGTGTTAAACCGATACCGAATACCCTATCAATTACCTACTAAACCACTTATGAAAGTCATTTCAAAATGATAAGGTGGTCTAAGCGCCTAAAACTACCATACCTCAATCTGAGCAGGATACTGCTCTCGAACTAGATTCAACGGTGTAAAAGACACTCATACAAGCAATTATTAAATTTCCTTAATTTAAATTAATTTTAAAGGATGTCTATCCTAAATAAGAATTAAGCAAGTTATTGCGTACCTAAAATAGCTTCGGAACTAACAGGGTGAGCCGAGTGAGGATCTATCACTGTATAAAGAAAATATTAAATTTCTTACTTAGTTCAAGCACAACTCAACTAGTTTCATACATAACCAATCAAAGAAATTCAAATAAATTATTATAAAGTCATAACATAGCATTTAAATAACATATAATATCATACAATACTCAACAAATATTCAATTGATCATATATCAAGCTTTGGAAAAATATTGGAGGAAGTTTTTGAAAATGGAAACTGTAGGGAACATGCCGGCCTTCAATGCCGGCGGTGTTAGTCCAGTACACTCTGCATTAAAAACTCAACGCTTGCCATCGCTGGCAACATTCAACAATACGTCGACTGCGCTGTGTCTAAGCCGGTGTAGATTGCAACTCTAATTTTCCAAAATTTTCAAGAGTTTCACGGGGTTGGTCCATACCTGTGTTACTGTGTACATCGGAAGCGTAGACCCTTATGCAGACAGCATTGGGATAGCGTACACTATAACACAAATTTTTCGAAAAATTACGGACCTTCTTGTTTCAAAACATAAAATTTTACCACATTTCTCACTTCCAAACTTCCTCCAAACTCATTTCCAACTCCAATCTTCAATCCATATGTATTCTAACTTCTTTTAATACACAAAATCTTCATTTTGAACTCACCAAACATCTATGTTTACCATGTTAAACAAGATTCTTGATTCAACCGTTCACCTTACAAAATTAACTACTCAAAACCATTTCTACCCTACTCATTCCCAACTCCATTTACTCCAACACTACATATTACTTACTTAGCACAAATATCAACTTATAAACAATCAAGATATTCATTCAATACCTAACCAACAGATGCATGTCATCAAAATTCATATTAACATAAAACTCATACTCTAACCTAACCTTAAACTATCAAATATATTCTTAACATAACAGATATATACCTTTAGAATCTTAGACTTGTCTTTATGGTCTTGTCACAAGGAAATGAAGGTCGTGCTTAAGAAAAATGTAGGCAATGTTTGGACTTAGGTTGGGTGAGCTTTGGAAGGCCAAAAATGGTGTTTTTGGCTTCTATTTTGGGTCACTTTGGCTTGTCTGATTTTCACACGAATTTTGCACAATTTAGAATTGATAATTATCTAAATATTGACTTTTGTGGCTGCCAAAAATATGGGCTTAAATTAGCTTGGGTTTAGGCTAAATTTTGGCCTATAATTAATGCAACTAAGCTTATTTAGGTTCAATTTTTCTGCTTAAAGTGGAGTTATGTATTAAACATATTTAACTTGTTTCAAACAAATTTTCATACACTTCACTATATATATAAATTTATAAACTCAATATTTAATTACATTAAGATATATCAATATTTAAACACACTAATACAACACATATATTATATACTAACATAAATCATATTCATCATGCCTCATAATCATGCATAAATTCATAAACACATTTATAATATACAAATTGGGAATTCATGGCTATTTCAAACGTAAAGGCCTAAATCCTTCGAAATGCGTGAGCAGGCCTTAAAGCCTTGACATCATGACCAATCGTCGCAGCCGTTAAATCCAAGGAATAATTATTACTAAGACCTTTCAAATCCACAGCGCCTGTCGGGAAAACCACATGTCCTCAACTATGGTAAAGCATCCTAAATATGATACCTAGCAAAAAATTAAACGACCCTCACCCTAGAACATCTGCAATGTGGGGATGTAGCTTAGATGGTGGAGATGTGGGGTATTTCAAGTGAGAAGTGCAATTCACCCAAAATGAGTGGTGGCTACCTCGAAGCAATGGTCTCGTGTGTTATGCACTTTCCTTGTTTTCTGACAATAAGAGTGGGGGGACAAATGTTGACAGGAAAATATAACTCTTAGTCTACTCGATGAGAGGCTTCGAGGCTCAAGAACACCAACAAGCCCTAAAGGGAGCCTATGCTTGTGATTCCTTAACCTCCTTATATAGAAAGAAGGCCCAGGATCCTATCGACAAGTGGTATACGATCTCCTTGAGGATCCTCACCTTGAAAAGGTTAGCCGAGCTCAACCTCATGATCTCCAACCAAGGTAAAGTGCTCCAGTCACATCTCATGGGGGGTTGGACACCACCAGCTTAGCCCTACTCCGAAAGGCCATAACTTCTCTGGGTACCTTCGCCACGTTTGGTACCAAGTCAAATACTGGGAAGTGACCTATCCCAATATGACCCTAAACACTATAAATACTCATGTTCTCTCTTGGGAGAGGGAAAAAAAGAACAAGTGAATAGGAAAAGGAAAAGTAGCTTTATCTATCTTTCACAGACACATTACCCTTACCTACAGACTAACTTAGGCATCGGAGTGGTTGCGCTGCGCAACCCCCAGCACCTCTCCAACCTCTCTTCTGTGTTTGCAGGAGCTAACTCTATCGGCCCAGATTAGCTCGTGCAACAATAACATATTCTAATTTTATTGAATCTAGCATATACTTGTAGTTCAAGATAATCTATGAGAATAGAGCTAGCTTAGTATTATAGTTTTACGATGGATGAAATCTCTCTTTACTATAAGTTTTACATATTTATATGGGTAAATAATTAATTTTAAATATTATTATTTTTGTTTGCATTAGTGATAAGAAATATATAATTCAAGTCTTTTGATATAATGTATTTTTATTTTAAACATAAAAAACGGTTCAATTCGCATACTAAACTATATCAAACCCTTCTTTTTGGTTAAAAAAAATTATGAAACTGAACCATATAATTAGATTCAAAATTGAAAGAATAACAGAACTATAACATACAGATTGGCGCCCATCCTTAAATAGCATAAGGTTGGACAAAATTATCTTCTCTCCTCCTTTGGTTTAATTGGATTCATATAAACTCATTTGTATGAAGAGACTCTAAATGTAACTCTCTAAATTTAAGTAAGAGAACTTTTTCATTAGGCATGATATATTATGCGGATGGATAGTTTTGTTCGTGTTATTTCCTTTCACTTTTCTTATTTTATTTCATTATTTTCACTAATATGCTTATATTCCACTAGGAGATTCATCTTTGTTAAAATATAGACTTTTTTGTTTTAGTTTTATTAGCATAATTTGTTTATCAAGTGAATTTTGTCAACCTTAAATATAAGACAAGATGTCTCTTTCATGGATGAGATCATTAGACATCATCATTTTGATTGGCATTAGGTGTTTAATTGTACTTAATGATTTTGAACAAATCAATATTAAAAAGAAAACGAATAAATAAACAAAAAAAAAAAAAAAGGCTCAATTAAGTGATATATCAACAGTAAACTAATTACATCTTTTCAAACCATGGGAATAATTAGCAAGAACATTCTAATCTTACATGGGTATTATTATAAGACAATAATCCTCCTATGGGGTACCGGGGTACCAAAGAACAAAATCATCAATACCTTCATGAATTATAATCAAATCCTAGAGGAATATATCATTCTGTCGTACGATTTTATTTTATTTTGTCACTCATTTATCGTTGTCTAAATCTGATTTAAACTACCCATCTTATTCGTTGTTTTGTTGTTGATTTCTACCGCATGTGAATAGGAATAGTTGCCATTAATAATAAATGGCCCACGGGAACATGCCCTTGTGGTGGATAAATAAGAATTTCTTCTCCTTCTTGTCCCACACAACGAGATAACGTTTCAGAAATGTCACATCAATACCTATCTGTTTGCATTCAAAAGGTAGTAATAATGAATGAATGATTCATTTCAGACTTTTAGGTAAAGATGAAAATTAATTTCGGGGCCTTTTTTTTAAGCGAAAATTTTTGGGGCTATCAGTATAAACCATAAGGTGTTGTCAACGGATATCTTGGCTATTCATTAAATTGTTGAAAATGACAACTTTTGATATATATATATTAAAAAATGTCATATCCACTAATAATGATATATATATATATATGGTAAATTATACGGGAAGATTCAATATTTGTAGTAAGTTCGTTTAAGATTTCAACATTTTGAATGGTTTAAAAAAATTTCATTTAGGTCTTTATTGATACATATCAATAGCAGAAATATTTAATTAAAACTCAAAATACCATTTTTCTATTGATATATCAATAGAGACCTCAATTAGTTATTTCTCCAAATGTTGAGATTTCAAATAAATTTACTTTTAAATGTTGGGACATTTCTATCTAATTTACGATATATTATATATATATATATATGAACATGTAATCTTTTTCTCTTATATGATATTTAACAAGTATTTATTTTTGGAACCCTTATTAACATTTTTCTAGTACAACAATAGTGGTAAATTTTATGGTTTTATCATTGATTTTAATGAATCAATGGCTCATTTCATATCACATTAATTAAATTGTTAATATATTAATTATTATTATATTTATTTTAACTATCAAATTATTGACTGGATTGTATTATAAGACTTCTACGAAAGTAAACAAATTTTTTATTATTAATTGTTCAATTTAACAATCGCATATATCATACTACAAACACACTTGTAGGGGCAAATTGCATTTTTGCCTGCGCATTCAATTTGTTGAACGGGGTCAAGTATCTATATATATACATATATTCATATTTAGACCATAAATGAAAAAGTTGTTCTGTATTTATTTCAATGTCGTTTATTTAATTAAAAAAAAATGTATACAAGTTGATCTATGTTTTTCATCCGTCCTTTTTGCTGGATCAACAGGCCTTGCAAAAATCAACTAACGTAAGGGTGTCTTCTTTAATGGAAAATGTGGACCCATTTTTTTTTTTTAAATATTAATCTTATCAATCTACATTAATGGCGTGTCACATTTGGCATCATAAATTGATAGCACAAGTGGAAAAAAAATTATTTTATAAGAAAAAGAAAATGTTAATCTCCATTTTTGATGATTTGTTAACTAACACAAGTATTTAACTACGCTCTTGGCCTCCGAGTAGGGTGTGCACGGTACGGTTCGGTTCGGTTTGTATCCCGAACCGAACCGCACCATAATTGACGGTTCGGTTTTTCTTTTAAATTCGAACCTAACCATACGGTTCGGTTCGTAATTTTTTCGAACCGAAAAAAACGGTTCGGTACGGTTCGGTTTGCGGTTCGAACCGTTTTTTTAAAATAAAAAATATATTCTATCGAAAAAGTTCAATTACATATTTCTTATCACTAATGCAAATATAAACAATAATATTTAAAATTAATCATTTATCAAATAAACATGTAAAACTTATAGGAAGGAAAAGATTTCATCCATTATAAAATTATAACTATGACTAGTCTCATTTTTTTGAATTATCTTGAACTATAATGATATACTAGACTTTATCTCAATAGAAGACATAAAATGTAATTCGTTGCATGCTTCTAACTAACATATTACCAATATTATATAAATCAATAAGTAAAAAATAATAGAACTAGATTAATTAGTAAGACAAATAGAAAAGAAATATGCAAAAGTTAGAATACTAGAGGTTAAATTCTAAAATCTACCTTACTTATAGATAACATAACAATTAAAACATATTATAAAAAATCTAATTTTATTCTAATGAATAACACATATCTAGGTAAGAAAATTTTACAACAATTAATTTTTTTAAGTTAAAATACTAGAGTTTAAATTCTAAAATCTATCTTACTTATAGATAACATAACAATTGAAACATATTATGAAAAATCTAATTTTATTCTAATGACTAACACATATCTAAGTAAAAAATTTTAAAAACAATTAATTTATTTTAAAAAATTAATTGTTTTTAAAATTTGTGACATAGATATGTACCATTAATAAAAAAATTAAGAATAAAAATAATATATTTAATTTTTTTAATATATAAAACGGTTCGGTTCGGTTCGAACCGTATGGTTCGGTTCATGGTCCCGAACCGAACCGCGAACCGTTTATCTTTAATGAACCGAACCGCGAACCGAACCGTTTCAAAAAATAACCGAAATTTCGGTTCGGTTCGGTCCGGTCAGGTTCGGTTCACGGTTCGGTCGGTTTTTTTTGCCCAGCCCTACCTCCGAGGCTCCTACTCTTATATATCGCTAGTATATGCAACCTTATGAAATTGGAACATGATATTTTACTATATCATAAAAGAAAATTATAAAATATATTCTTAGAAAGTTATTTCCTGTGAAACAAACATATCTCAAGTCTGCATTATCTCCGGAAAAATCTCTTGCTTAATGTAATATAAACAATAAGTATATCAAACAAGAAAAGAATTTTTCAGCCCAAAGCCATATCATCAAAATTGGAGACAATGAATGTTTCATAGAAAAGATATATATTTTGTAATATATATCAGTACTATTAGTATGTACGAAAAGTTTTTTTAGATGTTTTATTGATCAATTTCAAAGTTTAGATATCTAATTGCATATTTAATCAAAGTTCATCTATAACATTAAATCTAAAATGTTTATCATGTATATTGTATGGATCACAAAAATGCAAGAGGGAATATTAAACAATGGATTGACACTATGATTTATGTAAGCATCACAAATATTTATAAGGTTATGTAATAATGAATGTGATCCATGTACTTTTTATTAAATGAATTTCAAAGCATAAATCGCAAATTTTACGGAAAACATAAATGTTGAGATCTTTTTTCAGTTCCTTAACATAAAAAACAGCCGTTAACCAAACCGATATTTGAATTGTAACAGAACATATCATATATGGACGCTGCATTCTTGTTTGCTTTCAAAAATTCAATAATCAATTGGATTTCAGGAACATCCTAATGGTAATTCCAGCACATACTAATCCCGTTATTAAGCACATAAAATTTTACGAGTCCTAATTTAATATCTAAATTTTGCATATTTTTATAATTAATTGTCTCAACTATGTTTATTTTATAGAAATTATCTAAATTTTGTCTATTTTATAATTAATCACCTAATTAATGATAATCTAAATACGAAAATGATTTTTAAAAGGTAAATACCTTTAAATTTAAATTGATAATCAATAATTCAATAAAAGTTGTAAAAGCAAAAAAAAAAAATAAAAATAAAAAAAACTATATAGGAAAGGAGGAAAAAAAAGGAATAAAAAAAGGGAAAAGAGTAATAAAGTCGTCCTTGAATGCCGGCAGACAAAGACACGACTGCCCTCAAAGAGCCAGAGAAAGAGAAAGTATGGTCACTATCAAGCCCAAAAACCCTCTCTCTCTTCCCCTATCACTCTCTCTCTCTCTCTTTCTCACACATCCCTACAAACCCCACACACACACACACACAAACCCTACTGCTCTCTGCCCTAGGATGTGAAAGGACAAAGGTAATGAAGCAGTAAAACACTGCTTCTGCTTCTGCATCTGCTTACTGTGACAGTGCGGTCAGCGAGGCGTCAATCATAAAGCAATGGATTGCAAAATCATTTGCTTGGTACTCGTGCACACCCCCCCTTTACTTTTGCTTAATGGTATCTGTCTCTTTTTTATCTCTACTATCTCTTTGACCCTATCTGCCCTCCCCTATGCTGTAAATACATAAAAGCAACTAATTTTCAATCACTAATTAATAAATTAATATATACATATATAGATTTGAAACAACTCATAAATAGCCATGCAATCAAGTAGCATTATCATTGGTCTTCTAAAGAGATGTGTTACCGCCTCTCTCGTTATAATCAATTGAAAAAAAAATTGTACTTTTTACGAAAAATAACTTGATGGAAATGTGTCATAGTTCATCCATTTTGCATTTAATTAATGATTGCCACAATGCTTCATGATGACTTATTAGTAATTTTAATAAGTAAAAATTTGATTGATTATAACTTCTGATAATTACATACTAAAGTGAAATACATGTCTACTAATTCTAAAAAAAAAATACCTCAATACAAATTATATACTTTTAACTATAAAATTACCAATATAAAATTGCATATATTATAGGAGATTTTATTTTTAATAAATAAATCCCATGAACAAGATGCGATTTAACAATATATTCTGATAGAAAATCACATGTATAATATACTTATACATGTATCTTATGTCATACATACGATTTACATGGTGGTATATAAATTGCATGTATGAGAAGCGATTTATGTACGATACATAAAAGTATTGTATTGGTATTTTAATAATTATTTTATGTAATTTGTATTAGCATAATTTTTATTTTGCAAGCTGATAATTAGACAATTTCCTACTTCAAACTGCATGTATAAAAATTTGATAAGCGAAAATCCAATTAAGTATATAACATTTAACAACTTTAAATTTTAGTTATAAATTTAGTAGCAACAAAAAATACAGGAAAATTATTGAAATCATTACCTAAACAGAGTCTTGGTTTTTGTGCATCTACATAACCTAAAGTAATAGAAGCAGGTGATTTTTAAGAAAACTTTAATGAATGTTTTAAATTAGCTATTTTGAACTCTTCGCACTTGTGGTGTGTAATTAGCAACATTTTTAAGACAATTATTAAAAGTATGGGCAGAATAATAGAATCAATATAAACAAAAAAAAATTATGATGAACAATTATTTGGTGGATTTTTTTTCTTTTTTTTGGTTTTCTTTGGAAAAGAAATTTGTTTTTACACATATTCATCGTCAATCGGAAGATCTGGCATATTACACAGTCAAGTATATTTTCTATCTCTGCAAATTGCAGAGTCACAGTCGCTATATGCACAAATATAACAACAATAACACCTATGAGAAGTTGCTTTCTCTTGACTGTGTTGACACGTGAGAAAGGAAATTCAAAGGGATATAATGATATATACAATTTTTATATCTCTTTTGTTGTGTATTGCCGTTTATTCCATCAAATCTTCTCTCACTTCAAAACAATGGAATCATGCTTCTTGCCATGCATGGCCATTTACCTCCCGCGAGAATTTCGCCTAATAAGGCGATGCATGAACAGAGAATAATCGTGTATACATAATTTTGTGTGGTAGGATTTTGTAACAACTTTCGGATCTATTATTTTGTCTTCTTCTATTATTTACGTAATTAACACGATAATAAGGTTTTTAATCGTGAATCCCCACAAAATTTAAATTAGTGCTCTTATTGTGTGGTCACAATATACATAAATGAGACAACACGGTATCAAAATAGGTCAAATTTACCTAAGGTGGCTGCAGGATTACATATATGTATATATAACTAAGGGCTGGACATATCTCAATTAAGTCAATATTAAAATCACCTACATAATATTTATTTTTTATTGTAATTATAATATGTCTTATGTATGAAAAAAAAAAATATTGTTAATGATTAGGGTAATGTCACAATCAGTACCTGAACTTTGACCAAATGTGCAATTAGCTACCTAAATTTTTAATTTGATCAATTTGGTACCTGAACTTTGAAATTGAACAATTTAGTACCTAAAAGAAATTTTCATACATACAAATGGTACCTCCGTTAAGTTCTTTGAGGTATTAAATCAATCAATCCAAAGTTTTATAGGTATCAAATTGATCAATTTTAAAGTTTAGGCACCAAATTGATCAAATTAAAAGCTCAAGTAGCTAATTATACATTTGGTCAAAGTTTAGGTACAAATTGTAAAATTATCCCTAATGATTATACCCATAATAATTTCTAAAATTTTAATAGAATTGAACATTTATTTTTGAAAAATGGTTAAGGATACTTGGCACATTTCATGAGAGGCTAAAAGAGTACACTTTTTACCATCTTTCATTATGGCATATATATATATATATATTAAACAAAATTAACTATCAATTTATTAAAAAAAATCAATACATAAAATTTGTGTAAGTTTTGTTTCAACAAAATTATTTGAGCAAAAAATTTCAAGTTGAATAAAAAGAGCAACTTGACACATATATGTGTTTATATAAGTTGTCGTAATATTCAATTATTCAATAATTAACATTCATTTTCATAGCATAATTTTTTGTTGAAAAGAAGTTACTAACGTAAATGTGTAATTTTTTTGGGTGAATTATGGAGATTTCATTTATTTATGTCGAATAAAATTGCTGCAGATCAATACAGCTTAATTACAGCCGGAGGTAGTAAGTCCTCCCTGGAAGAGCAAACTAACAAGTCCCCATAATGGTAAGTATAAAAGATCCGAAAACATCAACTAAAATTAAATCCAAAATAAAATAACGAAGATCCGTAGGAAGAGGCAACAAAAACAGTGTATGAACACTTCATCTGATTGCAACATGTGCCACTATATTCATCTCTCCGGCCGTGACATATTAAGTGGGGCCTCTAGTTCGTCTAAGTCCCTTCAAGATGCAAGTCTCAAAGGAAGGTAAGCGGAATAAATATTACTACTAGTAATCCATTTGACCGCCTCCATGGAATCGGTGAAAATAGTAAAATCAGTAATGTCACAATTGGTATATTAGAATAATTTGGAATGGAATGTTTTGAAATGAAATAGGTTCCGAAATGACAAATCCAGTCCTATGTTTAAAAGTGTACATAGAATGAAATGGCTATAGGATGGCTTTGTCAGAAATGTCTTTAGCAATAAATGCAAGTTATGAATATGCAATAGGATAAAAAAAGTAATTGTATTACATGTAATTAATAAAGTTGGAATGGAATAGCGATTCTACCTTCTCAAAGCGGAATCGAATTCCCTTCAAAAGCTGAAATTATCAATTTCAAGGAACCGTGATTCTGGCTTCTAAAGGTTCATCCGAACATGGGAAAGGAAATGAAATCCAAAATCACGATTTCATTCCGAATCCATTCTTGTGTATCTAACATGATATAAGTTCCTTGTATATTGCGAATTTCTTTGCCTAGAAAATAATCCATAATTCTGCCTTTAAAGGGGAATGTGCAAAGATCTTCCACCTAGTATTATGTATGAAAAGCTTATGCAATGGGATGGAATATTTGTTATGGTAATGTAAATTGCTTGTGGTGAACTACTAATACAAAGTAAGAATAAATGAATTAGTTTAGTATAGCTTTACAATAAATGAATTTGATGTTCCTAATTGTTGTGAATAAGTAAAAAAAAAAAAAAAAATCATTCAAGTAATTAATACATCTTGAAAATGTAAAATGATACTTATAAAATTTAAATTCAATATTTTATAGTTGTACTTTGACCCTAGATTCACCTTAAACACATGTTTTATGTTATAAATTATTAATAAAATTTCTTGTATTATATTTGTGTTTATTGTTTAGCAATTTAATCCATTTAGATATATATTCATAATTTTATTATCATTTGTTTAGGCTTTTTTGTCATAAATTCTTTATATAATTGATATGTAAAAGTATTTAAAAATTGTAAATGGATACATATGCAAATTGACTGATGTGTTGTTGTAGTAGATGATGGTGTAAACTTTACCTTTTGATTTGATTATACTATAATGGCTAAAGAAAAAGAAATGACTAGAATATGAGTTACCTTTGTATCCAGTTATTAGTAGGTCATGTACACATTTTAAATTCATGACACCATTAGATTAGTAAAATTTCTTAAGGACAAGATTATGACAAGGTAAGTTAGGTTCCTTAATTGAGTTCTCCATTTGATTCTGAGCTACAATTACTAGAAACTAAAATAAACATCACTTTTCATCTTTACAAGGGTAATTCATTTAGGCAGTAATATTCATGAAGAAGAAATTAGAGTAAGAGGCAGCTTGATATTGTGTTTTTGATGATTATAATGGATGTTTACTAGTTTAAAGGTGAAAATCAAGGAAACCTAAAGAACTTCTAATCTTGGGAGCAGGTGAGTTTAGTTCACTAAATCTATGGAAAGCCAATACTTGAAACTTTCTTTTCACAAGTTTGGTTAGGTTTACATAGATTTCTTAATAGGAAATTTGAAATGCCATAAAATTTAGGCTTTTCCATAAGATTGGGCTCATAGTTGAATTATTAGGTTTTAATAAAATGAAGTTAGATTAAATGACGGAACAAGAGGGTTTACTTTGTAACATATGGGTGCACATAGATTAAAAGCTAGGACTTTACTACAATATAAGGATGAAAATTTAGATAAAGGTTAGGCAAGGATGACTTAGTGCCTAATTTGGTTTGATCTTACTATCAATCACATATGAAGAGTCAACCCTTATGTTGAACTCTTTTGTTTGGTTAACTCTAAATTAGTCAAGTAATGTTGTAAACCCCCCTTTTTCACCATGAATTAGATATTTAAAGAATTATAAATAGTAAGAATTAATTTAAACGTAAGAAATCTTATTTTAAGATTCATTTATGACTTATCAATGCTAATTTATAATTGGGAGTTTATTTGTGTTCTAGAGCTAAGTAGGAAACTAGGTATGTAATTATTGCTATTTATTATATGCTAGTGCCATATTTAGTAATGATGGTTAATAATGATTTGACTTACAATTGAATTTTTTAAATGGTTGTGCTTATATAAACCAATATTAAACAAAAGAAAAAAAAAAAAAAAAGCTCTAGGACCCATATAGCCTTATACTTTCAAAATTCAAACTTGTGGAGTTCACCCCGGATTTTCAAAAATTAAACTTTTAAATCCACACTACACTTCCAAAACTTGGACCCTTCAAACCTGCACTATACTAAAAATTAAAAACTTATATCGCATTCTCAAAAACTAGAATCTTGGATTTAAGAAGATCCATACTTTCAAAAAACTGAATTTGTGGATACATTATGAGTTTGAGCTTCCAAAATCTAGAATCATTAGTATATTATGGGATCATACTTTCAAAAAATGAGTTATTGGTACATTATGGATGTACACTTTCAAAATCGAGACTTAAGGTGCATTAAAGGCTTAACACTTTGAAAATTTGACCTCTAGTATTTAGTTTTCAAATATCATGTTTCATATTGCATATTGTTGTATGTTGCTTACTGCATTAGAATTTATATGCTCGCTTATGATTTGACATTTGATTGTGTTTACATATACTAATTATTTACTAATTTTTAGCAGCTTTTGTTCAGATCTTTTGTTTAATGAAGATCTCAATGCTTGTGTCTACTTGAGTGTGATTTGTGCACCAGTGAAGGTTTTGAAGATAGTTACGATAGGTATTATTGGACTATTTTGAATAGGAACTTTAGAAAACCTAACAAACTTTAGTAGGATTTTTCTTGATCTTCTAGCATCATGATGATTTTCCCTTTAAGTATTTATGTTTTAGGTATTACAATAATTTAATTATTGGTATTGAGAGATCTTAGAAATTTATATGAATTTAATGAATGTTAATAGGCTTTGAGCCTTATTTCCCATGCCTGCAAAAATGAGTGGTTACATCCTTTTTTTGAGGTGTGACATCTACTACTGATTTATTTATATTGTAATTAACTTTAGTGTGTAGATCACAAATCCTTCATCATATCTCTTGGTGCTAACCTAACTCTTTATTTTATTGTAACTAGGCCTTTTGATACCACTTGTTAGGATCCATATTGGATTTCATAGATAGATTAGACATCGCATGAGATATAAAAAAAAAAAAAATCTAAAGAGAGAATTTAACACATAGATTTAATGTGGAAAAGCTCAAAAAGGAGATTAGAAACCATTGACAGGAAAAATTAATTTTATCTATTACTATATATATGTGTATATATGCATGGTTTTTGTAATTTGTTAGAGTATATCTCAAAAATCGAGTCTAGATTGACATGGTTGTTTCTTATATCTCATTATATATACTGTCTTTTTTTTTTCAGTTAAATAAGATCCCAACCCTAGTACAAAATATAAGATTTCTTTTAGACATTAAGAAAAGGGAAAACAAGAGACTAGCAAAATATAGATAGGCCAAATCAATTAACTACAAGTGAATTTATCTCTATTAGAAAGCTTTTGTAGGTTTAAAATAGGGATAAAATCTTGTTTAATTATTTAGCAAAATGGTTTGAGGATGAGTTCACTTGTTTTAGGAGTCTGTGGAAGGTTATTTAGAGGTTCCATGAAATGTTATTGTAATAAGTCACAATAAGGCTTGCTCATGTGATAGTTTTATGGATCATTTATTAGTTTTGTGGATTTGTTTATTTTATTATTTGCATTTCAATTGGGTCTAGGTGATGCACTATTCATGAGAGAGATTAGTTATTAATTCTTATTATTTTGATTGATAGTTAGAGTCCTATGTTTTTTTATATTGCCCTTATACCCTTTAAGGTCATTTGGACATAGTAGAAGTAGGATAAATTAAATGAGAAGTTTTTAAAGCTTTTTCTCTAAACCCTTTGTCTTATTAATAATTTAGATTGTAATGATAAACCTTAACCCTACATCATACTAATTCCAGCAGGATCTGTCAGGATTGAAAACCTTGTCTATACATGGACAACCTGCTTATTTAACTTAAACATGGCATCATAGGCTTATCAACTGGATTAGACAAAAATCCCATCGCAAATTAGTTTAATAGTGGTGTTGTAACTTGTAACTCATCAATTGAACTAATTTTTCAATCTCCTTTTCCTCATTTCATTGTTCATAAAACTCGAAAACCCGTAAGACTAATAAAATTGCAAAAAAAAAAAAAAAATTATTGATGTTCATCTTTTGTTGCCTTTGCTCGGATATAGAATTTGTCCATACAGGTTCACTCACTTAGATCGATCACTACGTTTCGTTTTCATCCTTGTTCACTTTGCTTCTACGCTATCTTAATCCAATTCCAAAATGGAAAAAAAGAATTGGAAAATAAAAGAAAGATACGCTTCAACACGAGTAACAAATAATTTCGTAGGTTTTGCCATTATACTTGTTAAATAGCTAATTTGCTTCTTTCTTTCTTTTTTTTCCCCCCAAAGTTAAATGGTTCCTAATGAAAAGTATCCAATTCCTGAAATGTGAGATCCCATAAGAAAAAAGGAACCAATCAAATAAGTCAATTAAAGAAGTTATACAAATTAGGCTATGATTAAAGTAATTACATTAAACGATGAATACTTATAAATATGATCAAGAACCAAAAGTTAGAAATTGCTAATCAATAATTGAGTATATAAAAGAATTATTAATAATAAAATTCACTTTGTTTAAGCTTATGTTAAATAAAAATATATACTCTACCCTTAAAATAAGTCTTACATAAACTAAAATTATATAGAGATTGGATAAAATCATTAAAGATCCGACACTGTTCATTTATATATTGGCAAAAACATGTCATATTAGGAAACTAATAAATTTCACAAATTTCAACAGAAAAAGAATCAATAGTTATTATTATAAACTATGTCAAAAACTAAGGAAAGTTCATAAAAAAAAAAAAAAAACAAGTGGCAAAAGAAATTGCCACAAAATTTAAAAACACATGTCACAATGGAACAAAGCTGCTAAAATTTTTTCATGCAAAGTTTTTGACAAATGACATGAATATAGGCATTTCTATAAATGCCAGCCTTAATTTTAAATCCCATCAGAGCTCATTTGAGAAAATAAAAATTTGTTTGGAGATCCAAAATGCTTTTATTCGTCCTCCCTAGATGCTCTGGAAAGACTACGGTGGTAGAAGGTGACCAGAAGTGGTGGTTTCTGGTAGTGGAGAGCAGAAATTACCAAAATTTTCACGGTCATTTCAAGTCCTTTCACAAAACCCTTTCATTGTAAACTCTAGATAATATTAGGTACCTTGCTAAAAATTGCATAATTTTTCTCGATCATTTACTATTTTTAAAAATTAATCTAAAATTCTACCAATTTAATGAAGTAGTAATTGATGTAATTTACATAGTTAAAAAGCTCCTTTATGCATGATAGTGTTTAATCATATTCTAAATATTTAATATAAAGTTTAGATACTGACTTTATCAATCTATAACATAGTTTAGTATTTTTCCTATAAATACTCCATTAATTATAAGCTAATTACCTTAAATAACCATTATAGGCTTATATTTAATATTAACTATACTTAATAGTTTAACTACTACTCCTATAGTATATTATAGAGAAACTTATATTCAATAATTAAACCCTACAATAGTCTAAAAGAAATTCATATTTAAGATTACATGACGTAGTTAATATATATTTACCTACTCTCTATCTCTAGTAATTATTAAGGGTATTGTGAGAAGAGATAAATTCTAGATTATTTAATCGAAACCTCATAATTTTTCTAGATTTTTCATCACACGTTCACTATTTTTAATAATTTTTCTAAATTCTAGATTTTAAAAATAATCACTATAAAGTTAAATTAGTATAAAATAGCTAAAGTCTTTTAGTTTACTTCAAACTTTTTACTAGAATTACTAAGTTTAGATGTTAAACTTACTTATCTTACTATTTCTCCGATAATAATTTCTTAATTATAAGCTAGTTATTCAATAAAAGCCAATATAAAACTATAATTAGTACTTAAATTATATAAACCATATTAAATTGCATCCTAAAACACACAATAATTGTAATCCATTCCTAATTAGCTAAATTAGGAATTATTACCCTTTCTAATTACATTAAGGAAAAGAAGGAAAATGATAAAATAAACCAACTGACCTACTTATGAAACTATAGATACTTATAACTATTCCTTGTTAGATATTATTAGGTGTCATAGGAAACGTTGATGAATCGCAGTTTCGGAAAGCGGTTCATTTATATGGTAATTATAAAAAGGGATATTATTTACATTATAATCATTTGTGCTTGTAGTTAGTTCTAAAATGCATGTGATTGATAATCTTACTTTGAAATTGGATGTTTAATTACTCTGTTGTGTTGGTATGAACTATTTGTTTGATCGCCTAAGTAAAAACATATCATTAAGTGAAATAACCTAAATTAAACCTACTAAATTAATTTACATATATTTGATAGATGATTTTGTGATTTAAATTGTTATAGTTAAGTTATTATAATTTGATTTGATGACATGATAAATTATTAGTATAGGAATATTTTATATGAATTATATGTGTGTTGGTGAAGTTAAGTGATTGTAGTAATATATATGGAATTGTATTGAAAATAATATGATTGTTTATTTTATGATAATTGAGAGACTTCTTTGCTGTAAAATTTTTAGAACAAGCCCCAAAGCCCATCTTCTTTTCAAATCAAACTCAAGCCTACATGCACACAACCAAAGCCTAAGCCCATGCATCTTCTATAAGCTTCTAAACATGCCTAAAAGTGAAAAAGGCAACAAAAATATCAATCCAAAACAGACCCCAAAACTATCGTCTCTCTCTCTTCTCTCACCCTATCTTCTTCATCTTTCTTAATACAAGCAAACCTTAAATTACACTTCAACATCCCTTCTAAATCTTACTCCCACTAGTTTTTAAACAAAGAAATAATCAAAGGAGCAAGTAGGAGTAATAATTTAAGTTAAGAAAGAAGTAAGAGAGGCTTAATTGATTCTAGTAGCCATAAAAGTCAGTAAAGTGATTTCTTGCAAATTATGTTAAATTATAGTTTTTAATTGATGTTAATTGTTGAATTGGAGTAGAACTTTGGTGTTTTAGATAAGTAGATGGTTTGATAACATGTAAACTAGAATAGATATGCAAATAGTTACATGTACATTAGGTGTTTGAAGAAATATGAAAACATACACTAGGAATACTCGGGGGGAGGGGTAGGGGGTGAATTGAGTATTTGCCCAAAAATTGGAAATAATAACTTTGAAAAACAACTGATAAAAAAATATCAATTAGATTTGCAGCGGATAACTATACAATAGATATAATATGTAATTTAAAGAGAAAGAGATAGAAATAGAGATAGATCAAGCCACAAGATTTAACATGGAGTTCGACCCTTTGCCTACTCTCCATAGTCCACCAATTGCCTCTTTCTAAATCTTCACCACCACTATATTGATATCAAAGAGTTGGCTCGAAACGAACAATATTATACCTATAGGGAATAAAATATTTCATTTCTCTCCCTAAGTATTTTTATATGAGTAGCAATAAGTATAAACTAAGCACTAGAGTGTATTTTTCTAATATAATGTACAAGAGAACAAAGAAAAGGCATTTGTTTGATCACAGTTAATGAGCTCATAAAATAATTTGGGACTTCACTTCACCGTTGATCTCTAGGACTTTTTATATAAATAGCCTTTGAAATTCAAAAGTCCGTTAAACACAACGTCTATAACCTGCCAAACATTAAATGCACTCCAACTGCTCTTTTTCTTTTCGCATCAACGTCTAATTGTAAGCCGTAGCGCCTCAAATACCCTTCACGCCTCACTTCATCGTGCCTAAATATTGCCCTCGACAGTTTCTTATATTCGAGCTTTGTCAAGCTTCAAAAAATGAAATATCGAGCCCTAATTTTGATATGTGGAGGCCTAAATTTGACCATCGACAATCACTCTGACATTTGCCTTTGTTGAGTCGTTTTTTGGGCATGTCGAGCCTTAAATTCTGATGTGTTGAGCCCTAAACTCTACTATTCAAGCCCTAAACTTGACCATTGGCAGCCTTTGTTTTGCCCTTGACATGTTCTTATTCTACTAAAAATCTGTTGAAAAACTCTATAGACATGCACAAAACACACACACACACACATATATTCATGACTAATTAAGTGTAGTTTACAACAAATAAATGGTTATTTGCGCATTATATTATCTCATCAAAATTCATATTGAACACTCAAGTTCTACAATCTCCTCTTTTATGAGGACAATTTATGTACAATTAATTCATATTCATTATAGCATAGACCTCTTCATTTAAGCATTCAGGTTCTAAGAAAAATTTAATTTTCTAATTTTTAAAATAGATTTCTGATGTTGAATTTTGGGAAAATACAAACTACACTTAATATGTCATTTTCTCCACTATCAAAACATACATGCATATTTTTAATTGTGCATCCACTTCTCTCCCTCTTTGTACTCATCAAAAGCAATATGATAATATATTTAATATGTGCTAGCAATAAGAGATGCATAGATATACAACATTCAGCTCAAAACAAATGCCTCGACAGAGGAGTTCACATCTACCTACACCCACTTAGGACTTGATACACATGCCTTGTAAACCCTCGTTTTCTTAGCGAACCTGAATTCGATTTCAGAAAACTTAAAAACGGAAACCGAAACCCTAAAAGATACTTCTGGACCAATCGGACTTGAAAACCCTATGTCCGATAATGCTAAGAATGAAACCCGGAAGATTAGAAACAAGTTAACTCCATAATAAAACCTTAAGTCAGAAAGTCAACTGGAAATCCTAAGTTAACAAAACCTTAGGAAACTCTAGCAGTTTGGATCCGACAATTCCGTGTTCTTAAACCAAGAAGTCAAAATATGAGTGGGAAGTGTAGATTGGCTCGTATTAATATTAGGATGCTTAACTATAATAGATGAGTGGATTTTCAACCTATTTCGAGCTCAATCGGATACAGACCTTGAAAAGCGTGTCCCGAAGCTTGAAATATTAAAAATATAATATTAGTACCGTTAGATTTGTAATTTCATGATATTTCTAAATACATAAGTTATATAATTTTTGGGATTATAAAAGTTACAGTTATAACCTTTTTTATCGTATTTTAATTACCATCGGTAATTTAATTTTCTAATCAACTTTTTACTTTCTTTCACACTATTCATCAAGTACACCACAATACCTTATTCTTACTGTAAACCCCAAATTTTCGAAATCGGTTTAGCATAAAACCCTAAACCGGAAGTCAAACGGAACCCTAAATGTCAACAAAACCCTAGTTTACTGTATCCAACTAAATCCGGCATTGCCGTTTTCTTTGGCCCTAGAAACGAAGTTGGATAATAAGCTAGAATAGTTCGTAATAACCATAGGTTTTATAAAAATTTCAGTTTCGCGAATTCGGGTGTCCTTCGAACCCGATCGGACATAGTTCTCGAAAAACGTCTCCGGAAGCTCGGAATAGTAAAATATTCGAATACACCGTTAGACTCGTAAAAATATAAGTTTTCCAAAAATATCAGTTTCATAAATTTCGGTAAGTAAAAATAACAGATATAGCTATTATACGCGTATTTTCTTACTACCGGTACTTTAATTGTCATATCTACTTTACATTACACTATTCATTACTATTCTACAATTCTTTTATCTCTACTTTTTCTTACACCTATTCTTACAATCTACATAACTTATAAACTTAACTTTTTACCTTTCCCATAACTTTATATCACATCTACCTTACATATTACATCTTTTATTTTCCAAAAAGTCAAAAAATAAATCAAATACCCCTCCCCCATGCATGGCCGGCGCCCCCCCCTCTCTAAATGCCTCAATTTTGTTTTAATTTTACTTTATTTTAATCACAAAAAACCACTTCTCAAATTCCTATAAATACCCCCCCTTCTCTTTCACTTCTTTCACACCACTTCTACACTAAAAATTACTCTCTCAAAATCTCTCAAAAATTTCTCTCCAAGAAGTTCTTTCAAGAAGTCCTCTTTAGCTCATCTCCTTTAGGTAAAAATTCTTCAAGAAGTTTCCATGTTCATCTATTAGTATGAACTTAATGTGTGTTTTCTAAAACCATGAAGGTTAAGAAAGCAACAATAGGTTCATACTTTGTTTTTGTCCATAATCATAATTCCTTTATGTTCATGTTTCTTTTTATATTCATCTCTTATGTTCATTTATGTCTCTTTTATGTTCATAACTATCTACTATATCTATATAGCTATATATACTATTTAGAGCATATAAGCTCATGATCTTGCAATTTATTTACCTTTCATGCAATTTATTTACTTCAATGCATTTTATTTATTCCAAGTTGTTTTTAAGACTAGTCTCTAGTCTTAGACTTGTCCTCATCAAGTCAAAACAAGTTTTTCTTCCTTTCATTTTATTTCATTATGGGACTAGTTTACTTCTTAGTCCCGGGAGCCTTGAAAAAGCTAAGACTCCAATACTTGACTTTATTATCTATGCTATTTTGTCTATTATTATCCTCATAATCATGTTCATTTAGATTGTTGTCCAAAAATTTTATTTTCTAAAGATAATTAAACAAAAGAAGGATTTTTGTCACTTGAAAAAAGTTTATGAAGCATAAAAATATATAAGATAACAAAAATAAACTCAATCATTTTCATGATACAAAAAGAACTCACTATAATTTTATAAACTACTTTTGCTTTGAAAAGCTACTAAAATCTTTATTATTCCACCTTGTTTTTCAAAAGAAAATATTTTGTTGATAAAAATGGTTCTTTTCATAAAAAGATAAATAAGATGAATGGCTAAGGAATTTTTTCAAGAAAAGACCTTTACAAATAGGAAAAGGAAATCTATGATTTGAAAACAAAAATAAAGTTATTCCTTTTCAAAGTTACAAGAGGAAATAATAATATTTTAGAAACTAGTTTTCTACAAAAAGTTCTTAATTATTCCACATTATTTTTATAAAGAAAACAAATTTTCATGCATGGATGACTTTATGAAAAACATAAGATATAAGAAAAGAATGAGAAATTTCAAGTAAAGATTTTTGCAAAAACAAATGAACAAAGGAATTTGCGCAAGAAGAATAAATGAAGAAAAGCATATTTCCTAAAAGACTTCAAAATAGTATTAGAGTAACTTAGAAAGTAGAAAATTTTATTTTCAAAAGTTACTTGGAAAGAGATAAATAAAACCAACATAAAACGTTTTTAGAAAACAAGAAAGCAAGGTATTCATTTCAAAGAAATTTACAAAAACAATTTCCGAAAAGCTTCAACCCGACATTGTTTTACCTAAGAAAAATAATTGGACAACAAGACACTTGAGCATGCTTAAATATGAGTTATATAGTTATAAAAAGAGAATTTTTCAACTATATAGATAACTAAGTATTTATCAAACAAATTTTGATTTCTTGAACCAAAGTTGTTTTTACTTGGAAATCCGTGGTGAATTTTGTCGCTACTTTTTCAGAGCCTATATGGCCTTGTTTGTTGAATATAATTTTGGAAATGGGTAGATCTTTTCGAGTAGGTAGAAATCGGTATATTATATGCGCGATTCCGAGTTAAAATGACCAAGTTATGGCCATTTTAAGTTGGAACATTCCTTCATACGAACTTTACGTTCTTTGACATTGTTTTGTCAAAATTCAAGAAAATCATCAAGAAAAACTCATTGTGGGTATTTTCTTTGGCTAGGTGACCCCGAGGAAGGATTCCTTTACCCCGAGAACTATTACGATTAAGTGGAGTGTGTGAACGACTCATCCGCTTAGAGGAATAGACGACAATGGCATCGTGAGTTTATTTCCATTAAATGCTATACTTGTTGTGCTTGTAAATTAGTTGCACTAGAGTTAGGAAAAGATAAACCGATATGCATGTAAAATAATTCCTTGAAAGAATTCTAAGAATATCGAAGCCAGAATTGTTCTAAGTGATTGTTTTAGTTTAATATTGATTTGTGTGAAATTCCTTGATCGCCATAAAGTTGAAAATAATTATGTTATGACTTTATAAATTAATGAACTCATGCATACCACGAAGTGAGTCACATTGCATTGTTGGGTTATTATCCTTGGGTGAGAAGGATAGTAAGCTCATGTCGAAAGCAACACTTGGCGGGAGATCCGAAAGCGATTGCTTGGCGGCTAGGAATCCGGTAGAAAAGCAAGGTCAATCAAGTAGATTCGGAATGCTCGACGATGTGTGCTCGTGAGCAAGAAAACTTTTTTTAAAACTACTTGAATTAAGGTTACGTATCACCAAACCCCGAATGGAGGGCGTAAATCCATTGAACATATAGTTCCCGGAAAACTATATGCTTGTTTGCCCACGTGCTTGTGTATTACATTTGTTTGATTAAATCAACTTGATTGAATCTTGTTACAAGAAGTTATTTATGGAAATAGTTCTCACTAAGCCTATTAGCTTATACCCCGATAGATATTTTTTGCAGTTTCCTTACTTATGGTTAAGGCTACGTGGACCATGCGGACAGGTAAATTCTTTTTGAGTAATAGAAATTTAGATAAAATGTAGTATTTTAGTCTGATGTATAAATGCTCAGGTAATAGATTAGTAAACAAAGGAATTGTCCCTAAGTTTGAAAAATCATTGATACGAATAAATGATTATTATGAATCCTCTTATCTTAAATGTGTTATTCATATCTTCTTAAACTTCATATTTCCACATACGGTCCTCTGAAGTTGTGAAAGTACGCCTTACACTTAATATAAAAGCATTTGGGAATGGCTAAGGTTGTCATACTTAAGCTTTAATATTGAGTGTGGCGGACTGTCACGTTTAGGGTACCCGTTGGGGCGTGACACTTACATCCTCATAACCTATTCTTATAATTTCATATCACTTCCTTATAAATTTACCTTTCCAATATATTTTAGTACTTAAAGTTACCTATTAAAATTGAATTTTATTACATAAAACAAAATCAAAACTCTCTCTCTCCCCCTCACTTAGAACCGACGCCCCCACTCCCTCATTCACTCTCCAATTTAATTGATTTTTTAAAGTAATTAATCATACAAAATCCTAAATTCTTTTTCTATATAATATCTTTTTCACCTTTCACTTTTTCACTTTTCTTCATTTTTCTCAAAACAAACTTTTGGAACAAAGTTTTTCTCTACCTCTTGTCACACCCCAACAGGTACCCTAAATGCGACAGCCCGCCGTACACAATACTAAAACTTAAGAATGACTACCTCAGTCACTCAAAAACTTCCATATCGATACAAGGCGTACATTCACATCAAAGGGAGACCGGTAAAGTAATGTATTTTAAAATATTGACAGAGACATGCAAAATAATACTTAATATATTTCATTGAAATAAAAAGTTTTACAACTTCTAAGGGGCATTTCCCTAATAATTTCCATAACAACATGGTCTTACTAAATAAATAACTAAGCTAAAAGATTTTACAAGAAATATACTCTAAGACTTCAAAACAGAGTTCCTCCAAAAGCTTCCCAAAATATAGATTCTACCCGGATGATCAAGATGGTCTTGGGTGCAAAATAATGGTCCTACAATATCAAAAGTCTATAGGAGTATAAGCATAACTAGCTTAGTGAGATATTCCTTACGCAAAAGAGTCATAACAGGCAATCAACCAAGTTTATTAATCAAGTATATGAAATGCAACAACCATATGATCAAACATTACATACGACTATCTGGTTTCATATGTGTGATGGATTTACCCCTCCATCAGTAGTTAGGGAATGATTTGAACTGGGCCCCAAACGACCTCCTTAAAAGTTTACGCACGTCTTGGGGTTCCAACGAACCATACTACTAGTCCTTGGGCTTTCCTTACCTAAAGCGATCGATCCGGCTTGGCTACAACTTGAGGTCGTATTCCCCGAACGTCCTAACTCTCAAGGTGTAGCTAGGTAGCTTACCTTTCCGGTTCCATGCTGAGGAGTAGTAGCAAAATTTCGAAATGATATCTAAGTGATATGCATGAGCAATTTATTATATAGGGATTCCAATATGACATTAAATCATTTAAAGCGATCAAGCAATAATTACACACATAGCAATACATACATAGAAACAATTATATCAATCACAGATCGGGTTCCGATATACTTATCGTTCATTGATCGCACATAACAATTCACATACATAATTCCCAAGATATCCCACATGAATATCAATTTTATCTTTTCCTAATATCTAGTGCTCTATTCTATAGGCACATGTGCAAATACATAAACGTAAAGGAAACTCACTCGTCCATAGCGTTCTTCTAGGAGTCGAAGTAATCCTCGGGGAAGAGAAGATCTTGGTCCTCGATACCTAAACAAAAGAAATACCCAAAATGAGTATTTCATCCAATATCTATTCAAACTCTATAATTCTATCCTATTGGATTCATCAAAATTTGTTTGAATGGAAATTTCAACTTAAAATGGCCATAACTTGCTCATTTTAACTCGGAATTTCGCATATTATATACCGATTTTTACCTACTCAAAAAGATCTATCCATTTCTAAGGTTATTTTTATCAAAAGAATTTATTTAGGTCTCAAAATAGTAACGTACAGATTTGATACGAAAATTCCAATTTCAAAACTTAAGTTTCAAACTTTTCTTCATTCAAGAGCTTTTGTACAAAAATAAAGATATTTTGTATGGTTGAAAAATCCTTGAATATATATATATATATATATATATATAGACTCAACTATATGCATGAATTTAGTGGTGTTGTCTCAGCAATGATTTTGTAAAACAAAATGCCTTAAAAGTGAGAAAAGCTAAGACTTTGAAAAGAAATTAGTTTTGTTAGGAAATTTTCTTAATTTACTATAAGTGAGCATCTCCTTCTTTTAACTCCATTTCTTAAACTTTCAAAAAGTAATTTTAATCTTTTAAAATTCCTACAACTTTATTTCTAATGGCTAGAAAATGTAGTTTTCTAAATATTTCTTGGTTATGTGTTCTAAAGCTTTTCTAAAATTAGATCCACTTTAAAAGAATAATATCAATGATCTTATAAGTTAATTTTGAAAAACTTATCTAGACTTTAGTGTTTTAGAGTCTTGGTAGAAAACTTTGATAAATGAGTTTAGGAAAACTTTTGGTTAAACAAGGAATTAAGTTTAAAGAAACTTTCTTATTTTATTGGTTTAAAAAGAGAGTTTATAATAACTTTACTTTATATATTTCTTGATAAAATCACATATATGATATTACTAAAACTTGAGCTAAACTTATCTAACCTTAGAAAATATTTGTTAAGATAAAACTTTAAGTTTTTATGGAAAAATTATTCCTTATGTGACAAAATTTACTTTTAAAGAGAGTTGTTATTTTTATTACTTAAGAAAACTCATTTTTATTATGGTTGAGACAATATCAACAGGTTTATGCATGAATGAGAATATGTAACTATGAGAAATGTAATAAAAATAACATAACAAGATTAATAAAATAAGAGCATAAATGTAAGGTCAAGTATTGGGAACCTTAGCTTCATCAAGGTATCTCGGGACTAAGAATAGACTAGTCCCAAAAAGAAAAGAAAAGCAAGGAAAGAAAATTGTTTTGACTTGATATAGACAAGTCTAAGACTAGAAAAACTAGTCTTAATAGTTGCATAAAAACAAGTAAATAAATAAATTACAAGACATAAATAAATAACAAATGTGCTTATATGTTCTAAATAAATATATATACATAATATACATAATATTTTATATAAGTTAGATTAGAATAAATAATAATAACAATAATAATAACAGCATAATAATAACATAAAGAAAAGAATATAAATATGAACAAAAACAAAACATGAATATATTGTTGCTTCTTTAACTCTCATGAGTCTAAAAACATATACTAAACTCATGCTAAGTTGTATGAACATGATGAATGGATAAGATAGATTTTTACGTAAGGCTCATGTGTTTGTAGAAGAGGAATGAAATGGTTTGTAGTAATATGTGGAAATTGGTTTTTTGTGGAGAAAAGAGAGAACTTAAGAGAGATTTTGAGAGAGGGATTTTATGGAGTGATTTTGGTAGAGTTTTAGTAGGAGATGAATTGTGTGAAAGAATGAAGGAGGAATATGGTATTTATAGAATTTTGTAGAGGAAATTAGATGTAATAAAATAAAATGGAAAAGAAAATAAAATGGGATTGATGAGAGAGGGGGAGGCGCCGGTTTTGCTTTGTGTAAGAGGGGGATTTGATTTATTTTGTTTGTTTTGTAATAAAAAAAGTAATGTGTAAAGTGTGATGTGATTAAAGTTATATGGGGAAGGTAAATTGTAATGTATATGTATGGTAGAGTGTAAGAAAAAGTAGAGATAGATGAATAGTAGAAAAGTACTATGAATAGTAGACTAGACAATTAAAATACTAATAGTAAAGAAAATACGCGTAAACGGCCTATATTTGATATTTTTAGTTACCAAAAAATTCTAAAACTGATATTTTTAAAAACCTTATATTTTTACAAATCTATTGGTGTTGTCGGAATATTTTCACTATTTGGTGCACCAGGGCACGATTTTTGAAAATTGATCCCGTTCGGATCCGAAAGACACTAAAAATTATGAATCTGATATTTTTAAGCTTTCCTATATTATTACGAACCATATACCACAATTATCTCAATTTCGTTTTCTAAGGTTTAAGAACATGGGATTGCCAGATCTAGATTCACTAGACTAAACATAGAACTAGGTTAACTTTAGGGTTTCGGTTTGACTTCCGGTTCTTAGGGTTTTCTTATATTTACAGAAAAATCTAGGGGCTTACACCTCTCCTCTCTACTCTTGCCATCCCCTCCCTCAAGCGCACACACACACACACACACCACACACACACACACATACACACTTTCTGTTTTCTTCAAGTTTCCCTCTCCAAACACTAAATAGGTAATAGATATTGACCCTACTACTATAAAAACATGTAATGGGAAGGTCATACATGTGTGATTCCACCAAAAGTCCCCATAAGCTTTATGATAGGGATGTGGAAATACTAAAACATGATATCCTTGCCATCACAATGTGTATATCTTGCTATTAAAATTGATATACAAGTATTTTTCTATATTATTGCTATATATTATTCTTATGGAAATTTTGTGCATATATCTTCATTGTTACTCTCATCTACATATTGTCATTGTTGCATTTACATTCATAACATGAGTAGTATAGTAGATCTATTTATTTAGAGTAGTTAAAATGACATAGCCACTTGTTTTACATACATGAAAGACTTGCTACATGATATTCTTAAGGAAGGTGTTGATCTAAACTCAAGATCCATTTTGTTTCTATCAAAAAGTGATTTTTAAAATTCAGATCTTGAGAAAGAACTATTTAGAAAACATATTTTCCAACTTTAAAATGAAGGTTTTACATGTAAAATGAAGGGCTTAGGTGATATATATCATAAATGAGTGATTTTTATAAGTTGACCATGATTTTACTAAGAGAAATTTTCAAAGTAAGAAAAGGGCTACAAAAGTGAAGTTAGATCTATGTTTCAACACCAACAAAAATGTTGAAATTCGTAACTATGGTGAAATGCCAAGAATTCACCTATGTTCCAACCCTAAAACAAGATTTTTATAAAAAAAATGAAAGCCTTAGAGAGTAGGTTTGATTATGATTTAATTTTAGAAAGATTAAATAAGTTTTTCACAAGAAATAACCTCAAAAACAATTTCCCAAAATTCGGATCTAAAAATGATCCCCATTTAAACACCTATTTCCAAATGTCAAAATGAGTATTTTAATGAAAAAATAGAAGCTTTAGGGAATAGATGTAATAATGGCTTGATTTTTATAAGAGTAAATGTGTTTTATCAAAGTAGAAACTTAAAACAAAGGAAAAGTTTTTCAACTAAGATCAAACAATATTTTCCTTTCCAAAAATTATGCCAAATTCATTACTAGGCAAAACCCACCTTAAAATATTTATTTTCCAACTTTTAAATGAAGAATTTTATTAAGATAATGAAGGTATTAGGTATATAGGTCACCAAGGCTTTATCATAGTAAAAATATGTATGATTTTCAAAGGAATAAAGCTAGTTTTCTCAAATAAGTGTTCATGACATTATTACAAGGTAAAAGTTTTCAAAAAATTCTTTTTAATCATAAATCATTAAGGAAATACATATAGATAGCTCATATCATGTCATCCATGATATTAACATGTAGATAATGCATGCACATATAATATACTTGGTAGAAATAATGCAAATTTCACTGATCACTTTCGGAATTGCAAATTCTAGTTACTGATCAAATATGGTTTGAATATTCTGAGACCTAAACATTTTCAAAACTTAATAATAACCTCATAAATAGATAGATCTTTCGAATTAGATAAAGATCGATAGCTCATTTGCAAAATTCCGAGTTAAAATGATCAAGTTATAGCCGTTTTAAGTTGGGATTTCCAATTATCACGAAAATTTCGAACTCAAAGAGTTTTATTTGAAAAGTTGGAATTAGTTATGGTATGAAATACTCTTTGGGGTATTTCCTTCATTCAGGTGGTTTTGGAATCGGAGGAAATTCGTGTTTCTGGATCACTACCATTAGAGACCGGAGACTATGGCCTAGTGAGTTCACTATCTTTAAATTATATACTTATGAATGTGCTTGTAATGATAGTGGTATTAGATTTAGAATAAGATAAAATTGGATTGTACATGTGGATCCCAATTGATTCAATCAATGATAAGAATATCAAAATAGGCTTGTTGTAAATCCTTGTATGATTTAGTATAGACTTAGAGTGTCTGCAATATCTATGATCGCCTATAAATCGTTAATTAATATGCCATGATCTTATAATCAAATTGACCTTACATACCATATGTTAAGTCACATTGCATTTGTTATTATACCTTTGTGGGAAGAAGGCATGATAGTTGGGGCAACGATGGGCCTGTAAATTTGAATGTTGGCGTAATGGCCGGAATTAAAATGATAGTGGTGTAGGCACTTGTATCAACTACAAATTGTGTGTGGGTGGGCACTTGAATCAACCACAATGTAAATGAGAAAAATTGAAATCTATGGTCGTATGGGCCTAAAACACCTAACCCCTAATGGAGAGTGCAAATCTATTCAACATAAGACTCCCAAAAAGTCTTATATATTGTATGCTCACGTGCTTGTGCATTTCATATGGTAGTTAATATAACTTGCTTGATATATATTGCTTGTTGAAGTATTTAATTTTGGAAGTGAAACTCACTAAGCTAACATAGCTTATACCCCCACAATTTCTTTCTAATGCAGTTCCTGTACATATGGCTGCGTTCCCGAACTTAGCAAAATTAGGTAATGCGAAACTAGGAGTTATTTCCTTAGAAGTTTATGATTGGTTTTGTATAGCCTTTAGTAGTAAACCTTAAACGATCGGGTTTTTCTCAAAAGATAATACCTAGACTCTTGTATAGCAGGGGAATGCCCCTTAATGCTCTGTAACTGATCCAGAGATATCTGTGGTTTATATTTTTATACTTATCTTATCAAATTGAACTATCCATCTCCAATTGTTTATGTATTCTATTATCGTAAGCGAACGCCTTGCATACTAACACAAGACTTTTGAATGATTGTAGTAGTGATTCTTATGTCTCGTTTAGCATGTGGCGGACTGTTACGTTTAAGGTATCCTTTGGGGCGTGACATGCCTATACTTAGATAGAAATTTATAAAGCTTGCCTATGCTCACATAGGAGTTTACACACATGCCTATGCTCACATAGGACTTCAACACTTGCCTATACATAGATAGGACTTCACCGCTTGCTTATGCCCATGTAGGACTTTACCACATTTGCTCTAAATAGATAAGCCTTCACCACAAATGCCTATACCAGCGATAGGACTTCACACACATGCTTATGCTCACAAATGAGTTCATCGCTTACCTACATCCATGTAGGGCTTTGCCACTTTGCCTATTTACAAATAGGACTTCACCACAAATGCCTCAACACTTGAGGACTTCACGCCACAATGTCTACACATAGCAGGACTTCACCACATTTGCTTCATTACATGAGGACTTTACCACATTTGCTTCATTACATGAGGACTTCGCCAAAAACAACAAACTCATATATAGCAGATACGTAAACACAATGGAGCACTTACTTCATTAAATAAGATATGCAGCAGCTAAAACTCACCAAATTAGAAACATATGTTCACATAATCAAATCAAAGCAAGCATATTTGGGCTATTATTATATTTCGTAGCTTGTTTAGCCTAAAAACATGTTGTGGATCATCTTCGGTCAATACTATTTAGTGCTCATCTTGCTTGATCATTCCCAATTCTCTTCTTAAAATGCAAAAGCCATCTTCACTTAAGGGCTTAGTAAAAATATTGGCAATTTGGTTATTTGTATCAATAAATTCCAAGCTGATATCTTAATTTAGAACATAATCTCTAATGAAATGATGTCTAATTTTGATCTGTGTGGCCTTAGAGTGTTGGATAAGATTTTTAGTCAAATTTATAACACTTATATTACCACAAAGAATTGAAACGTTTTCAAACTTTAAACCATAATCAAGCAAGATTTGTTTTATCCATAAAACTTGTGCACAACAATTACCTATGGCTATATATTCAGTTTCAGTAGTTGAGAGTGCAACCAATTTTTGCTTTTAGAGTGCTAAGATATTAAAGAATTTCCAAGAAAACTGCATGTTCCATTTGTGCTTTTCCTATCTACTTTGCATCGAACAAAGTCAGAATAAGAGTATCCAATTAGATTGAAAGAAGTAAATTTTGGATACCACAAGCTAATTTTAATTATGCCTGCAAAATACTTGAATATGGATTTTATTGCATTCACGTGTAATTCTTTTAAGCAAGATTGAAATCATGCACATATACATATAGTGTAAGCCCCGAAAAATTTCAGTAAATAATTTTAAGATGAACTTCGAAAATAAACCCTAAAAATCACTCCAAATTAAAAACCGAATTTCAACTAGTCCAAAAACACGTGCAAATCCAAAAATTTCCGAATCTTGAGAAAAAAATTAGAATCCTTAAAAACAAAACAAGAACTCATCATACTTCAATTTCAAAACCACTACGTCTGACAAATTCCATACGTAACTCCGACTTATAAAATCGGGTAATATAGAATCTAAAATCAAATTATTAAAAAAAGTAAATAACGATTAACTTTCAAAAATGAAACCCAATTCAAAAATTCCGAAAACGTTAAAAGATATTAAATACTTATAAAAATAAAATTTAAGATAAATTTCTCAAAGTAAATACGTTGTATAAACATAAAATATTAGTTTCCAAATTGGCAAAGATCTAAACCCGAAGATCACCTGGAAACCCTAATTGGTATACAATAGTTTAAGTCCGGCAATCTAGCACCACTAACCTTAGAGGTCGAGATGTAGTTTAAATATGTAGAATAGCCTATAGTAATATAAGTTTGTTTAAAAATATCATATTGGTAATTTTTGACCTATTTCGAACCCGTTTGGTACAGATTTCGAAAAGCGTGTCCCGGGCTCGAGATATCAAAAATATACCAATAGCACCGTTAGATGCGTAATTTCACAAGATTTCCAAATATATCAGTTATATAATTTTTCGGTTATAAAAGTTACAGTTATAACCTTTTTATCGTGTTTTCATTATTATCGGTAATTGATTAGCCTTTTGCACTATTCACTTTTATTTCATTACACAATTTTATTATTCTTATAAAGTCTAAAAAGTCTTATATTTTTAGATAAATATTTTATATATTATAGAAAAATTTGTTTTTCTAGAATTTAGTTAGTTCGGGCTTTTACAGGATCAGATTCTGTTTAAGACCCGATACTAAAAATAAAATAAATTAATTTAATAATTCAAAAATATTTATATTTTCATAAAATAATTTTTTGTAATTTTTCGGGTTATAAAAATATCATTTATAGCCCATATTCGCGTATTTTGATCATACTGGTAACATATTTGTTAAAATACTAAAATAATTCAAATAATTATTTAATTTTAATTATGAAAAATCTACTACAAATATTTGAAATGGATTTTATAATTTTATTTTATTTTATTAAAAAATTACCTTTACAACCCATACCTTCAAATACACCTTACACATATCACTTTCTTTTCACTTCAATCTTTCTACACTCTATCCCACACTTCATGGCAGATTTTTCCCCTTCTTTATGGCTGCCATTGTCCTTTATTTACTTCATTTTGAATAAATTAATTATATTATACTCCTCCTTAAGAAAGCTACGTTACACATTTATTACACAATTCAAATTTAAGTTAAATTTCCACAAAATTTCTCTCTCTCTCTCTCCCATATTCATGTGCAGCATGTTCCCTTTGTGGATGCCCTTGTTTTATTTTTTTCTCATTTAATACACTCATTTTCTCTCTCTCTTTCATTTACTCATTTTTCCTTTTTCATTCCTTAACCTTTTCTCTCTCTTTTTTCCTCTCTTTTCTTCTTCTTCTTGTTCTTGTTTCTTCAAGAACCAAGCTGCCCCCCACATCTTTTGTTAGCTTCCAACCATATTTCTTGAAGATTTTTAAGAAAATCATCATCTCAAAGCCTCCATAGGTGATATATGTAAAGTGTAATGAAGGTTTCATGCATCAAATGACCTTCCATAAGCTTAAAAGCTTAGGATGATGATGCCAAAAATAAAACACTCCTCTTCTCCATTATTATTATCTTGTGTCATAATTATTTTCTTGTTTAAAGTTGTTATATTTTATAGATCTAACTTTTTGTAGCTTTGATTTTTGTTTATGCCTCATATCTTGTTATTGAAGTTATTATTTTTGTTATTCCTTATGATTTATGCATATGTTCACCACTCACATAACTATTGTAGTGATTCATTCATGTATAACTAGATCTAGTTGTTTTTAGGTTCATACATGCATTAGACTTTGTTTTATGTGCATAAGCAACTTGTAATAGCATGATGATGGTAGGAAAGTTGTAGGAAACTCAAGATCTATTTTATTTTCAACCAAAATAATTTTTAAAAATTCGGATGAAAATGGAATCATATTTAGAAAAGTTGTTTTTCAACTTCAAAATGTGTATTTTTCATTTCAAATGAAGGGCATAGGGTATAGATAACATAAATGAAGGATTTTGATGAGTAAAGTTTAGATCTAGGAGTTTATAGCTTACTACCATGCAATTGTTTTATGTTTATGTTCATATTAAGTATAGATCTTAGTTTTGAACTCAAACAAAATTGTGAAATTCGTATTTTGGCAAGACCTTTATATAAAAACCACTTTCCAAGTGTCAAAATATAATTTTTACTTAAGATAATGAAGGCCTAATATACATATATCATCAAGACTTCTTTTTACAAGAATCAAAAGTGATTTTCAAAATAAAAATTCTATTTTCGGATTTTGGCCAAGGCATATTTTTAAAACATGTTTTCCAACTCAAAAATGAAGTTTTTATTTAAGAAATGAAAGGCTCTTAGGATAGGATATGTCAGGAATAGATTTTCAAAAGTTTAGATAGATTTTATCAAAAGGAATGTCAAAAAATAAATTTTGTAAATTCGGATCTCAATCAATACCAATTTTGAAAACCTATTTTTCAACTTCAAAACAAGACTTTTATTAAAGAAATGGAAGCCTTAAGGTATAGGTTTGATTAGGAGATGATTTTTGAAAGATTAAATGAGTCTTACAAAGAAAATAAGCTCAAATGAATTTCTCAAATTCGGATTTGAAAATAGCCACAATTTAAACACCTATTTCCAAATGCCAAAACGATAATTTTGATAGGAAAATAGAAGTCCTAGGGTATATATATAACAAAGACCAAGTTTTGTTAAGGATAAAAGGAGTTTATCAAATATAACCTTAGAACAACAAATGGTTTCCAAAAATAGGTTAAACAATGTTTTCATCCTTCAAAATTTTGTAAAATTCGTATTTAGGCAAACCACCTATAACACCCATTTCTAACCTCAAGATGAGGTTTTTATTGAAATAATGAAGGTGATGGTTATTAGATCATCAAGGTTGAGTTTTGATAAAATAAAGTATGATTTTGCAAGAAGAAAAAACTATTTTCTTAGTCTAGTATAATTCAAAGTTTTGCAAAGTAAAGTTTTCAAAAGGAATTCTTGGTATTATATGTATACATATAGGTAGATCATCTCATAATCTTCATGACAATATCTTGTAGGTAATACATATATGTATGATGCATGTAGAAATAAGGTATGAAAATTGAGTTTATCCAAAATTTGTAAATTCGGAAGATTTCAAAACCATGCCCTTAAAAACTCATTTATCAACTCCAAAACTTGTGTTTTATATGAAAAATGAGGAGTTTATGTCATAGGTATCATCAAGTGATGATTTTGATAAATTTAAGATGGGATTTGCTAAGAAAAATATATAAAACAAGGAGTAGAAACAAAGTAGGAAAAATTGAGTTGTTGTCAATTTTTATGAAATTCGTAATAATTGAGTAATGGCATGAAAACCCATTTTTTCAAACTCAAATTAGAAGTTTTATCAAAGAAATGAAGTCCTTAGTGGCTAGGCATAGTTGAGCTTTAATTTTCAAATGTATCAAATGATTTTTACTTAAAGGAATCACTAAAAAAAAAAAAACTAATTTTTACAAATTCGGATTTTGGAATCAACCCTACTTGAAAAACATGTTTACAAAGTATAAAATGGCAATTTTTATGTAGAAATGAAGGTCACAAGTAATATGTATAATGAAGACTCAATTTTAACAAAAATTTTATTTTCTTAAGTAATAAATCCAAGACAAATGGAAAGGATCAAAGTTAGAAAACGACTTTTCATAAGTAGTTGTTATTATGGTCTTGCAAAATAAAAAGTTATAAAATTTTCTTTTTGCAAAAATCATTAATTTCATGCATACATTAAGCTCATATCATGTCATTCATGTCAGGGAATCACTCACATTGCATGTATAGCTAATTTATATAGTAGGAACATTACAAACATTTACAAAACTATTTTTTTATGAATCGAAAAGCGTTACTGATCAGATCTGATCCCTCTGTTCCGAGACCTAAATGATTTCAAAACTTAAAAATAATATTAGAAATATATAGATCTTTTGAAGTAGATGGAAATCGATATATAATTTGCGAAATTCCGAATTAAAATGACCAAGTTATGGCCGTTTTAAGTTGGAATTTCCGCTTAGGTCTAAAATTGCGAATTTGATAGGTTGTATAAGATAGTTTGGATTAGTTAAGTGATTAAATACTTATTAGAGTATTTCTTCCTTTTTAGGCGATCCCTAATTCAACGATTCCTTACCATCGGATCACTTGTACTAAGAGACCGGTGATCTAATGGCCGAGTGAGTATTACTTCCGATTTCATTTATTGTATGTGATTGTAATAATAGTTGTACTAGATATTTGGTAAAGATAAAATGGATATGCATGATGGGGACAAATGGGAACTATGTATGCTTATTGTTGATATGTGAAATGGAATGTAAGAATATCGAAGCCAAGTGATTAACTATTGCTTGTATAGATGAATTAGAATTGATTGTCTGCGATTATTGACTGATCACTTAAAAGAATTGGTATAATTGATTATTCGGAATTGAAGATGAAATTGAACTCATTCATACACGATGGGGATGGAGCATTAGCATTTGTTGGTTTATCGTTGTACCTTAAACGATTTTATAGTTTATAGTTATCCGTAAGCTGAAACGGTCTTGGTCGTACGCAGGATTCGTTAATCTGCTAACCCGGGATGGAGGGTGCAAGTCCATCCACATATGATTTCCGGCAGGTCATATGTTTGTTGAATTCACGAGTTTGATGCATATCACTTGTCTGACTAATCACTTGATTGTATGATGTGTTATAAATGTAATCCTGGAAGTTTTTACTCACTAAGCTAGTGTAGCTTATACCCCAATAGTTGTTTAAATGAACAGGTTATCTCAAGAATGCTAAGTGGGGACTGAGATGGTTGAAGTCGAGAATGACTTCAGGATTCTGGCAAGACATAAGGATGTTTGAAGTTATTAGCTAGGTTTTATTATTTGCCTTGTAATAGTTTTATGTAATAGAATCTTTTGATGAATTGTAATTGAAGTTTAATGAGTTGTATTTTGAAGAATAGTGAATTGAATTTCCTTCACATTGTTCTCAAGTTGTATCAATATAAAATGCATTACTCCGATGAGTTTCCTCCATGTGTTAGATGCCTTATACAAAGTATGGAAGCCTTTGCGTGACCGAGGTGGTCATTCTTAGGCTTTAATATTGTGTACGGCGGACTGCCACGTTTAGGGTACCATTTGGGGCGTGACATATAGAGAACATGATGTCAAGTCTAGAAGCTGTCAAATATAATAAACTAATTATCATGCCTCTATACATCTTTTCACAAACATTTTTATCTTTTTCATCTTTATCAAGCTTAATACTTATGCTCATTGGTGTTGGTTTTGATTTGCAATTATCCATTTTAAATCTTTTTAGCGAATCTTTTGTATATTTCAATTTATTGATAAATGTTCCATTTTCAAATTGTTTGATTTGAAGACAAAGAAAATAATTTAGTTCCCCCATCACACTCATTTCAAATTCATTTTTCATGGACTTAACAAAATCTTTTATAAGACTCATATTTGTAGCTCCAAAGCACAATATTATCAACATAGATTTGCATAATTAATGTATCAGACTTATGATTTTTAATAAATAAAGTAATATAAACTTTTCCTCTTGAAAAATCGTAATTTAATAGGAAGCTACTGAGTTTTTCATACAAAGCTCTAGCAGTTTACTTTAGTCGATAAAGAGCTTTGTTTAACTTAAAAACATGATTGAGAAATTCATTATTTTCATAGCCTGGTGGTTACTCTACATAGACTTCTTCTTTTATAAAACTATTTAGAAATGCACTTTTGACATTTATTTGAAAGATAGTAAAGTTCTCATAAGCAGCAAATGCCAAAAGTATTTTTATAGATTCTAGTCTAGCAACCGGGGAAAAAGTCTCATCAAAATCAATTCCTTCTTCTTAATTATAGCCTTTAACAACCAATCTAGCCTTATTTCTCATTATTAAACCAGATTCATCAAGTTTGTTTCTAAACACCCATTTGGTTCCTATGATAGTTCTATTTTCATGTCTAAGAACCAAATTCCATACATCATTCCTTGTGAATTGGTTTCATTCATCTTGCGTTGCATTAATCTAAAACTATATTTTAAGGCTTCATCAACATTTTTAGGTTCAAATTGAGATAAGAAAACCATATTGCTTTAAATTCATTAAATATGATCTTGTTTGAACACAATTTAAAGGTTCTCAAATTATTAAATTTTTAGGATGTGATTTAGCATACTTCTATTCCTTATTAGATCATTATTATTAGATTCATGCATGTCAACATCCAATCTTTGTTCATTAACTTCGATATTATTGTTTTCAAGAGAAATTCTCTTTAAATCAGCACATACACCATCAGCATCATCATATGAGCATACATCAGGCAAAGAATCATCAAATACAACATGAATAGATTCTTCAACAACTAAAGTTCATTTGTTAAAATCTCTATAAGCTTTACATGTTGAAGAATATCCTAAGAAAATTCCTTCATCAAGAGTCGAGTTTAACCAATTGTTCTTTGCCATTATTCAATATATAACATTTGGTGCCAAAAGGATGGAAATATGAAATGTTAGGCCTTTTACCTTTCTAAAGTTTATAGAGGGTTTTCTTTAAAATTGGCCCTCTAAAAATTCTATTTGAAATATAGCATGCAGTATTTACAACTTTAGCCCAAAAATATTTTGGCAAATTATTTTCAGACAACATGGTTCTAGTCATTTCAATTAATCTTTTGTTTTTCCTTTCAGCTATACCATTATGTTGTGGAGTTCTAGGTGCTAAAAATGTGTGTGTAATACCATGGTTATAATAAAAATCTTCAATTTTATGATTTTCAAATTCTTCCCCCATGATCACTTCGAATTGTAACAATGTTAAGACTTTTTTATTTTAAACTTTCTTGCAATATATAAAAAAGACATGATTGGTTTTGTCATTAGATGCAAGAAAAAAAGCCCAAATGTATCTATTAAATCATCAACAATAACCAAGGTGCACTTCTTTCCTCCCAAACTTAAGGTTTGAGTAGGACAAAATAAATCTATGTGCAATAGTTCTAATGGCCTAGATGTGGAAATAACATCTTTAGACTTAAAAAAAGTCTTAGTTTGGTTTCCTTTTTGACATGCATGACAGATCTTGTCATTTTGAAAAATTAACTTTGGTAAACCTTTGATAGTATACTTTTTAACAAGTTTTGAAATGATATCTATCCAAGCAATGTCCTAGTTTTTTATAGCATAGTCAACTATTGTCATTTTCAGAATATAGATAGGTTTCATTTGAAGGTTTAAAAACATATATATTGATTTTGTAAATATTTCGTTGTCTATATACTTCAAAACATGCTTGGTTATTGTCAATTCTTTCAATATAACACTTTTTGGCAGAAAATGTTACTTTAAATCCATTGTCGCACAATTTGTTAATACTCAACAAATTATGTTTTAAATTATCAATAAGAAAAATTTTTTAATAATTAAATCCTGATCAATGACAATGTTACCTTCACCTAAAATGGTTGATTTTTTATTGTCCCCAAAGGTAACACTCTTTTGATACTTCAAGTCAAGTGATGTAAACTTGGACACATCTCTTGTCACATGTTTAGATCACCTACTGTCAAGTACTATTTGTTACTTCCACTTGAGGATCCCTGCAAAATAGATCATTTCTTCTTTGGTATTCATTTTACTTTGGGTCCTTTTTGGTTAGGGGGTACAAAAACTTCTCTTTTTAGAACCTAAACAAACCGGCTTTGATGATTCAAATTTACAAATTTTCTTATTCCACAGTTATGTGCAATAAGACTTGTTCTGCCACAATAATTACATATCCCATACGTAGCTTTAACAAATTTTGTTTTGTGGGACTTGCGATTATCTTGTCCACTATAACTAATTCCAAATTTATTTGAATCACACTTTTGGCTTCTAAGAAGAGTGTTCAAATTATTCTTTCTCTTTGTGAATTTGGCTATAGTAGCCGTTGAATCATCTAGGCTAGTTTTTAATGTTTCATTTTCATTTTTCAAAACTTATAGCTCCTTTATGATTTTATTTCTATAGCTATCAGCATATACAATATTATTATTCTTTAATGTCTTAACTTCGATGTCCAACAAATCATTTTCAATTTTTAATTTTTCATTCATTTCCTTTAACTCATTATTTTTGCTTTTCAAATTTTTGCATTTAATGTCCATCTTTTCGCTTTCTATTTTTAAGCTGTTTATTTCATTGTTTAGCTTTTCATGTTCATATTTAACTTCTTCATGCTCAGTCTAAAATTATCTAATTGATTTCCAATTTCAGTCATTAAAGATTTCAATATGCTATTCCTTTTTTTAGCTTTCAACAATTTACAACAAACTTTCTTATACATAGCATGTAATTCATTATATGAAGGAGAACATGGAGACTTTATCTCATTGTCCAAGGCCATGAAGCATATATTCTCATCATCTGAATCTAATGAGTCTTCAGTGCTCCATGTAGCCATGTAGGCCTTCTTCTCCTCCTCCTTTGATCTCTTTTTAAGCATTGGGTAATATTGCTCGATGTGTCCTGGTTTTTGACATTGAATCATGTGATCACATCATTTCTCTTATACTTGGATGAGCTACTGTCATTCTCCATCTTCTTTGATTTTGGCCTCATAATTTTTCTCGACCTTTTAGCCATCACGACAAGATCCCATTGTTCATCTTCATTTTCTTCATCACTTGAGTCTTATTATGTAGCTTTTAGGGCAATAGCCTTCTTGTTTCCCTCTTCACCTTGATTCTTGATGAGCTCATGGGTTTTGAGCATACCAAGACACTCTTCTTACTTAAGGTGCTGCGATCTCTAGCTTCCTCTATAACTGTCCTCTTAACTTCCCAATCATTTGGAAGTGACCAGAGAAGTTTAGAATTAATTTCCAAATTAATAAAGTTCTTCCAAGCAAACTTAAAGGATTTATAATATTAATGAATCTATTATACATTTCGTCAATAGATTTGCAATGGATAACTAAACAATAGATATAATGTATAATTTAAAGAGATAGAGATAAAGATAGAGAAAGATCAAGCCACAAGATTTAACGTGGAGTTTGACCCTTTGCTTACTCTCCATGGTCTACCAATTGCCTCTTTCGAGATCTTCATCACTACTATATTGATACCAAAGAGTTGGCTCGAAACAAGGAATATTACACCTACAAGAAATAAAATATTTTCTTTCTCTCTTTAAGTGCTTTTATATGAATAGCACTAAATATAAACTAAGCACTAGAGTGTATTTTTCTCTCTCTTAATAATTTGCAAATATTATGTACAAGAGAACAAAGAAAAGGGATTTGTTTGATCGCAATTAATGAGCTCGTAAAATAATTTAGCACTTCATTTCACTGTTGATCTCCAGGACTTTTTTATATAAATAGCTTTTGAAATTCAAAAGTTCGTCAAACACAATGTCTATAACCTGCCAAACATTAAATGCACTCCAACGGCTCTTTTTCTTTCCACATCATCCTCTAACTTTAGGCCATGTGTCTCACTTCGCCGTGCCTAAATTTTCCCTTCAACAGCTTCTTATGTGTGCACTTTTTCAAGCTTCAAAAAATGAAATGTCGAGCCATAACTCTTGACATGTCGAGGCCTAAATTTGACCCTTGACAATCACTCTAACATTTGTCTTTATCGACTCTTTGGTTTTGGGTGTGTCGAGCCCTAAATTCTGATGTGTCGAGAAAGCTAAACTTAACCCTTGACAATCTTCTATTTTTCCCTTGACATGCTCTTGTTTTGCTAAAAATCTATAGAAAAACTCCACATACACACACACACACACACACACACACACACACACACACACAGATATATATATATATATATATTAATGACTAATTAAGTGTAGTTTGCAATAAATAATTAGTTATTTGTGCATTATATTGTCTCATCAAAATTCATATTAAACACTCAAGTTCAACAAAATGAATTTTGAGTTTATGATGAGTTGATGCAGGTATTGATGTTGTTAATGATAAATGAGTAGAACTTGAATGATTAGAGTGATAATAGAGTTCTACAAGCACGAATGATGGATTTATGTTTTAGACTAGGATTACTGTGCATATACATGTAAAATGAGCATATGGGTACAAGAAAACTTGATGATGTTTGGTATTGTGATTATAGGTTAGTTTTGATATGTTTCTATAAACAAGTAACATCTTAGAAAAGAGTTAGAGGATATAGAGCTTCAAATTTTTGAAACAAGTATCAAATGACTAATACAGTAATACTCTATTCATAACAAGTGTCTTCGGGGCTGTTATTTCCTTAGAAATATGTTTTCTTGATGGTCATGGCCATTATGAGGTCCGTGATCTTCTTTATTCATTTTTAAAACATGAAACAGCCTTGATCACGACTGTTACGAGTGCCATTATCCATTGTGTGATATTTAAAGCTTGATCACAATTGTTACCAAGCCAGTGATCTCTTATGACCTCTTTTTCTTAAAGGGCATGGCCTAAATTATGGTCGTTACAAAGATCGTTATCTCCATGAATGATTTTTGAACAAATTTAAATAAAAGCTATTACAGGCGTATTCATCATCATGGCTTACATCACAACCGTTCTAGGGAGCATGGTCTCTTAATATAGGCGTGACAAGATAGTGAGATATACCACAGCCCAAGATCACGAACGTGATGTTGCCTGTGATAGGTATCACGGCCTTTGTCATGAGCATGACAACCCTTTGATATTGTTTATATAAAAAATAAAATAATAATAAATGAATGGATAATGAAATGAGATATGTAAGTATAAATACATGTGTGAATGTGAAGTTATGATGCTTTGATATTTTATTTGAGTTTGATGAAGGTAAAATGATTTTATATTTACTTGTGAATTAAAGATGTTTTATATGAAATGGCTCTTTGATAGATTCTCGTACGTAGACAAGTTTGAATACCAGTCATTTACCTGATAGTTCTAATTATCCAGGTATACAGTAACTTGTTTGTTGAGTGTTATTATCAAATCAAATTTATTTAAAGATTGGCTTAAGACTTATTTGAATTATTTGTGCGTGTGCCGTTGAATCTAGTCCAGGGAGTGACAACCCTGTTAACGGTTGACATGGTAGATTAGGCTTTTAGGCCACTCTTGTCATGATGTAATGACTTTCATAAGTGGCTCAGCGAGTAATTGATAGGAGGAATTATATTAGTGTAATATTTGTTTATTCTTAAGAAGAAATAATATGATTTACTTCACATTTATGGGGACAACTGAACGAGGTGATATTATGGTTAAGTTAAGTAAAGTTGAGTAACAAATGTGAATCCTAGATGAGATTATTAATCGTAAAGTAATATAGGAGATATAAGTATTCGGGCTACTTATATCAACCCCCTAAACAGCTGTTGTTACTAAGGACTCCTAGATTCCCAATGATTGAAATTGAAGTTTGAATACTCTAGGGTTGACATGTTTTACTTAAATAAAGATAAATAATTCAATTTTTTCTTACATTGCATTAGCTTAGAATGTGCATCATCTGGTTTGTTTGTGTTGCTGTGTACTGGGCTCTTGGCTCACTTTTTCCTCTACATGTATCCATGATGATGAATACTATGATGATATGAGTTATGATACTGATTGGAAAGCATTTCTGGATGGATGACTAGGGTGATTCATTATTCCATTTTGTTTTCTTGGAAAAGAAAAAAAGCAAGACCTTGTTTGAAATATAATAGTTTAGACTGAGGCTATCTCTAAGCCTATGTTTTGTAATATTAAGCACCTAAGTTTTCTAGCAATTATATTTTAAGTTTGGTTTTGTAACGTTTAAAGCACCATGTTTGTTGGTACTACTATATGTGTTTATATAAAGTTATCTATTCTTAATTGAATAGTTTTTGTAAAGCTTGTATTTTAACAGATTGAGCAAGCAATTTCCATAAACTCTTTCCTTTTCAAACAACCTTATGTATAATATTTCCGTATATTATATATGGTTGGGGACTTGACATGTGAGGTTTTCAATTATATACATGTCGGGTCTTTACATTAAGAATATATCAAAAGTAATAACTAGTCACGCATATCATATCGCATCTCACATCCTTGCTTCCATCAAATACCGACCATCAAGGTGAGAAACTAGATATGTTTCTTCTTATAATCCATATTGAACTAAGTGACGAGAGAGGGGGTTGCAATATGGATTAAGAGCTATCAGTGGATGGTTCTTAGGAGGACCATGGTCCATTGCACATTCCTGGATTTGATGGAATACATATTCATGCCAAACCCTTTGAAACGTATATTAAGGTAAAGTGGGGTTAATTTCTCAAATCTCATGATATATCGGTCAACACCACATGGATGACATCCTGATTGATTGCACGATTCACTCTAATAGTAACGATGATTATGGTTTATCTTATAATGTCTATAATTACCCTTTTTATATTCACTTATTGGGGTGTGGTTATATACTCATACCCCTATATATCTTTGTGTAGAGACATAAGATTCCCTAGGAAGTATCAAGATTGATTTCAGTAGAATGGCAGATAAGAAGATTAAGGATTATGTGAGGAAAGTTAAAATTGTATTACCGTAAAGGTGTAATAAAATATATTTCTTCAGATTATTTGCATTTCTGTTTGATGGCCATCACTTGAGAACTGTTAATAGATTGGTTTAATGAGACAAGCCTTATATATTCTATTTGCTAATAATAGTTAATACCACTTATTATCATTTTCATTTAGAATATACTGCAGGACTATCTTGATTAAGCTAATGTGATATGATATAAAAGATCAATCTAATGTTTTGAGGGAACCTACTATGTTTAATATTATTAATATTGATCTTCTAAATAAGATTGAATATTGTGGTTCTATGCATGTCCTTTCAGAAACTTGAAAGTACAAATATATATATATATGTATAAGAATATGTTTTTACTTTCATTTTCTTTATTTTAATTGAAAGTTCTTTTTATTTCAAATGTATTCTATTGCCAACTAATAAGTAATATATTATCTACTTTTGAAGATCAAAAAGATATTTTCTTTAAATAAATGCCTTAAAAGAAAGGAAGGGTTTGATTTTTTTTCCCATAAACTTGAAACTTATCAATTCACTTCGCTTGTTCTGTCTCTGGTTTCCTTATTTCTTGCAACATGCTAATGAATGTACTAAAAATATCAATCGTACCTTGCACATAAGCGTAAAAATTATTAATGTATGAGCTTTATACATCATAACTTTCCAAAAACTTGATTATTCTCTCTCTACCACAAACTCCAAAACTTTGTTAGGTTTGGTAATGAAAAGATGACACGTTTTCACTAAAATTGCTTCATGTGATGGAGTTTAGTGTAACAAACAAATACACCTTTTTCTTTTCTTCAGTTTTTGGAAAAATACATCGGACCCCAATGGATGAAATATATGGACTTTACAGGTGTATCTGAATTTGAATTTTTCTTGACTTTGCAATGTATAACCTATTAAAAGAAAAAGGGAAAAACGAAAAAGACTTACCTTATTACTTTTGTAAAGTTATGGATCCATCTTTTTGAACCAAAAGGTGACTACAAAGATTAAATGGTAATAGCTATCTAAAACACACTTATTAGTTGCTTAATAATAAGGAGATGAATCATTATTATTTTTATTTACCTTATTTTATTTTTCTTTAATTTACCCTCTCAAATTGATATCATTTAAAATTAGGTAACTTCGATTGTAAATTAAGAAAAAAAATTGGGGAAGAAATTAGTGGAGAGATCCAAATCTGATAAAAAAAGAGTATTATTTTAAATGTGATGCCCACTAATAAGTCTAAACATAGAAAATTTTTATATATCAAAGATTAGTAATCACACAATGTAAGATAAAAAAGTATAAAATACCTTTTTGTTGTTACTAAGCATTCATGAGACACCTATAAACATTTTCTTGATTAAGCATAAAAAACAATTTTTTTTTCTTTAGGATGACATCTTCTTTAAAACAATCATCAATAGAAGGTCCACTTGCATCCCCATATCATCATCATCATCATCATAATAATAATTTATGTTTCACGATGTGCACGGTCGTGTTACTGTAAAGTGAGGTAGAGTGTGCGTGAAATATACTTAACATGGCTTTTATTTTTTTGCCTTGGGTAGCCGCTAGCCGATAGCCGATAGCCGATAGCCGATAGCCATAGGATAGACCTACACGCTCGTTTTTACGTGTAAAGAACAATCACAGATTTGACATTATTTCCATATTTTCAACACACCTGTTAAAAAAATGAAAAACATAAAAAAAAGGAAAGAAAGAAAGAAAATTCCGTGAAAAGCTGTAAAATTTTTTTTTTTAAAAAGTGGGGCTTAATGCATATATATGCTTTCATGCATCAACCTGCCATATGTGGGACCTTTTACAGCAACTTTTTCATGCAACGTCCTCGAGCTACTCAAAACACACTGTAACTTTATGGACTTTTTGGGATGAAAACAAGGCATTCAAAATAGGGCCATCGCCACATAAGTCGCATTAGTTTTACCTCTGGGTAAAAAAATATTTTATTATTATAAGTACATTTTTATAACTAACTTACATAAGTTGCACATAATTCTCTAAATTATGTCTTTGATACATAAACACCTCCCAACTTCAACTTTGGTACATTTTATTAACTAAAAAAGTAAATGTTTTTTCAATATTGATTTATCAAAATTTTAATGGGTATATTTATATCATTTAAAATTTGAAGAATATATCAAGACCAAAATTAGAGATTATTTAGGAAACTTCCACGGTCTTATTATAAAATCATAATATTATTGCTAAATTGATTATAAAAATTAACCTAAAAGGTATATCAATGATTCGAACATTATTGATATGGATTTGAGTTATTCATTATCATACAAGACTCATCTCATTTTAAAAAATTGCGGCTATAGAATTTTCCGATTATATACAATTTTCCAAAAAAAAATTGCAAACAATATATACATTTTTTTATTGTCTTTTAAAATGTAGGAAGATTATTAAATACAGCTTTCTTTTATACTGTATATAGCTTTTTTTTCTTAAAGTGACTAGAATTTTCTATGGATGAGAAGATGGAGTAAAAAGTAAGTACAACATCAAACTTTTACACACCATTAATTAACCTACCCTAGAGTCCTTATTCAGGCTTTGCTCCTACACCCTCCTTGACATACCCAAGGGCAGAGATATCTAAAGGGTAAGGGCAGGCCTGTTTCTGGGTTGGTGTCCTAATCAAACAAGACACAAGATTTTGACACGTTTCACATTCAGTGGACCCCAACACAAATCATGGTGTAATGATGAAAAAATTATTATTTGACATTGTTTGTGTGCAGAGGTTGGCTTATATGCACTGACAAATTGTGATGAAATAGAAACCACAAAATAGTACGGCCCTAGGGTTTTAGTAACGTAGCTTGCTTCATTGCTTTTGTGGTCAGTCTCTGTCTCTGTCTTTATTTCTCTATTTACACTGCAAAATAAACTCATTTACTTTGATTCCCTGTATCTGTACTCTCCTTTTTATTTAATTACATTCTGCATTGCATAGTTCTTTTCAAATTCAAATCTGTACCTTACCTGTTGGCGTTGGGGGTATTTCCCCTTCCTTTTAATTTTTTTTTATTGTTCCTAACCGATTTTTTTTTTTTTTTGTTTTTTAAGAAATAGGAATAATAGTAAAAAGGGTTAATTATTCAACACATACTTATTTCGCTACTTCCTTTTTGTTCCATTTTATTTTTTAACACTTTGTTAATTAGGTGGTAAATTTAAGCATTTCAGGGGGTAAAAGAAAGAACGAAAGCAAAAACAAAAGGCCCTAACTCAATGTTTGAGAAATGAGAAATAGAGAGTTTCCGTTGTGTTCTGTTTTTTTTTTTTCTTTTTGGGTCTTGCTTGTATTTCACCTGCCTTTTCATTCTAATGTTTGACTAATGCTTTCGGCATTGAAGGAAAATATTTTATGTAAAGCAAACAAATAAGGTAAACCGATCTGAATTTTCTGTAATTAGCATAAAACTGCTCATACTCTTCCCTATGAAATAGAGATTGATGAAATTTCCCATTGGTTGTTGACCAGAGGAAAGTAGTTTTATGGTTAGCGCTTTACAATTTTGCTTTGTCCGTAACTTTGTTCCAGAGTACAAACTAACCTTACCAACATGGGTGTTATAGTAAAACTAAAACCCAATATACCCTATCAAAATTAATGAATGGTCAAGGGTATATGGAATAATATCCCAAAAGACATGCTGAATTCTGATAAATGCTCAACCGAGGCGGGGATGCCGCTTGTTCCTTAGAAAGATCTGGGCATGATCACGAAACAATTTCTTGACCATGTAAGATAAATGGCACCTGCTAGAATTTAGACCTATAACTACTGCATTGGAATTTTTTAAAATTGGGACGTTATGTTTTTATATAAAAATTATGAATCTTAATTTGAACATTGGCCCCTCACAAAATTACCAAACTGTGTCATGATCTTAACATTGATCTCTTTTTTGAATCACTTAAAATATTAATATCTATTTAAACATACTATAAATTTTAATATTTTGACATGATTTATCCTAATTATTTTTATGGTTTCATACGTGTAAACTAATTTGCATACATCTTGCTACACTAGATTTTTACTATTTTAACCTTGCCAATGATTTTTTTTTCTCTAGATTAAAGCTTTTCCACAAAATCCATGTGTCAATTTCTTCCTCTTTTTTCCCTTTTAATTTTTTAAATTTTGTTTTGCGTGTATGCTTTGTTCCAATCAATATCTAAATTTGCCAATAGTCACAAGTTTGTGGCAAGGTTTTAGGTAGCATGTATGATTACATCAATTGTGTTTAAATGTTGACCCAAACTGACCCATCTTTATGGCTTGATTTGGTTAAGACTCTAGTGGACTAATCTCTTTTAATGATTTGGGTAATGAATTTAACCACCTTAAATAGGGTTCAGAATCAAATGCTTTTAAACATCTAATTTTTCCACTTATTTTATTAAACATAATATATTTATTATTGTACTTCTTACTTTTACATTTCAATAAAAGATTTGAGTGAAAAATATTTAATAGTTGGAACATAATAATATATAGGAACATCAATAGAAATGTAGATAATAAATTGGGTAAATTACATTGGAAGTTTGGGGGTAAGTTCATTTTAGGTCACAATAATTCAAAAAATTCAAAAGAGGTCATAATGTTTAGTGAGTAAATTCATTTTAGGTCATAATGTTTAGAGAAGTAGCTCAATTGAGATCACTATTGACACGTATTAACAGGAAAAATATTTAACTAACACTCATATTACCCTTCTTTTAAGGCCCAATTGACATCTATCAATGGAAAAAATATTTAATTAAATCTTATAAGAACTTTTCCAAACGTTGTGACTTCTTTTGAACATTTCAAAACATTATAATCTAAAATGAACTTAATCCCAAATATTATGACCTTTCGATGTAGTTTACCCATAATAAATTTTACAAATAAATCAATTGCTATTTAAACTTATCCCATAAATTTCCTATTACATCATCAATATTATGTAATAAGCGACTTGACTAGAGAATTAATTAAAAAATAATAAAATGCTAAAACACTTACTTTATTATAGTGCTTCTTACTGCAGAATGCGATGCTCATTCAGAACATAAAGTGCTAATAATCTATTACAACAAAACAAATAGGTTTCAATTACAACGAAAACATTTTAACATAAAATTTTAAGTCCCAAAATAATAATTAATGTTAACAGTTAATGAGAACAATCTCATATTCATTTATCTTCTAAGCTCTTCATTCAGCTTCAATTATTTAACTTCCATCATACTCTCTTCTTATTTCAAATATTAAAATAATTTATGAAATGTAAAATGTGAAAAAACATATTATTCAACACATATATTACTACATCATATAACTATGAAATGTATATTAAAAAAATCATAAAAAAGCTTTTTAAAAATAAAGAGGTAGTGGTTATAATGACAAATTTGATGAATGCACAAAATATGGCTTGTGACAAGTGAAGATGCGTGTAATCTTAAAGTATTAGGACTTCAAGAAGAGAAGGATGAGAGGCACAAGTCCACGAAGGATAGTAGACGAGCAAATCTCGATTGGAAGACTCCAAAGGTGATCTAGTAACGTTAGTGTCTTGTTGGAAAACTAGCGAAGATACTCGGTATGGAAAAGGCATGAGCTAGTGGTCATCAATAAGACAATAGATGTTTGAATTTCTATGTATGTTGACGATTAAAGAGTTAAAAAGGTGGAACTAGATATCGAATACCTGATAATAAGCTTGTTATGCTCCCCACCATCTCTATTCCATGATTTTAGAGAGACCATGATTTATGGAAAGAAAATTCACCATTAAAGGAGTTCATAAAAATCCATTAATTAAGGATTAATTAGACTATGGGATAGGTACCGATATAGATGTATGGGTTCGAACGCATTCATGTGTACTAGTGAGCCTTATGCTACACATGCTTAAGAAGAGTGAGTTAGAATGACATATGAAGAAAGATTAAGAAACAAGTAGAGAATGGAGATGGACTAAGCAATCTCGATTGTCTCAAATGTACTTGTAACATGAAGGAACTACCAAACATAAACTCTTCTAGTGATGACGAACACGATGTATTCTTAGATATAGATAAGTGTTTGATGTTTCAAGATGGATATATAGCAGCATGACAACGTTTTGTCAAATTTGGATCTTTCAAAGTGTTCTATAGAGTTTGACCATCAAGATTGTTTGTTAGGTTATGTTAATAATCAATGGTCAATATGAGTCCCTTTTAGTGTATAAGTTATGTTATAGAAAAGTTAAAATCAAGTAGTCCATTCCCATCAGGCTTTACTCCAAGCTTATTATGCTAAATGTTCCCTAATCATTCAAAATTAGGCCTAGGCTCCTTGGACTTTGACATCTAGCCGAAGGAGTTAAATCCATGTATCTTGAGATAATTACTTTTAACCCTTATAATAGGTAATATAAATGAGATTGCAAAAGATATAGCTAGTGGAGATACCCTAAAAGTGGTCGTAATTTCAGATGTAAATCGAGGAGATGAGGAGTAATTTCCTTTTAAAGTAAGTGAAAAAACCAAATTTGGCTAGAATATGCATAGAAGCATAACTAATGCTAGATTTGAAATGATATGGGTTATCGAGTTTATGATGAAGCACTCGTTAAGCTATGGTTTAAGTATTGTTACTACCTCTTCTAGGCCAAAAAGATCCTTAAGTTGAACATTGTACTCTACTAGTTTATTCCAATTCTCTACAAAGGGATTGTTTCTTCAACTACAAGCTTTGATGATTGATATTGTATAACTTAGCAATGAGTGTATGGTGAAAATTATTGTTGTAGCTAGAATGATAGTTAAACTACACTATGATATAATATGCACTTTATCATATTGAAGTGCTTCTTAGATTATCATGTAGTATTCATATTGTTGTAGATAGTTTGAGTCTTAGCCTACAGCTTAATTAAGCAACAAATCTCAACAAGTATATATAGATTTTTTTTTCTTTTTTCTTTTTTTTTTATGTGTATGATAATAAATAGGATATTTTTAGGGATTTTGTGTATAGATAACAAACAATGAAAGGCAAACAAATCAAGAATAGGTATTTCACACTATCTCAAGATGAACTAGGGTTTGTTGAATAAAGAATTGAAATGAGTCATATTGTTAAAAGAAATCATTGTGCAAAATAGAATCCAATATTACATGAAGAATTACAAATAACATTGGTTCAAAACTCTATTTAAGCATTGATAAGAAGTCAAGAATAAAGAAATGAATTCTTTCAAAACTTAGCTTATATATATATGTGTATATGTTTGAGAAGCAACACCTAATTAGTGACACAAAAAGGGAAACTTTCTAAAATAAAAATAGCATAGAATAAGTAACTAAATAATTCCTATTAAACTAACTAAGTAATATAACACTAAATTTTATTGGAGATTTTTAAGGTGATTTGGTGATTATGTGAGAACTTGAATTTTGCTTTTTTTTTTTTTTTTTTGTTGGTATGGGGTAGGGGGCGCAGGGTGAGTGTGGGTGTTTGGAGTTAGGATGGAGGAGCCGATCATACATTAGGGATCTTGTTGGTAACCGTATCGATGGATAAAAAGCAATAAGACATGCTGGTAATAACCCCATCCCCCTCCCCCCAAAAAAAAAGACATGCTGGTAAAGTAAAGATATAATCTATTTTATTTCACTCAGAGTGGCACCGGTAAGATCTATGCCTATGATGAGAGGAGAATGAGAAACATAGAGAGTAAATAACTGAGGGTGTATTGATTGGTGTCGATATATTAGAAAGATGACTTTGGATCGCTGGATGATTATAGAACAATATATGATCCGCACAGCGAATGGACAAATATCTGGTTACTAGACGATGGGTGCTTCTTGATTTGTGTAGTGCATTAGATTATTATGTGTGTAAGACCAGATACGAGAAGTTGAAGGTACGCGTAGCTTATACCAATAAAATTAAAACAATATAGCACGAATAAATCACTAATAATGATCGTGTTTTGGAAATCACTCTTTCTTGTTATGTTGCATTTCAAAATTTCATCGGTATGTAGGACTTATATCTATATATGTGGTGTGTAATATTTATTAATTTTTGGATAATGTAAAAAACATTACTTGAACGTTTGCAAAAAATTCACTCAATACTTGAAGTTTAATTTTAAATAATTTGATACCTAAAGCAAGTTTTCTGTATACAATTTGTCTACCTAAAGCAAGTATAATCAGATGGGAAAAATACATAAAATCTTACTTTAAGTAGCAAATTATTCAAAATGAATACCTAATTGAACTTTTGTAAAAGTTCAAGCATCATTTTTTATATAAACCTTTATTTTTTTTTCCATTGGTTAATGTATATGATGAATTACGGTGAATAGAGATTTATGAGGATATGTCTGGAATTTGCTTGTTGGGTTCTCTTTCTTAATTGATTGCAGCTCGTGCTATATCATCTGTTATCTTTATCATTTCACTAATAGAAGTTACTATTCTTTGATTGAAAAATTCTTTTACCTATACTGTATAATTACAGTATGTCTGCTTTATCTCGCCGCCGGTTCTTTTGCCTTGAATTGGGGTACTATATTTTAAAAATCTGTGTTGATTAGTCTATTCTTTTTACTTTATTTTGTCACTGTTTGTGTGTTCTTTTGATCCGTAATACTGAATTCAGTAGCACCACACCCATCGTCAAGATCGTACAAACAATTCCTTCTTTATCTTTGTGGAAAAATTATATATATTTTTTGTCCCTAGCTATAATAGCAAATGCATCGTTCAAATAATAATTTAGATTTGAACATATGAAGAAACTCCCACACATTTTTTCCCCCTATAAAACAGACACAATTAAAATGCAATTAAGAGGGTTCTTCCTAACCATATTGACTGAATCAAACACACGAATATATGCATGCTTATTAATGGCCGGATAACTTCTAGGCTCCATTAATTAATGGCGTTGATGTTACCTTAGAGGACAATGCCTAGTTGTTGGACCTTATAGGATTCACTTAGTGGACAATAATGTTTAGTTGAGTGGTGGCTGTTTGTTGTCTGATCAATGTGATGTGGACCAGAATTTATAAATACCTCTGAATTTGATATAGAGAGAATATAGTCTTCTCTTGGATGCTCTTTAATATATGTATTGTGTGCTCCCAATATGAATGTGGAACATTAATCTCGCCAAGAACAAGTTAATGCTGTTTTTCAACCGTCAATATAAGGTAAAAATGCATGTTCTAAATAGTAAGGTGACACCAAAAAGTACGCCAGACATAAATAAAAGAAGAAAAGTAAATTTCATTACTCTATTTTGGTTTCTCTCGTATACACAGGCCATATGGATTTAGTAAATAGGCCATTGATGTAAAATCCGTGTTTATGACATGGGTTTTGGTTCATTAGAATTCCCTTTGAAGTTTAACTTCTTCTCTTTTTAGAACAAAACGTTGAAGTAGTACTTGTTTATTACATATATAAACCAGGCCACTTATTGATATAAAATTATCATCTCTATTTTTCCTAAATTTAAAGATAACAGTAAATAGACTTCTTTGATAGGTGCCTTCAAGATAATTGTAACGGTGTAAAAAGAAGAATTATTACTTTTTTTTTTCAAAATTAAATACGCATTTGAACAACCCCCCACCAAAAATAAATAAATAAATTAGAAGAAAAAAAAGTATATAAAATGAGTTTTTTTTTTTTGTTAATTTTTTAAGCGGATTATAGTAAATGCATATCATCTGAAGGAATGAGTAAGAGGCTTCAATTCAAGTCAAGCCGAGCCGTCTTCATTCACAAGTCTGGCTTAACTTTTTTCCCCTGTAGAATATTTTCCATTAAAGCAAAAAATGAATGTGTAAAAGGGAGAAGGAAAAGTTGCAACAATCATGACAGAAATTATTGCTAAAAAGCTACCATGCACTCGAAAGTCCTTGTAAAATGTGACACTACTATCATCATGTTAGACCTAGAAAACACAATAATTTATAGTTTCATGTACCCGCGTTCTGACCCATTCAATTTCAATCAATACAAGCATACCTAATAAATCATTAGTCATAGAACAATCAAGTATTAATAGGTATTTGATCATATTCAAATCCCTTTTTTTGTTAAACAACGGTCTATTTAAGTCCTCGTTATTTTCATTTTTTTTTTTATTTTATTACCCGGACTTATCCGTAATTTATTTTATAATTTAATATTTTAGAAACTATCTATTTGCAACTTATTTGTTTTAGTTTTCAATTAGACTTAACAACTTTTTGGTTTAGTATTGTTGTAGATTCAAAACCCGACAAGGGTGAAATGAGCATTGGGTTTGGTCTTACACATTGGGCTTGTTAAACAAAACATGATCAATGGTACACTAGGACATTGTCTAGGATTATCGCTTCAATAATTAAGTTCGATTGTATCCCAAATGTAAATAAGTTAAGAGAGATTAACATTATTAAAGTAACATGCTTGGCTTCTAGAATGCATAGGGAAGATGTAGAGGAGATGGACTTCTAGTAGTTATTTGCATCGTGAAACCACGTAGTGGGGAGTTGATAATATTTGTTGTGGGCGCAGGAATTAGGTTACTTATCCACATCTAATTATGTTCCCTAGTGGAATCGGTGGTGTTAGGAGAATTGTGCCAACTGGCCTTGGCTTGGAGTTTGCCCAACACATATTTCAGTAGGCCAACCTCCCAAGTCAAGGGAGTTGGTATCCATTTAATGCTTGGCGATGAGTCAAAATGGGTTAAACCTAAATCTAATGGGTCGGCCTTAATGAGCAATGGGTTCAGGAAGCCCACAATCTATATTTGACAATCAACAAACATCTTATCATAAATATGGTATAACCGATGGAATGTCAAAAAAAAAAAAAAAGAAAGAGTATTTTAATAATTTTCCTTCCAAACCTCTTTTAAGCTCACTTAATCTAGTTCATTTGTCTTATTTAATATTAGAAGGACACAACAGACTATTAAGCTCACATAATCTAGTCCTTTTGTCTTATTGTCACGCCTGAAAGCGTACCCTAAACGTAACAGTCCGTCACACTCAATATTAAAGCTTAAGTATGACAACCTTAGCCATTCCCAAAAGCTTTTAAAGTGTAAGGCGTACTTTCACAACTTCAGAGGACCAAATATGGAATTATGCAGCTTAAGGAAATATAAAAACATATTAAGAAAAGAGGATTCATAATAATTATTCACTTATAACACTGATCTTTACAACTTTGGGATATTTCCCTTGATCTTTAATCTATTACAAGAATATTTGTACATCAATACTAATGCTACTTCATCTAAAAGTTTCCTTTATCCAAAAAGAAATTACCTGCCCTCAGGGTTCTCGTGGCCTTAACCATAAATAGAGAAACTGCAAAAGATATCTATGGGGGTATAAGCTAACAGGCTTAGTGAGAATTATTTCCATAAATAACTTTTTGTAACAAAGTTTCAAACAAGTTAATTAAGCAAACAAATGGGATGCAACATACACGTGGGCAAACAAAGCATATAGTTTTTCGGGAACTATATGTTGAATGGATTTGTACCCTCCATTCGGGGTTTGGTGATACATAACCTCAAATCAAGTAGTTTTAGTTAAAAAGTTTTTATGCTCGCGAGCACTCATCGCTAAGCATTTCGAATCTACTTGAGTTGACCTTGTTTTCGGATTTTCTGCAAAGCATTTTCCTTAAGCCGCCAAGCAATCGCTTTCGGATCTTCCGCCAAGTGTTGCTTTCGACATGAGCCTACTATCCTTCTCACCCAAGGATAATAACCCAAAATGCAATGTGACTCACTTCGTGGTATGCATAAATCCATTTATTTATAATATCATAACATTATTATTATCGAGTTTAAGGTGATCAAGGTATTTCATACAAAGCAAGTGTTATACTAAAACAAGCATTTTAAATCAATTCCGGCTTCGATATTCTTAGGATTCTTTCAAAGAATTAATTAACATACATATCCATTTGTTTTTTCTTAAGTCTAATGCAACTAATTTACAAGCACAACAAGTATAGCATTTTAAGAAAATAAACTCACGATGCCATGACGACTATTCCTCTATGCGGGTGAGTAGTTCACACACTCCACTTAATCATAATAATCTTCGGGATAAAGGAATCCTTCCTCGGGGTCACCTAGCCAAAGAAAATATCCATAATGAGTATTTTTTGATGATTTTCTTGAATTTTGACAAAACAATGTCAAAAGAACGTTAAAGTTCGTATAAAGGAATGTTCCAACTTAAAATTGCCATAACTTAGTCATTTTAACTCGGAATCGCACATATAATATACCGATTTCTACCTACTCGAAAAGATCTACCCATTTCCAAAATTATTTTTGACAAACAAGGTCATATAGGCTCCGAACAGTGGTGACAAAATTCACCACGGATTTTCCCAACACAAAACAACTTTGGTTCAAGAAATCAAAGTTTGTTTGATAAATACTTAGTTATCTATATAGTTGAAAAATTCTCTTTTTATAACTATATAACTCATATTTAAGCATGCTCAAGTGTTTTGTTGTCCAATTATATTTCATGGGTAAAACAATATTGGTTTGAAGTTTTAGAAATATATAGTTTATAAAAATCAATTTTGGAAATTTCTTGAAACGAATATCTTATTTCCTTTTGTTTTTCCAAAATACTTCATGTTGGTTTTATCATGTTTCCCAAGTTACTTTTTGAAAATACAATTTTCTATTTTCTAAGTTCTCTTATATTAGTACCACTTTTCCTTTATTTTTCCTACACAATTTTCTTTGCTTATTTGTTTGTAAGGGTCTTTTGAAAATTCCTTAGCCTTTCATCTTGTTTATTTTTTTCATAAAAATCATTATTGTATCAACAATTATTTTCTTTTGAAAAACAAAGTGGAATAATAAAGGTTTTAGGTAGCTTTTCAAAGTAAAAGTAGTTTCTAAAATCATAGTGAGTTCTTTTTGTAACTTGAAAGGGAATGAGTTTATTTTTGTTAACTCATAGATTTTATACTTTTCATAAACTTATCTCTTAGTGACAAAATCTTCTTTTGTTTAATTATTTTTAGAAATTAAAATTTTTGGACAATAATCTAAATGAACATGATTTATGAGAATGATAGTAAACGAAAATAACATAAATAATAAAGTTAAGTATTGGAGTCTTAGCTTTTTCAAGGCTCCCGAGATTAAGAAATAGACTAGTCCCAAAATGAAAAGAAAAACTTGTTTTGACTTGATAAGAACAGGTCTAAGACTAGAGACTAGTATTAAAATAACAACGAATAAGTAAATTGCGACGGAATAAATAAATAAATTGCAATGGAATAATAAATAAATTGCATTGCATAAAGTAAGTAAATTGCAAGTGAGCTTATATGCTCTAAAGAATATGTATGTATATAGATAGATAATAATATTTAGATGAACGAAAATAATAACATGAACATAAATAGATTTTCATGAACATGAACAATACATTAACATAATGTAGCTTCCATAACTTTTAGTCTTTGGAAACTCACACTATGGTCATGTAAAGTTACATGACATGAGGAAGAAGAAAATAATATAAGATAGTTACCTAAAGAAGATTTTGGTAGTAGTATGTGGTAATAGGTTTTTATTGTAGGTAGAAGTTGTTGTGGAATTATTTTGAGAGAGTTTTGGGATGGTAGTTGGAGAGAATTTTGAGAAAAGAATTTGAGAGAGTTTTAGTATAGAATTTGTGGGTAGTGAATGTATGAAAGAAGTGAAATGGGAGGGGGGTATTTATAGAAAAATGTGGAGGGATTTTTGTATGATTAAAATAAAAGAAAAATAAAACAAATTGAGGGGGTGTAGAGGGGAGGGGGCGTCAGCCATAAGCATGGGGAGGGGGAAATGATTTTATTTTTTTGATTTTTGATAAATAAAAGATGTAATATGTAAGGTAGATGTGAAATAAAATTATGAGAAAGGTAAAAAGTAAATGTTATAGGTTATGGAGTGTGTAAGAGTAGGTATAAGAAAAAGTAGAGATAAAAGAATAGTATATAATAGTAATGAATAGTGTAATGTAACATAAATATGATTAATAAAGTACTAGTAGTAAGAAAATACGCGTATAAATGCGATATCTTATATTTTTAGCTACCGAAAAATTACGAAGCTGATATTTTTGAAAACTTTGTATTTTTATGAGTCTAACGGTGTATTCAGAATATTTTTACTATTCCAGGCCCGGGACATGTTTTTCAAGAACTGTGTCCGATCGGGTTTAAAGGACACCCGAAATTCGTAAAACTAATATTTTTATATAACCTATAGTTATTACGAACTATTCTAGCTAATTATTCCAACTTCATTTTCTAGGGCCAAAGAAAACGGCAATGCTGGACTTAAGCGGTAATGGTAAACTAGGGTTTTGTTGACTTTGGAAATCCGGTTGACTTCTGGTTTAGGGTTTTAAGCTAAACCGATTCCAAAAATTTAGGGGTTTACACTTATTTAAGTAATAGAATCTTACTTTTTAAGCATCATCTCTCTCCCCTTCTCCCTCTCGATCCACAAGGCAAATTTGTATGGATGTGTACCTCCTTTCCAAAGTCATCTTATTAGTCACTAGTGAAGCAAATCCTAATTATGATTTTTGATTGATGCAATATGATAAAACACAATGAAAAAGAGAGATTTTTTTACAAAAGGTCCTCTAAGTCTTTGTTTAATTAAGAGTTTTAAAAGTTAGATAATCTGATTTCGATCGGTAGCTATGACTTAATGAAGGACATTATTGATCAAAGTACAATTTTAGAAGTGTAAACGAATTATTTTAGGCTTTACATTGTGAAACATATTGAAAAGTAAGTTGATGCTTGCTTTCTTTCCTTTCGTTTACATTTTACTTTAAATTGTAGTTAAGATTTTATTGTTTTAAGCATTGATATCTCATTAATTAGGGAAACTGAAATTGGCATTGAATTGTTGGTGAAAGATTGTGTTGATAATATAAATTTAGAGAAAATGTAGTCTCCTATTATATATTTGGATTTTAGATAGTTGGTTAGTAATCCAATAGTATGAATTTTGGTGGACTTAAAGTTTTGAGTTTAGGGTAATTTCAAGCTAAGTTGGATGAAGGGTTGAACTTTGGAGAACATGATTCAATATCGAAATTTCTTGAAATTGAATTTGAGTTTAATCGTAATATTATGTTTGGTTCTCGTATTAGAATCTTGATTGTTTATATTGAAAGATCTAGGTACTTAATTACCTTACATATTTGACTTGAAATTATTGAAACTTAACTTTTGATGTTAATTGTGCTTACACTTATGTTGAGAATAGTATGAATATCGAAGTATTGGTAGTAGCATTCACGAATTATAGTTGTAGCATCTTGCATGCTCATGTTATAGTATTAGTATGCAACAAACTGTTTACATTTCTTGGTATCTATATAACAATTTATGTGGCATGTATTAGAGTTAGGTTCATCATCTTTAGGAAATCCTAAAAAATTTAAGACTTCACTATTAAGAGAGAGTAAAAAATGGGTCATCCTCCTAAGGTTTCTTTACTATATTTAGGGGACTCTTGGATTTTATATTTGTAAACTCATGTTCAACTTTATATTTATGAATAATTTGGAATGCTTCATTGTACGTTGATATTAGAGATATTAGATGCTTTTAAAACTATCTTGTTTAGGAGATTAAGGAATAAAAATATAATTCCTAAGAAACACAACTAAATATAAATCTAGATATAGAATACATTTATAGGACAAAATAAGTTCTAGTATTATATATATATATATATATAAATGTATATATGCATAACTATTGTATCAAGATTAATTGAATGCAGTGGCAGTTAAGTTAGGATTCTAATTTAGTTAACCTAAGTTCCTACCTTAGTTAACCTACAAACCCTTAATATAAGTAAATATGTTAAACTTTTGAATAATAATTGTGACAATGTATAGTTTTTAAAACCTATTCACAAGTTAAAATTTCACTATTACTTATATGTATTTAATCAATCCACATAGCATGTTAATACCACTAAACCATTATCCTAAAAATGAACCTTAAGCCAGAATAAAAGAACATGCTTCCAAAAGCTAAAAATAAATATAACTTTATTTTGACCACTTTCAATAGGGATAGCAACTTACCTTTACCTTAAAACACACACACACACACACACACAGATCAAATACTAAAATTGAAATAAGTAACATAATATTCCAAATTATGAAATTGTCTCACTAAACCTTTTATTGTGAGCAATAATGAAAAATAAGAAGAATGTCATTCATATTTAAATTCATATATATGATACATAATGTAGAGTTAATAAAATTCTAATAAATGGAAAATGCATGAAAAAAGAAGCTAGATGACTATATTAAATACATAAGCAAAGGAAAAAGGGGAATGCATACACACACACACACACTATATATATATATATATATAAATTGTGAGTTTATGATATCTTTCTGTTGTAATCAATGTCATACCATGTCTTACTTATCGTACTATCATGTTTTGTCAAGCTAAGATAAGTCATGTTGGTGTATTATTCTAGTTGGTTATCTCTTGAGCATGCCTAATGGATCTTCTAACATCATGAGTAGATTTTGGCTTACACCAGAGGTGTTGTGGTGTCCCCAGCATAGGTAAATTAGTTAGTAGCTCCTTAAGGAAGGTAAGTAAGGTAGTGTGTCAAAAAATTTAAGATATATGGAGAGATACTTGAGAGTCCCCTTACTCTTGAATACCAAGGGATATATGTAAGATGGCACTAGTCAATCCTAAAAGGACATGGCCTCTTAACCTTCTTTTCTTTGGGCGGTAGTTGTAAACATATCTTGCGAAAAGGGAAGATAATGGGAGATGACCTCTAGTATAGGGCCACTTATTATGACAGGCTATCTTATCCTCAATTGAAAAGGTATTCATTGGTTGGCTAAAGATATAATCATCAACATTTGCCCTTTACTCTCATTAGTGGTAGGGCAATAATGAAAGTTTGTCTTAATTATACCTCATATAGTCCAAGGGTGGTTAGAGTTATAAATCATAGATTAGACATTTGACCTTTGTTAGGGAATTTCAATCGAAGGTGGTTGAATTATTGTAGGGCATTCGAATGATATATAGAGAGTGAGAGTCATGGAGTATCTTGTGGAAGAGTGTGCAAGATCACTTAGTGTCCTTGTCATGTTCTGTGTTTATTTCTTGAATTAGTAGTTGAGTTAAGCCCTTGAGTAGTATTTAAGCAATTGGGTATCGATGGTATCAAACACTGAGAGGGTATCAAATCCTGAGCTAATGAGCTTGAGGTGCGAATCTTGGTAGGGTAAGCCAAGCCAGTATGGGCCTTTGCTAAGCATTTGAGTTTGGATTTCTTAGATGACTCATTGTGTAAGCTAGGTTATAACTTTGCCAAGGTTAATGTTAAATGATCGAACGGACTACATCGAGTGGCAAGAGGTTTATTATGGTAAGTTATGGTATATCAAGCATTTGAGTGTAGATGTCACAGTTGAATCATTATGTCAAGCTAGGCTATAAAGGATGGCCTTTGCATATTGGTTTATACTTAGCCATGTAGTATTGAAGAGGGCTTGTAATGGTGATTTGTGCTTTTGTGAAGCTTTGATCATGGTACAGGATGCTCATTTAGGCAAGTCAAGCCATGACAAGATTTTGTTGAGCCTCTTGAGCTCCTAGGTAAACCTATAAGAAAATGTTCGAAATAAATGCAATTTATACTAAGTAAAGTTTCTATCTTGTATTGTTATAAGTTTCTATACAAGATTGATTGATTTTAATGATCATTGGACTTATAAAGTGGGATTGCATGTTGAAAAACTTTCTAGGTGATGGTCACTCTTCAGCAACTATCATTTTCTTTTCATATTTTTGAAAATCCTTTCAAAAGATAAATGCCTTTTTCTTTGTGCACAATATATAACATTGATGCCCTTTGCACACATGTTAAAAGTAGGGAGGCTATGGAGATTGCTTAGAGTTCCACAAATAATGAGACACAGGTTTTAAATTTAGTCCATAGATGGAAATCTTGACACATTTAAGCAAAATGATTGATATACGATAGAATCTCTCCAAGTATTTAATAAATGTTTTGATGATGACACAATCAATGAAAATGTTTTTTCTAAATAAGTTTATAAATTGGACAAAAACATATAAATATTATTTGATCATAGATTCGTGATAAGCTTAATTACTATTTAAATTTGTATGATTTCAAAAGTATAAGAACTTTGAAAGTATAAACAAAAGGTGACATTTCCTTTTATAGAGCAAAGAATTACATTGAAGACCTAGCTCCATGAATTGAATGTAATAGGGAATTACATTCAAATGTTCTGCTATAATTTAGGCAAATATTTAATGGGGAATTTAAGATCACTTTTATGAATATATGAAATAAAGTTTCCATAGTTGAGGATAAAATAATATACTAAAGTTGATTATGACATAATATTGGGTTGTAAAATCATGCTAAGTTGAAAATGATGATGAATGTAATTTTCAAGTAAGTATGGAAGTGGTATTGAAGCTTTAAGAAAAAGTAGAATGTGGAAATCTAGTTGCATCTATCATGAATAGAAAGGAAATCTTCAAGATGAATTTCCAACTGCTAATTTTTGCTGTATGTGGAAGAAATTCAAATGGTGAAGTGCTAGAAATTTGAGGAGGAATTAATCAAACAACTAGAGTAAATTTCCTAGGAAACTAGTTCAAGAAGACTTTTGAGAATATGAGAATATACATAGGAAGTGCACTAAGCAAAAAAGCATTCAAAAAACCTTGTGAGCAAATATGAAAACATTTACTTCATTATAAAGCATATCGAGCCACTAAAAGCATTTTCATAAGCTCCTGGCAAGAAAAATTAATTTCATTAACAATTAAAACTATTTTTATTTTAGTTAAATCTATTGAAGTGACAAAAACTACTTGTAGAACCATGCTTAGGCTAGGTAGAAGCTAAGTGAGGTGGTGTAAGTTAGTGACATTGTCAAGGATACAAGAAACTTTTCACTTGTTTGTTTATTGAATATATTGGAATAGCTAATAAAGACAATTATGACCTTAGTGTGGAGCTAGAATAGTAGGCTAACACACAAGGCGGAACCACTACACATAGTCGAGCATTTTTTTCTCTTTCTATATGATTTATCTTTTGCATTAAACTCTAATAGTTAGTCTAAAATTTATTGTTAAGCTTCTAAAATCATGAATAATCCCAACCATATATTAGTTAAACAACCAAGAGGGAACTGAAATCAAAATATGCTTAAGGACATATTTCATAATCTAGTTCATAATTTATACTTTGCAAAATTTTGTTAAAATGACTAATATACTTCCCTTTTGGTCTCTAAGCTTTCGAGACCAACAAGGATGGCTCTTAGCTAGGAAATTTACTTCAAGATTCAAGACATGTTAGGTCAACATCTCTTCATCTATCAAAATCTTGTCCATTTGCCCTTCCTTGTGTAATGGTAAGAGTTTCAACTTGTCTTCAAGTATCATCTTTGAGTATATTTCTTATAACTTTATGGTCTTCTTGAGATTTGCTCATTCTTAGAGATTTTATGACTTTTCTTTTTGAATTTTTCTGAGAGTGGTTTGTTTTTAAGCCTTCATGGAGTGAGATAGTCATGATGTCATTAGTCGTATCGTCCTCTTCGAAGTAGCAATGGGACCATTGTTGTTATGATATCTTTGATGGTTGTCATGGAGGCTAGGGCATGTGAGGTTGAGCTAGAAGGAGGAAAAGCATTTTGAATGCCATTGTTGTGGCTACTAGTATTTTGGTTGTAAAGGAAGTGGAACATGTAATGGAGGCTCTTGGCCTTGGAGAGGTTAGAGATAGGGGGTCAACCGTTAAGGCTATCCCTTGTTTTTTGCCTTATAAGATTGAAGATAATATCTCTTTGTCTTGTTTGGTTCAAGATCTAGTTGGGGAAATTCATTTCTACACTTCTAGCAAGGTCCCTTATGTAAGTGTGGATATCTTTCTTAAAGAAAAGGGAAGCAATGTGTGTTTATATGCCACTCTTCCCCAAGAGAAGATCTTTGCTTGAGAGCTGGTATTGGTAGCCACTTCACTCAATGTGACAAGGCTTGGCAAGAGCTTTATTTGAGTGTAACTGGGGCTTTTGTAGGCATCATCCTACATTGCTCAAGCATTAAAAGAGATAGGCTTAATAGTAGTTAGTGACACAAGATGTCATTTCTACCATTCTATTAGCTACCACGATTCTTGGGCCATCATAATAAGAAAAGGGGTCATGCCTATAGATGCGTAGTTGGGGGGTGAGGGGGAGAAGGCTATCTATTCATTGGGAAAGCAGATGATGATGAGAAAGAGTTGACTTCATTTGTCATTTACGAGGCTAGATCTCCTACATATACTTAAAAAGCAATAAATTATAGCTTTGTGTAGCTTACAATAGTAAAGTAGTTTATATTTTGTGGCCTTTTATAACTTATTGTAGTAGATAAGGAATTATGCTTGTATGCGAGCTTCCCCTTCTAATTGTTGTAGTTTTCGGTTAGTATGCTGACCTTATAAGTACCACTTGACTTGAATATGAAAAGAGTTTGAGTATTCTTTTTTATACTTTTTATATATAGTTGTACTTTTCCTCCCTCTTTACTATTTTCTTTTTTTTTTTTCCCCTTTGTGTTCTTATTTAGGGACTTTTACCCTGTTGGATATATGATGGGGAGTGTTTAAGACATTTAGGTTTGACCATAGCCAACAAGTCATCCCATTTTAGTACTGTGTGGTTTGAACCTAATGGCTAAATGGTAAGGGAGTGACACTACTAGAAAACTAGCCTTTAGAGACAGAAAATTTGCGACGGAGAATTTCTGTCTCTAAAAAAATGAATTAGAGACAGATTTGCGACGGATTTATGATGACATGAATTATGAATAATCTTTTAATTTTTATATGCTTTTGCGACGGAATTTGCAACGGATTACACATTGATTTGCGACGAAAATTTTTCCGTTGCAAATTTGTCTCTGATTTTAGAGGGAAATAAATTATTTTAGCGCCAATTTCTATTTTTTTTTAATTCTGTTGCAAATTTTTCTCTAAACTAAATTATTACATATATGTATATATAAATAATTATGTTTAAAATTTATTTTAAATTATACATATCTAATATAATATATATAAATGTGCATTATATAATAAGGATATATATTATATTTGTAAATTAATTTTATTATATAATAACTATGATATGTATAATCATTTGTTATTTACAACTAATTATATATATTTTATTTATAATATATTTAACATTACATTACATATTTATATATAATAAAGTATAAATTAAAAATAGTACTTAAAACATAAATATATATTTATATTATTATATATTCTTTTACATAATAACTTATATAAAAACTCAAATTATACAACTTAAAAAATAGTGTATAATAATAATATAATATGTTATATGCAAGTAATATCATAAAATACTAATTAAAAATAAAGTATATTTCAATAATAATAAATGTAAAATAAAATAATTAATATAAAATGTAAACTTAGTATATTTAAACATATACAAATATATAAATAATATATTATATTTTAATAATATATTAATAAAAAAAATATATTCATATTATTTATAATTTTATTATATATTTATTATGACTATTCATATATTTTTTAATATAAAAAATTTATTATATATATCTTACATAATTTATATTTACATTACAAATATATAAATAATATATTATATTTTAATAATATATTAATAAAAAATATATATATTCATATTATTTATAATTTTTTATTATATATTTATTATGACTATTCATATATTTTTTAATATAAAAAATTTATTTATATATCTTACATATTTTATATTTACATACTATTTTATTTAAAATATAATAACATATTTCGGGAAAAAATAATATACTATGTAAAAATATAGTATATTTAAGTAATAAAAATATTTAATATATAATAATTAGTTAAATATATTTAAATTGATATTATATATTATTTTATTAATATAATAATGAAAAATATATTTTTATATTGTTTACATTATATTATAATTTATTAAGTGCAACAAAAATGAAATAAAAAAATAAACACATTAATTAAAAATATACAATTTATTAATTTAATATAAAATATTAAATAACTAATGTAAAAAGTATAATTATATTATATATCATTATATATATATATTTATATGTATAACATTATTTATATTTACATAATATATAATATTTTTTAATAATAATATCATATTTGGAAAAAAAATTATAATATACTACTGAAAATATTATATATTTATAATAAATATATAATTTAAAATAATTATTACAAAATGTAAACAATGTATATATTAATATTATATATTATTTTAATAAAATATTAATGAAAAATCCTTAATAAATATGTAAAGTGAAATTATAAAATAAAAATAAACTATAAAAGATATATAAAATGTTTTATAGTATAATATTGTAAATTGTGGTATCTCTTAAATAAACAGTAGTGGAACTTTACTCATGAAGATACGAATTGGTTTATCGGTTTAGTGCTTGTGAAAACTTCAATGTTAAGTGTGCTTAGTATGTAGCATTCTATGATGGGTGACCTCCTGGGAAGGATAAATAAGAGGTAAATATATATTTTTTTAATAATTTGTCTTAGAATCAGAGACAAATTTGCGACGGAATAATTTTATTTAATATTTACTAATTGGATATTTAAAAATAACTAATTATAAAACAGAGACAAATTTGCGACAGAAATTCCGTAGCAAATTTGCGACGGAAAATAAATCTGTCTCTAAAAGAATTAGCGACGATGATTTTTGAAACAAAAATTTGCGACGGAAATTCTGTCTCTGAAAGTTTTTAGAGATAGATTTTTCACTTTCAGAGACAGAATTTTTTATCTCTAAAGCCAAAATTTCTTGTAGTGTGATTTCATTGTTTTGCTTTGCCTATTAAGTGAGGTCAAGTACCTCATTTGCATATTGTAGAGGCTGAGGCATGTGTTATCCTTTTGCCTTTATTGGGGCAAGTTGAATGTGCAAGCTTAAGCTCAATTTATTAGGTCTTTTTTTGTATGTGATGTTTATACCCAACTAGTAAGCTCTCACATGTGAAAAATTTTGAGGCTACTATGTTAAAGTAGATAGTGATATGATTTTGCCAAGCTTCTTACTAGTAGTAAACTGAATGTGCGAGCCTTAGATCATTGATGAATTTCCTTGGGGTACATAAGATCCATGCTTGATGATTTGAGCCAATCATCTATAATACTGTTGAATTTACCTTATCTCACCCATTGATAAGCAAAGGAGATATGTAATTGAGAGTTTCTATTAGTGTAGCTCAATAACTTGTAAGAAGACTAGGGCTCCCTATCTAGCTTATCCAATAGATAAGGGTAATAGTGACCAAAGATTTCTATTATTCTAGTAGAAAAATGCCTAGATGTGTAGGCTTCTAATCTAATCAATGGACATCCCTATTAGGCAAAAGTTAAGTTTTAGCCTTATACAATTGAGGGAAAGTAACTCATTTTGATGTGTCTAGAAGGATGATCACTAGAAAAATTAAATAAATAGTTGGTAAAAGCCCTAACTTCGAGCAAAAATTATGATACTAGGTTAATAGGATAAAGAAATCCTTGCTTGTGGGATCTTACACATTGAAATGAAAAGATTTCAAAAATAGTCGAGAATAATTAATATTATGCACAAAGATCTACTCACATGTCTACTCACCACAATTAAAGAATTTGATTGAGAAGAATTGAGTTTTCTTGGTAAAACTCTAAAAAAATATTATTTATTTCAAAAAGAGAACAAAAACTATTAATCAATAACAATAATGAATCTTAAAAATTAATAAAATACCTAAAATATATAAAATACCCTTAATAACTGACAAAATAAAAACAAATGATTCTAAGCTCTACAAGACTTCCTACATGGTTAGCGTAAGCCCCAGAAAATTTTAGTAAATAATTTCAAAGTAAACATAAAAAATAAACTCTAAAAATGACTCCAAATTAAAATGGAACTTCAACTAATCCTAAATCACAAACGAATCCAGAAATTTTTTAATCTTGAGAAAATGAGATTCCTCAAAAATAAAATAAGAACTCAAAAGTCTCTAAATTCAAAACCACTACGTACGACAAATTCCATACTTAACTCTGAATTGTAAAATCGGATAAAATAAAAAAAAAACAAAATTATTAAAAATTAAATAACGATTAACCTTCAGAAATAAAATCCAATTCAATAATTCTGAAAACGTTAGGAGATATTAAATACTTATAAAAATAAAAATTTAAAATGAATTTCTCAAATAAAATATGTTGTATAAACATAAAGCATCAATTTCTAAATTGACAAAGATTTAAACCAGAAAATCACCTGGAAACCCTAAGTGGAATACAGTAGTTTAAGTTCGGCAATCTCATGCTCTTAACCCTGGAGGCCGAGGTATAGTTTAAGTGTGGAGAATAGCTCGTAGTAATATAAGGTCGCTTAAAAATATCAGATTGGTAAATTTTTGACCTATTTTGAACTCGTTCGGATACAGACTTTGAAAAGCGTGTCCTGGGGCTCGAGATATAAAAAATATACCATTAATACCGTTAGACTCGTATTTTCATAAGGATTTCTAAAATATCGGTTTTATAATTTTTCAATAACTAGAATTATCTGATTTTGCGATTTTATTCGTATTTCATTTCTACCGGTAATTAACTAATCTTTTGCACTATTCAATACTATTCATTGCAAAAATTTATTATTCTTATAAACCCTTATATTTTTAGATAAATATTTTATATATCATAGAAAATTATGTTTTTCTAAAATTTAGTTAGTTTCGGGTTTTTACGGGATCAGTTTCTGTTTAAGACCCAATACTAAAAAATAAAATAAATTAATTTAATAATTGAAAAATATTTTTATTTTCATAAAATAATTTTTTAGAATTTTTCGAGTTATAAAAATATTATTTATAGCTCATATTCGCGTATTTTGATCATACCGGTAACATATTTGTTGAAATACTAAAATAATTCAATTAATTATTTAATTTTATTTATGAAAATTCTGCCACTCATTTAGAAATATTTTTCTTAATTTTATTTTATATATTTTCTTAATAAAAAGTACTTTTTCAACCCACACTTCAAGTACACTTCAATTGTCACTTCTACACAATTAATCATGTTTTCTTTCATTCATTCTATACTCCATTCCCATGCTTGGACAGCTGACCACACCCCTAAAAATAGCCTCTTTTCTCTTATTTTAATGATTTATTTAATGAATTAAAGTCTCTTTTAGTTAGCACATTAAGTAACACTAGTTACACTTTCAAAAATTTAAGTTACAAATTAACTACACTCTCTCTCTTTCCCTCTTGAATCACGTCTAGCAACCCCCCCAATTTTCTGTCATGGTTTTATTTTTTTTTTTCTTTCAATTATTTAACACACATTAACACACTCCTCTCTCTATTTAAAGCCTCTTATTTACACACTTTCCTTCTTTGCAACCTTATATCATTTACTCTCTCCTTTTCCTCTCTTCAACCCTTTCTTAGCCTTGCTCTTGCAAAGAATACAAGCTGCCCCCATCTCTAAATATTGATCCTACATTCCATTCTTAAAGATTCTTTAAGTAAACTTTCTTCTTAAGCTTCTATAGAGACTATAGATTGATTATATGGAGGTTTCATGCATCAAAGGACTCTCCACAATGCTTAAAGGCTAGAGGTGATGATGCCAAAACTTTGAAACACTCATCTTGTTTATGATCTATATTGACATTGCTATATTTGTTGTCTTTAAGACTTTATTATCTGCATATTTATATTGTACTTTGTAGATCTAAATTTTTATGAAGCTTTGGTTATGTTTATGTTTAGATCTATAGGTTTAAGGCTTACTACCATGCATTTCTTTTATATTCATGTTCATATTTTGTGTAGATCTTGGATTGGAACTTGCATAAAAATGGTGGAATTCGCATATAGGCAAGACCCATTTTTAAAAACCACTTTCCAAGTGTCAAAATGAAAATTTTACTTGAGATAATGAAGGCTTAATGTATATATATCATCAAAACTTCATTTTATATGGTTCAAAGATGATTTTTAAAGATTATTTTTCCTAACAAAACTCTATTTTCGGATTTAGGCCAAGGCATAGTTAAAAACATGTTTTCCAACTCAAAAATGAAGTTTTTATTCAAGAAATGGAAGGATCTTAAGATAGGATATGTAAAGGATGATTTTTCCTAAGTTTAGATGGATTTTATCAAAAGATATGTCCAAAAATAAATTTGGTAAATTCGGATCTTAACCAAGACCAATTTTGAAAACCCATTTTTCAACACCAAAATGAAAGATTTGTTTAGGAAAATGGAAGGCTTATGGAATATATATCAATAGGATATGTTTTTGATAAGTAAATGGTAGATCTACTAGTGGAGATTCTCAAAAATAGGAAGAGATTACAAAATAAGAAATTTGAGTTTTATCCAAATTTTGTAAATTCGGATGGTTCCAAAACCATGCCTTAAAAACCATTTTATCAACTTCAAAACTTGTGTTTTATATGAAAAATGAAGAGTTTAGGTCATAGATATCATCAAGTAATGATTTTTATAAATTAAGATGAGATTTGCTAAGATAAATATGTAGAACAAGAAGTAGAAATAAAGTAGGAAAATTTGAGTTGTTTGTCATTTCAAGAAATTCTTAATAATGGAGTAATGATATGAAAACTTCTAATTTTCAAACTCAAAATAGAAGTTTTATTAAAGAAATGAATTCCTTAGTGGCTAGGTATGGTTGAGCCTTAATTTTCTAAGTATCAAATGAGTTTTCTTAAAAGAATCACCACAAAAACAATTTTTAAAAAATTCGGATTTTGGGATGAACCAATTTTAAAAACATGTTGACAAAGTGTAAAATGGGAGTTTTATTGAAAAATAAGGCCTTAGGGAATATACATAATGAAGGCTTAATTTTAACAAGAATAAATAGATTTTATCAATGAATTTTTCTAAAAACAAGTGGGGATTATCAAGAAGACAAGACTAGCATTTCTAAGTTGATTTTTCATAAAGTCTTACAAAGAAAAAGTTTCCTAAAAATTTCTTTTATTCAATATCATCAAGAACATGTATATATATATATATATATATATCTCATGACATATCATTTATGGTAGTAACTTGTTCATATTACATGAATACTTGCTTTGGATAGTAGAAACTTCTTGAACTTTCACAAAATCAATTTTTCCATTTGGATTTCGCTACTGTTCTGATCTTATCATATCCTTTTGAAGCTTCAAAGTTTAAAAAACTTAAATATTATATTAGAATTAGATAAATCTTTCGAAGTAGATAGAAATCGATATATAATTTGCTAAATTTCGAGTTAAAACGACCAAGTTCTGGTCGTTTTAAGTTGGAATTCCCGCTTAGGATGAGAATTACGAATTTGATAGTTTGTATGAGATAGAATGGATTAGTTTTGAGTAGAAATACTCATTTGGGTATTTCTTCCTTTTTAGGTGACCCTGAAATCGACGATTCCATACCATTGGATTATTTTTACTAAGAGACCGATGATCCAATGACCGAGTAAGTTTTCCTCTTATTTTATTACCTTGCTTGTGCTTGTAACTAGTTGCATTAGAATTAGGAAAAGATAAAATTGTAATGAATTGTGATATAATATTGGTTGAATGAATGAAAAGTATATCGAGGCGAGACTTATTGTAAAATCATTGTATGAGTTAGCATAGACTTGAATTATCTGAAATTCTCTATGATCGCTCTTAACCTACATAATTAACATGCTACGATTATATAAATAAACTGTACATGCATATCACAAGTTGAGTTATATTTCATTAGCTAATATACCTTTGGTGAGACAAAAGTATATTAGCGGAAGGCGAGGAGGCCTATATTAACATTAAGGATGTGAGATCGCTTAAGTTAATGGAAGTGGTGTCCGCACTTGAATCAACTACAATAAAACAACAGATGTTGTAAAACTAAGAGAAAGAGATCGAGGACTATGGTTGCATGACTTATGAACCATCCCACTCAAGATTGGAATTATGGTTACATGTCTTATAGACCATCCCAACCCCGAATGGAGGGCGTAAATCCATTCACATATGGCTACCAGAAAGTCATATCCTTGTTTGCTCCTGTGTTTGTTCATGCATAGCATATGGATGAATTATAACTTGCTTGTTATGGTACGAAATTAAGGGAACTCTCACTAAGCTAGTGTAGCTTATACCCTAATAGATGTTTGAATAAACAGGTTGACGGGAGAATGCTTCCTGGGGACCGAGATGGTTTGAGCCGAATATGACTTCGGAATTCCAGCATGAAGTAAAGAACACTTGAAGATATCAACTAGGTTTCGTGAATTGCTTTATAATAGTTTTATGTAGTGAAATCTTTTGATGAATTGTATTTGAAGTATAGTGAATTGTATTTCCTTTACATTGTTACTCAAGTTGTATCAATATAAAATGTATCACTCCGATGTGTCCCCTCCATGTGTTAGACTCCTTATACATAGTATGGAAGCCTTTGTGTGACTGAGGTGATCATTCCTAGGCTTTAATATTGTGTACGACGGACTGCCACGTTTAGGATACCCTTCGGGGCGTGACAGTTAGGCCTATGTACTCTACCACTTGTAAAGAACTCACTAAATGAGCCTTCAACATGACCCCTAACACAGGGGTGCACCCTACTTGTGTTATACACAAATTCTTATTACTCTCACTTCTTTGCTTCTATTCTTAATATGTTTTAATATGACTTGTTTCGCTACTCGTGCATAATTTGCAATCTTCATCGATGATATAAAACCCTTAAAATTCATCCCCAATACTTGAACAAACTTTATTTTATCTTGAAATGCTTCATAAACATCTAATGATAGAATTTGTGACTGATTCCCGTCATCTTCTCAAGGATGTTGATGATTTGCCCTTAAACTAACTAAGTGGAAAATCTTCAATCCATAGGCTATGCCAATGAGAATGAACTTCAACTTCTATATGTAACTGAGAAACTACTATAATGAAAATTCAAATATATATGAAAAAGTAATTATCTCACAATTGTGTTTAGAATCTCTCATTACTCTCATAGTTTGCTCACTTTTGTGTTTTAAGTATTTATCTCATCAATGTACATTTGTTTTTATTGCTCAAGTTGATTTCAATTGATCTTACAAGATTAAAGACATAACAAAATCGAGGCTTTTTCCATACAATATTGCAAACAACTTTAATCAGCACATATGCACTCCAAATGATATCAAATACATTATGTTCAGCCACAAAATTGCCCTTATACAATTCAACAAAAACCATATTTCCCTAAAAACATTGAAGATTTAATGTATAATTTAAATATATATATATATATATATATAGCTCCAATAAGGAAGTAAACCCTCATACCAAACAATCAATGGGGTTATGGCTCGGTATACCGAATAGAACATCCTAACACTAACAGCCAATAAGTTTTGTAATAGTATTCAACTCATGAACAAACCAATCATGCACCTACCTATTCTACAAGACTAGTACAAAGCAACAAAATAATTCCCTTGTGTGCTACAGTGCAACATATTTCAATCACAACTCTTATCGAACCAACAATTACTATGTCATGCCAGTTCTAATAAGAAAACTCATAATATAAAATGCCAACATCAACAAGATGCCACACATCCCCTCATTAATTAAATAGTAATCATTAGCAATAAACTTATTTAAAAGCCCATGTGATATCAACACAAAGTATACATCATACCTTGAGAATACTAGATATGACCTGGCAAGATCTTCTGGAAATTCATCACAACATATCACTAATGGATTAGATACTAAATCTTAGAAATCTCACCATGTATGATATGCTATATCAATAATCAATAGAGGATCTAAAAGCTTCAATGAATATACATCATCATCTGACTCTAGTGGATGATGCACCAATGTCTTCTCTATAACAAAGTAGTACCAAAGTCCAATTCTACACCATAGTTCACTACATTATCTCACAAACCAATCTTCATCACATTGACAAAAACTCTCCATTATAGTCATCCAATATAGTGCACAGTGAAAATTGTAGAAAATCAACTTCCTAAAATACCCACACAGATTCACATAACAAGTTTCACATTGATCACCACAATCTTGGAAACATAAAATTCTCCTAGAATGATCGTATATTCCCAAACACAATATAAAGGTCTACTATAAATGTATTCATCCAACACAACACCAATACATTAACAAATTAAAATAGATTGAATAGACACAATAATAATAGGAGGATTCATTGTCAAACCATTTGCTACTCCATAGTGATGAATAGGATACACAACACAACCCATTAACCCTTGACCATTATGACCTCTATCACTTGCCAATTCAACAATCAATATTCTATACATCATAACCCTCTCCATAATGGTACCATTCACATAAAATACATTCTTCCAATACAAATATCCATCTATAAGACTCCAATGAATACCAACAAGCAACTCATATGATCTCATAGGAGAAATAAAATTACTATATTCTTTAACTCTTGGTAACCCCATCAATGCAACAATGCACATCTTCTATAACACATGTCTACTTACACCAATATCCTTTGTACCTTCATCATCAATTTTACAATCTACACCATTAATAGTTTCCACTTGTGCTACATGATCACATTGAGGTTTCTTTTCGAGAACATCACCACAATTGTTTTTTAACCAATTGATCCTATTCGGAGAGATTCTAATAAGTTAGACACAATTTTTTTTTCATGAGCTTGAATTGTGGTTCTTGATAGTGTCATAATCAAAATCATTAAGCTAGTTTTAAAAAGTCCATCATTTTAGTTCATGATGAGATTAGTCTTATAAAGGCCAAAGAATTTCTTACCTCTAAGTCTCGACAACTGAAAAATATATCCTTTTATAGATTTTCTCTGCATCAATCATATTTGATAGGAATCATGGTTCATAAGGTCCGATAACTTGATCTAGAGTTGGAGAATCGATAAATTTAGCTCAACAGATCATCATGAATGAACCCAATGAAGGTGAATTAGATTATTTGAAATACCCCAAATCTTCACCAAGATTAGAAATTGAGTTTAGATAGATTAAATGACTAAAATGAATTATAGGATTTAAATAGACAAGTTGATATAATTTAATTAGCTAATAATTAAGTTGGTTTGAGATTTGAGTTTCAAATTCCCTAAACATGTCATCCAAGTGTTTAGAGAATTCCTAAAACCTTGATTCTTAGCCTAAACACTAATTCCTAAATCTCAGTAAAATTTGAGTTCATTTGCTTGAATAAAAATATCAGTTCTTAAACCCGAGCTCAAATTAAATATCTTTTATCCAAAATAAATTTCTAAATTAAGTTGTTACTTTGAGTTCTTAATTTCTAACCTATTGGTTTTGAAATTATCTCCTAAATATTATTAGAACTAAAGATATTGATCTGAAAGTTCTAAATTCGATACCATTATTTTAAAATATCCTAATTTTAAGCTTTAAACTTCCCTTTTTTATTTATTTTCCTCACCTGCTCTCTCTCTCTCTTCCTTTCACTTTTCCTTCCTTCTATTTTCTTTCCCAACCAAGGCCTTTGTTTCCCTCTTCCTTTCTTCTTCTTTTCTTTTCTTTTCTTCAAATTTCTTCCACAAATCTCAAGATTAAAGCTATCTAGAAGAATAATCAAAGCTAGGAGAGAAGTTAGATGAAGGAAAACAAGTTAGAAATGTAAAGAAAGCTCAAGTGTGCAAGTGTTCTAAAGAGATAAGTTGTTATTTTCTTGTTATCTTTGTTATTTGCATTTGTAATTGATGAGTTAATGTTGAATTGGGTTGAGAGTGCTGTTTATTTATGTATTTATTGATATATGCTTGTTGGAGGTCGGGTTGTGAAGGAGGAAGAAGATGATGAATAGTAGTTATGGAAGTTGATGAAGTTTGAGATGTTTGATGTGGTGAATGTGAAGTTTATGCATGTTTGAGGATGTTAGAATAGATGTAGGGTGTAGTATGATGGTTGTAAAGTGTTTTGGAGAAGGTTTGAAGTGTAAAAATTTTGTAAAATTAGTGTTTGAAACAAGGAATTTCGTAAATATGTCACTACACCTGTCAAAACACCCCTGTTGCCAAGGGTGTAGTGCTATCGGATCAAAAATTTCATTTCCCCTGAGTTGAAACGGCCTCCAAAACACCCTGTTGCCAAGGGTGTAGTGTCCAAAACACCCCTGTTGCCAAGGGTGTAGTGCTCTCGGATCAAAAAATTTCATTTCCCCTGAGTCAAAACGGCCTTCAAAACCCCGTTGCCAAGGGTGTAGCGCTCGCGGATTTCTTCCCTGACGCGATACTGTTTTGTAAATTGGTCATAACTTTTTCATACGACCTCGATTGAGGTGATTCAAGTTGCGTTGGAAAGCTTAAAAAGAGATCTACAATTTTATGTTTTGAGTTTTTACAAATTCGAAACTTATCGATGCTTAAATTTTGAGTTCTTTCCAGCCTTTGTATTTTCAAACAAAGTCAAAAACTTGTTTTGTTTGTTAAATGTGTTTTTGCTTAGGAAATGGATCTTTTTGAGCTAAAATGAGATAGATAAGTGATATTTGATGTGTAATGATGATTGAGGGATATAATTAAGCATGATTTAGATAGATTTATAAATTCAACAAATAATTGAATTTCTATGAGTATTAAACTAAAAGTAGTTATGTTGTATATATGATTTCCATTGCTTGATTTATGATGTTGTGATGACTTAATGAAACTAAATGATCTTGGTAAGTATATAAATGATGACTTATGTATCTATATGAATTTTATTTGAATTTCCTTCATGCTAAGTTTAAGATTTGTTTATTATTTGTTCTTATGATTAGCTTGAACTTAAATGAACTTAGTTAACAAACCTAGGTTCAACTTGACTAAATGAACTTGAATGAACTAAAATGGATTAGATTGTTTAACTTTGATGAATTTGGCTAGGTTTAAGCTAACTTGGGATTAAGTGACTAGATCTTAGATGTATAATGAATTAGTAATTAATCTAAGTCCAATTTGACTTAATGAACTTTACTAAGCTAAAATGAATTAGATTGTCTATGTTTAATCAACTTGACTTAGTAAATGAATCAAATGACTAATTTTAATCAAATTGACTAAGGTTAAGCTAAAATGGGTTAGTAACAAATAATTGGATTAAATGAATGAATTAGGATGATCTTTGATTAATATGGGGAATATGTTGTTTCAAATGTGTGTTTACTTGGAAAATGAATGTTTTTGGTTTGTGAATTCTTTGTTATGCTTTTGTAATAAAACACTATAAATAAAGAGAAAAGAATTCTTTGACAGACAAAGGAGAACTGTCCATATTTTGGCGGGGCGATCTTCGCAGCCATAGTGGGGTTCCACATTAGTGTCTGATCAAATAGGATTTAATAAAATGAGTTAGAGATTAGTGAATAATTGATACAAGTTCTTGTATGAGTTTGTTGAAGTGGATGTTGGTTTAGGTTCTTATAAGAGTTGTTTCTTGAACCAGTGGTAGATATGAGATATATCTTCTGAGATCGCTTCTACTCTATCTTCTGAGACTCTGTTTGGATTTCATATTCAAGGTACGCAGTAACTTGCGTGTTGAATGTTAGGATAGGCATTCCAAACTGATTAAGACTTAAACTCGGCTTAATAATTGATGAGTATTGATTGTGCCTTAAGTCGTTGAATCCGGTCCGAGGAGCGACAACTTGTCATGATGCAATGACAAGGTTAGAATAAACGCTTAGGCCACTTATCATGATGCAATGATTAGGCTCGGCGGGTAATCGATAAGGAATGTGGTAACTGCGTAACGTTTACTTAATCTTGAGAGGAAGTAATATGATTTAATTCAATGTTTATGGGAGCATGTGAATTGAATTATATTATGGATTAAGTTAAGTGAAGTTAAGTAGCAACTATGAGTCCTGGATGAGATTACTGTTCCTTTTTTTTAGTGTAACGTTATCTAGGAGATATAAGTATTCGGGCTGCTTATATCAACCCCCTGAGCGTCGTGAGCGTTACTCAGGATCCCCAGATTCCCATTGGCTTGTTCCGGAGTGTGAGTGCTCCATTGTTGATTTGTTTATTTTAATGAAAATATAATAACTTGTTGATTGTGCACTGCATTTAGTTAAGCTCATGTGTCACTCCGTGTGTGATTGTGTTGCTGTGTACTGAGCTTCGGCTCATTCTTGTTGTTGTTATTCTTTTTACAGGTTTTGTTGTTGATGAAGATGATGTTGATGAAGTTGATAATGATGAGTCCTTGTTGTTGTTGGTAATGATGGACGATGAGATGATGATATGATGATGTTGTTGTTGTTGATGATGTTGTGTCGAGTTTTTGGGTGCTTCCGTTGACTCGGGAAGGATTATGGATGAGCGATATGAGTCAGGAGCGTTGAATAGTTTAGTTGTTTTGTTTCTTCTTTGCTTTGTTTTATAGAGACTGAATTTATTTATAAATTTGTATTTTCATTGAAGGGCTTGTTAGTGCCCATGTTTTTGTAAATAAGCTTTTGTAAATATTTGTTTAAGTGAAAGCCTTTCCACTTGAGAAGAGTGGAAGTTTTGAAATGTTTTTATTTCTAAATTGTTTTTTAAAATTTGATTTTTCGCTGCCCAATCCAGTTATTTAGAAATCTAACTAAACGATTTCATAAATTCTAAAATTTGTTTAGCAATGTTCAACATAAACACCTTCTTTTAAGACAACCTTACGTATAATTCGTAAGAGTTATACGTGGTTGGGGACTTGGTGTGCTTAATTTGAGAATTGAGCATGTCGGGTCTTTACATTATTTGCATGGTTGTGATTGTTGTAGGCATGCTTCGATGCACGGCTGTGGGGAGTGCCTTTGTGCCCTATTTCTAAAGTTTGTTTTTAGTTTCCTATTTTATTAGTTTTGATTTTTGTGCTTTATTTTTGCCTTTGTTTGATTTCTGAGAGTATATAAGGGTTATTATGGTAATGTTAGAAAAAGTTTTTACCTTTATGACAATTTGATATCCTTTGTGACCAATTGCTTTTTGAGTAATATTGAGTTTTCTTCTCATCATTATTTATTGTTGTTTCTTTTGATTGTGTGCCATATCAATTGATTGGAACAACTAGGTCAATTCTTTCTGTAGTGTGTAATATCCAAGGATAGGTTGCTCTTATCTTTTAAATTTAGTTTTATATAAATCATAAAAAAATAAAAATATATTTCAAATCCTTAGATTGCATTATATCGCTAGATCCGTTAAACATGCAGATTCTCCAATCTATATCAATATCCCAACCTTTGATTGAAGATGTGTAATCTAGTTACTAACGTAAGCCTTAACATCCTCAACACTTACACTAACTTTATTGCTATCTCCTTTGTATGGTGAGATGGTCTAAGTAATAAAGATCTTGTCATGCTTCAACCAAAGAAATTTAAGATAAAACAAATCATATCCACCAAGAACAAATTGTCATCTCATTATAGTGTAACTATTTTGATAATAATTAGTTAAGCTCTTTAAGTATTTAATTAACAGAAATGTTTAAAGGGAAGAGAGAAAATATTGTGCAAGTTGTATTGGATAACGGGGGTCACGCCACAACTTTTTTCCCCTTACCTTTGTATGATTTGGTTCGATTCACTCTTTAATTAAAATATGAATCAAAGACAATGGTTGAACTAAACAAAGCAGTTTGTTTAGAGGAAAAATAAGGAAAAAGAAGAGGAATTTTTGGTTCAATTCAATCCAGTTTGGAGTTCAATTAGTTCCTTTTTTTTCTTCTTTCACAGCACTAATATGAGGTATGTTTAAATCGTTGCTTCCCAAGGATCTTGTCCTCTTGGTTGACATGATTAACTACTCAAGTATGGGGTTCTCTAGGAGTCTATAGTCACTCTCGAATGATGAACTATGAATGAAGGAGATGTTCTTTCACCTTTGGGTTATCATATTAGGAATCTTGTATGCTCATGCTAATATTAAAGATTTTTGCTGTAGTATGGGTAAGGAGAGGAATACAATTTTGTAGGGTTTTGTCATATGAGGCTAAGGATGAATGAGTCCTTTTCTTAGTTTGTTGTTTGTGTTGCGGTATTGAGAGAAGAGCTTGTACAGCTTTCAAAGTTAAAGGTATTGGGGGCCTCGTTTCTACTTTGCAGGCATTTTGCCTTATGATAACTTCTTGAGAAAACTTTAAATGTGATGATGTTAAGGATGCTACAGAAACTCAATTGAGTGGGCGATGGTTAAAGTGTTTGATTGAGTTATTAAAGCTACGGTAGAACTTCAACTTGGAGATTTAGTAGCTTTATCGATTAGAGAGTTATCATTGTTATGATCTCCAGGTGAGTTAGACCATTTGTTGTCCATGAGGTTGGTTAACTTCCTAATGGTGTTATTTATGCTATCAATATATATATATATATATATATTGTGAAGTGTATGTCCCAGATTAGCCCCGAGAGGTTTGAGTTTATTAACATCACGGCGATTTATGGAAGGGTGGGGTTTATCCACTATTGAAAAGATGAACATAGGGATAGCTGAGTGTCGTCTCTTGGATGGCATGAATAACTACTCGAGTATAGAGTTCCTTAGGAGTTTATGGTCACTCTTAAATGATGAACTATGAATGAAGGAGATGTTCTTTCATCTTTGGATGGCCATATTGGAAGTCTTGTATACTCTTGCCAATGTTAAAGATCTTTGTTGTAACATGGTTAAGGAGAGGAATATAGTTTTTTTGGGTTTTATCATGTTTCCATCATATGAGGCTGAGGATCATTGAGTCCTTTTTTTTTAGTTTCTTATTTTTGTTAAGGTGTTAAGAGAAGAGCTTATAGAGCATTTCAAAGTTAGAGGTGTTAGGGGCCGCATCTCTATTTCGTAGGCATTTTGTTTTGTGATAGCTTCTACATGTGATGATGTTGAGGATTCTAGGGAAGTTCAATTGAGTGAGAGATGGTTAAAGTGCTTAATTGAGCCATTAGAGCTCTAGTAGAACTTTAACTAAGAGATTTAGTAGCTTAAAGAGAAGTAAGTTATAATTGATACGATCTTGAGGTTAGTTAGACCATTTCTTATCCATGAGGTTGGTTAAGTTCCTGGTGGTGTTATTTATGTTGTTAACATACATATTGTGAAATGTATGTCCTAATTCAACCTTAAAAGGCTTGAGTATATCGATATCACATTGGTTTATAGAGGGACAGGGTTTATCTAATTTTGAAAAGATGAACATGGCGGTAATCGAGTGTTACCATTTCAATTTTATGGAAGTAATGGTAGTTGTTGTACTTGAGATAGTCACGTAGTTGCTAAGCTTTTTGCATGAAGGCGATTGTTGTCTTGTTAAAATGCATGAGAGCCCTATTTCATGTAATGAAAATATGGAGAAAAGTCTTTTTTTCCCATTATAAAGGTTGTTATTTTTAGCCTAGCTAGTATTATGTGGTTATTAGTGGCTTTAAGCAAGATTTTATGTTTTCACCATAATGACAATAAAGAATCCAATGTTTTTACCATAAAGGTTAGTGCCATAATGTTAGTATTATATTCCCATTAGTAATGTCTTAGTCTTGACTTAATAGTTCTTTCTAGTATCGTGGGTAATGTTTGACCTACAAAAGAAGCAAGCATGAGTTATGAGGTATAAAGGATGACTCCATCATAGACACTCCTATGTTTAAGTCATTTGGAGTAATCTAAAGAGAAAATAATGTAAAACCAATGTAAGAATTGAGTTATCATCAAGGGTTCAATTGAAGACTTCTTGATAAATAAGAGTGAGGTTGTGGGTTAAAGAAAATATCATATAGTGAAGAAATTGAGAGAGGGTCTTTAGATTCCCCTTGCACTTGCATGTCAAAGGATATATAGGAGGGAGCTGACGAATGCTACAAGGATGTCCTCTTAACCTTTTATCTTCTATAAGGTAGTAGTGAGCATGAAAGAGGATGGATAGTGGGGGGTAGCCTCTATCATGGTGCCACTTGTTGTGATGATTAGTTTTATTCACTACTACAAAGGTTTCTTGAGTCGAGCTTGGGCTAGAAGCCATGATAAAAAAAAAAGACCATTAACAAGTCGAGTTACTAGTTGTGTCCTTTCCATGTTTGGTTAGTAAAACATCAAGATTTGCTAGCTTTACTCGTATTATACTATTTTTTTTTGAATTATTATTCTTAAAACTCAATTTAACAATAAAATTACAATGATATGTGTAACAAAACATGTGAAAAATAAATCAACAAAAATTACTAAATAAATAAAAATAAGGTAATCAAGTAAGCAAATATATGTTCTCAATATCTACAATGATAATAATGGTTATGAGGAATAATTATTGTAGTATTTATGAGAGAGGATGAAATAAATTAAAATAAAATATACAAAGCAATGTGCATGGTTGAATTTCAAACTAATGATGATAAATGTAACAATAACAAATTTAGCCTTTGAGTGTAGCACTTATCAACTAAATATGCAAACAATTTTTTAGACATTAATAATTTTAATTGTAACCTTTTTACTTACTTGTAATAGTTGAAGTGTGGTGAGAAATGGAAAAAGAGTGACTTTCAAGTGAAGTACTCTAAGGTAAATTGTGATAACATGATTAAAGATATCAAATAAAGAGATTACATGAAGTAAAAAGATAAGATTCAAGATCGCTTGTAATAAGTAGTTTAACTTTAGCTTTTATGTATGCTAATATGAAGAGAAATTGAGAATGATCTTTATTATAAGGGTTATGAAAGAAAAGTTAAAGTGAAATTACTGAAATGATTTTGGGGATTTGACTTGTACCTATAAGATTTATGAAATAATTAGAGAGAGAAGGGGGGGGGGGGGGGGGGGTGCGCGGGCACGGAGTGGGAAAGCTACAAAATGGCTCGCTTCATGCTCGGACCATCTTGAAATGAGCTGAAAATGAGCTAAACTCGATCTTATTATAAAACTCATTTATCTAAATAAGTCAAGATGACGCTTTGATTCAAGCTTGCAAGCTGGCTCATGAGTATGCTCATTTAGGTTTATGGATAGGCTTTTGAGTAGGCTCATTAACAATCTCATAAATAGACTTGTTAGTAGATTTATTAATTTTATAATTATGATATATTAATATATAATTAAAATGATAAAAACTAATTTTCATTTAATATATATATATGCAAATATATACTTGGAGACTCTTATATATCATTTTTTAGGTTTGGAAAAAAACGTATAAATGGGCAATTTCAATTAATCGAGCTTAAATTTAAATTTCAAGCTTGATAAAAGTTTTGTTGGCTTCATAGAAAGTTTAGCTTGGCTCGAGCTCGATTATAAATGAGTTGAGCTCAAGCTCAATATAAAGCTCATTTGACTAAATGAATTGAGCTTGAGCTTAGATTTCAAGCTCGATAAAAGGCTTAACTCTAACTCGATGATTTTTAAATGAGTTGAACTTGAGCCTTCAAAAGCTTGGCTTGGCTTAGCTTAGCTTAGCTCATTTACATAGAAAGAGAGAGAGGCCAAAGTAAAAAATATTTATCTAAAATATTGGAAATACAAGTTGGATGGAATTAAATATTATACATTTTATTTTGGGAGATGCTAGTAATAACTTAATGATATAGGAAAATGAATTAAAAAAATTTAACTTTTATAAGCAAGGCTAGCTAAAAGATAAGAGTATAATATAATTTAGCTACGAAGTAATATATAATAAAGCTATGCAAGAATAAATAGCATAGTGAAATTTATCTAAATCCATGGTTAATAATTGAAGGAAGAAACTTTATTGTGATTATTATTAGAAAATTGAAAATACTAAACTAATTAAGAGTATACGCCAACTTTGTTTGAAAACTTAAAATGATCTATGTGAGCTAAGTTGAACTAGAATAAATTATCTAAAAATAAGTATAAAAAGAACCGATCAATCTCCTATAGTTAAGTTAATAAAAATTTACTTATAGTTAGAATTAGAAAGAGCATTTAAAGACTTCTAATTATGAGGATGATTAAAGGAAATTTCCATTGTAACCAAAGAATTATGAGTTATAATTGGTGACTTATGTATCCCATTTGTCTCTTTATATAATAAATCTATTCAATTACTAATCTACCCTTCTTAAATATTTAGCTACATTAAGGGCTTTTAGTAGTTGAATTTAAAAAAAAAAATATTTTAGGTTGTTTAGAAAATTTGATTAAGTTTATCATTTTACTATTTAATCCTGTAATAACCATAACTTTCCCATTTTCAATATCATTTCGGCAAATCTCATAGCCCTTGATGAATCTTCTTTGTATTTATTTTTATAGGTGTTTTTTTAATATACTCTTATATGTTTTTAGGAAATTTTAAGTGACTTTGGTGCTCAATTAATGTATATTGTTATTTTAGGAGCTGAAACACTCAATTATAGAATAATAAAGGAAATTGGTCAAATATTAGGTGATCTAAAGTCAATTTGGAGATTATGTGATGCTTGGAAAAAAACCTTAGGGTGTACATATGGATATGCACTTTGCTTGTGCGTATCCAATCTTTTGAAATGGCCAAAATAAGGGTCTAGAAAACTACACGGTTTTATTAAGCTCATGTGCATACCAATGCACTTCATGAGCACCATTTATTATTTTTGGTGTTAGCAAAATGCATGACTTAGATTATGGACATGCATTTACCCATGTATATCATAATATATGCAAAAGATGTCTTAATCCACACACATACACACACCTCTTTCCTTGCTAAGACTTGAGAGACACAGACAAAAAAGCATGATAGAGCACATAATAGGGCGAGTGAAGGCCTATACAGATAGATAACCTTAGGAATAGTTAAAGACTAAACTTCCAACAAAAGGAGGCTAATAACACAAGAGCAAAGTGGAAATCAACATCAAATCACTCAAGATTCAAGATTCAAGATCAGAAAGGGATTTATTTTCTATTATTATATTATCATCATTTTTCACTTCTTGTTTTATTTTCATGAATATTCTTATAGAAAAGTTAATTTGTAATACCTAGGCTTGATGAACCTTAGGAGATCTATGTGATTAAGATTGTTTCTTTTGTCATACTATCATTTTTTTAAATCTAATCTTGTTGTACTTAATAACTTCTTTTCTGTTTACCAATCTAGAAAATAAGGATATCTCATGCATATAGAATGTTCTATGTGTAGGAGTAGATATGCACGATTAGATAGAGTTGTATGCAATCCTAAGTATGAGACAACATAAATTTACTAGATAATTAGGGTCAAACTTAATAGTGGAATATACAAAATGAATGAATTAATCAATTGATTAATTATTTCAATTTTTGTATTGCATCTGAACTAATTAATTAGGAAAAATCTAATTAATAGATGGATAATTAGAGGTTGTCAAGTCCAGGTGGTCTCTACCATAGCCTAAATTATGAATCCCATGGTTCATGAAATTTATAAGAAATTTGGTGGTTTTTAAGATTAGATAGGCAACCCTAGAAGGATTCAATATTTTATACATTGTTCTTCCAATATTAATGAATGTTAATGCTTACTCTTATGTATTCTTATTAATTGCATTAGGTTCGTTGATCTTAAACACTGAAATCAATCATTCTAAACCAATTGAATTAAATCAATAGGATAATCCTAGTAGGACAATACTTGGTCTCTTTCACTAGATTACTCTAATGGTTGGTGCACTTGCCTACTAATTAAGGTTTCCACATCGTTCCTAAGGATTGTGATGTTAAGATGACTTGTAACCATGTTAATCTAACTACTCATTTTTTTCCTTAATTTATCCTTTCTCTCTTTGGTTAAATTTGCTTCTTGTTCGGAACTAAAGGCTATTTTTTTTATTTGACTTGTAGTGCTCTTGCATATGGAATACAATTGGTGGAATCAATGCAATTACTATTGCGGTGCACCCAATAGTAGTGAAGAACTTGTACCTATGAATTGTTGTGACTTTATGTGTTACTATCGTGGGGATAATCATGCTTCATATGATTGCCCTAATCCATATCCTTCTTATCTGTCCACAATTACACAGCATATAAACTATCAATCCTCAAATATAGTGCTCTTAAGAGTGTCATTCGTACATCAAGAAAAGATGATTGAAGATATGGAAGAGATTCTAACAATAAATATTCATATGGTTGAGACTTGTGTTCAAATTATCAAGACATCATTAGAGATTGAAGCAATTTCCATTTATAATATGGAGAATATAACGGTGTAGCTCACTAGATTAACTGTAGAGAGATATTAAGAAACACCACTAGACTATAATGAGTCTTCATAACTTGTAGAATCATTTTAAGAATGGAAACCTAAATCAATTACATATTCTGATGTTTATGTTCATGAGAAATCTACGATAATTCTTGAAACTTATGAGAGGTCTTTGGAAAGTAAGGTGAAATGTGTGTCTAAAAGAGACCCTATGTGGGAGATAATACATGAATATAACCAATTAAGTGAAACATACTTGTTTAATGGTGATTTTTTTAAGGGAAGAGGAAACTAAAGATAGCTTAGTTGTGAACTTTAGCTCTCAAGATTTAGAGCTACTTCACAATGAAGACTTTAAAGAGAATTTTTTAGTCCCCAGGAGGAAGAATGGAGAGGTTGATCAACACATGCAATTCAATGATCTAAAGCCCTCTTTAATTATTGGTGCAGAGATTGAGATGGGGACATAGGAGTTTGAGTCGAAGTACGTAGAGCTTCATAGATACATAATTAAGTTTAAGGGGCACCTATTATTAAACCTTTCCCATGTTATGAACCCACACGGGGATCAATTTTGGGGAGTTGAAATAAAATTGACAAGTCCTCAATTAAGAGTAATACTTCCCCTATGCCCGGCTATGTTATAGGAATGGGACATGTTTCTATATGATCTTAGTGGATAGGCTCCATAGTCAAGTTGAAGATGTTAAATGAAGCACCTCTTAAAAGGAAACCCATGTTTGATTTCTTTCGTTGCTTTTCATCTTTTGTAGTTTTTTTCCTCTCATTTTTACTTTCTTTTGCATTTGTTGGGAAATTTTGTGGAGAATTGTTGCACCAAATGGTAGATCATGAAGTTTATATTGAATTGACAAGTTATTGGAAGTCTGTAAAGAGTATAAGTATATACAATTCTTTCTTCTTGCCTATGTTCTAAGGAAAATCGAATTTGCATCCTTAGAGAGATGTATCTGTATGAACATGTTTGTTTCCCAACCATGTTTACGTTAAAAAAAATAAAATAAAATAGCAAGCTTAGAATGATATGCAACTTAAGTCATGCCTGTTTACTTTTAATTTTTCTTTTTATCCATTGTTCTTGGTTCTTTTTTTTTTTTTAGGAAAAAAAATGAACAAAACCCCACCCCCACCCCCCACTCTTCTTGTGCTTATTTTGGTTTTTAGGGCAATAAAAATCTTTAAGTGTGAGGGTAGGAATAAAATATTAGGTAAATTACATTGGAAAGTTACAACGTTTGGGGGTTAAGTTTATTTGAGGTCATAACATTTTGAGTGGTTCCTTTGAGGTCGCAATATTTAGGAATGTGGGGTTAATTGAGGCCATCATTCACTACAAAAAAAATTGACCCTTAAAGGTATAAATTTTGCAATGGAAAACTAGCAAAATAGCTCATATCTTTATAGAAAAAAAAATCAATGATGATTTTGCAACAAAAATTTATATTTAGAAACAAAATTTGTGTTTCTAAAATCTAGTTTTCTTATACTGATTAAAACGTATCACAACATGGTGGATTTTTAGAGCTTTAATTTAATTTTTCTCCTATTAATATGTATTAAAGGTGATCTCAATTGACCCACTTCTCTAGGCGTTGTGACCTAAATGAACTATTTTAAATGTTTTGACTTCAAATGAATTTACCCCTGAATGTTGTGATCTATTGGTGTAATTTACCTTAAAAGTATTATTTGGTTATTGGCTTGTTATGTTATAAGAGCATGATAATAATTTCTCCTTCCTTATCTTTGGTAAAATCTTTAAGATGCAAAAAGGAATTTTCTAAATATTGCATACTGATTTATTATTGCTTTGTATCTTAATTCAAGAAGCAAATTTTTGTATTTTTTTTTTCAAATTTTCATGATTTTATAGATGTGATCATGTTTCCTTTTTGCTTAATTTTTCTTGATCAACATTTTAAGTGACTTTACTAGTTCATGAGCACATCACACTTATTTTTGAAGTCAAAAGTTGCATGACAATGAGTATAGCCATGCATTTACTTATGCATCTCATAGAATTTGTAAAACTTACCTAATCTACACACACACACAAGGCTATAAATGAGCTGAATTGAACTTTCCAAAATTTGAGCTCAGCTCATTTAAAGATTACTAAACTTAAGCTGAAGTTGAGCTTTAACTGAGCTTTGAGACTGCAGGCTTAAGCTTAAGCTCATTTAGGATTTATAAGCTCGAGCTTGGCTCGAAAGCTCGTTTATACATAAATGAGCCTACAATTGTGTATGAGCCCAAGCTCATTTTAGTCTAAACAAGCCCAAGCTTGAAAAATGTCACCCTTTTATTTCTAGAATGCTCTATTGACATGTGGCCAGAAGCTATTATGTAATTGTTGATTTGAATGAAAAAATCTAGTGTTGTCTAACATAAGATAATGCTTCAAACAAAAACGACGTAAGGTTGAAAAACGTAGAGAAAAAGTGTTAGAAATAAAAGACTCAAGGTTGTTTGGTATAAGATTATACTTCAAACAATTGGTGGGTATGTGCTTTTGTCTTTCCTTTCGTTTGTTTTTTCTTTTTTAATTCTTTGTTCTTGACCTTTCTTTTGCTTTTTTAAATCATTTAAATAAATGTTTGCAATTTGCTGTGTGGCCTACAAACCATTCTAACTTCCTGAAGGAAATTGTACGTAGGCGTTAACTATGAACTGATATTATTATAATTAAAATACTATTGTTAATGATTTAATTAAGGAGCTAGCTCACGATCCTGATATCGAGCCTAGCTCGTGAGCTCTAAATGAGCCTATTCATGAGCCGACTCTCGAGCCTAAACAAAAGCTTGAGCTTGACTCGTTTAACTAAGCAAGCTTTAGCACTTGGCTTATTTACTAATCAAGCTCAAGCCGCGTCGAGCTTAACTAGCTCACCAGTAGCTTGACTCATTTACAGTTCTACGCACACACAAAGTTATATCCTTTCTAAGACTTGAGTGCCAAAAGTGACACAATAGAATAATACATAGAATAAAGTGAGAAGAGGCCCAGGAAAGATAGACAACCCTAAGGAGAGACAATAATAATGCTTCAAACTAAAAGGCGCTTGAAAACACAAGAGTGAAGTGGAAATCAATGATCAATTACTCAAGTTTTAAGATCCAAGATTAGGAAAAAAAAAAAATAGACCTATTTCATATTATTATATTATTATTATTGTTATCATCATATTTTACTTCTTATATTGTTATCATGACTATTCTTATGGAGAGGTAAATTTGCAATGCACAGACCTGTTTTTTGTTAAATGTAACCTAAGTATGGGATGACATAGATTTGTTGGATTAGAGTCAAATCTAATAGTGGAATATATAGAGAGGAAGATTTAATTGATTGATTGATAAGTTATTTATGTCATGCAGTCTAAAGCAATTGATTTCAACTAATTGATGGATGATTAGAGGTTGTTAGGCTCGAAGGATCTTTACCACAACCTATATTAGGAATTCCCATTATTTAAAAGGTTTGTGGGAATTTTGTGGTGTTTATCATCACATAGGTAACCCTAGAAGAATTCTTTTGGTGATTATGCCTAGGCCACTCATTGGATATTGTCAAACCTTGCATTTTATTACTAAAAAGATAGTTATCATTATATTGTTTGTATGTATAGTTTATAATAATATTCATGAATAATCATATAATTATTCTAAATGCCCTTAGATGCTCATTGTTGTGGAAACAATAATGAATTAAGTTTGGTGTAGGGTTTGATTGATAATCGTGGGATGATTATATGTATGGATAAACAAATCAAACTCATGGATACATGTTGGAAAACTAAATACCGAACCTACTCACTATGAGATCACTACATGAATTAATATCATAAGTGATTCTCATAATAACTATGTTATTAAATCCTTAACTTGAAATCACTATGGATTCCAACATGAGGGACATTATGATTTGACACAGTCAAACATTATTTTTAACCAGATAATTATAAAATTTTTTATTGAACATAGTGCGAATCATATGGAGGGAGATAGGTGATTAATATGAGATTTATTCTTCTCATTATAAGAGATATATCTCTAGCCCTCTTGGTAAGTGAGACTGAAAAATGCATGATCGTGCTCAAATAAATTAAGACTATGTTTAATTTCATTTGTTTTATTTGTGTACTTGGAGACTGAGAAAGATAAGATTAAAAATTATAAGGATGAAATTACTCATGCTGTATGATCAATCTAAATATTGTGTGACAAAAAGATTATAACATAAGTTATGGACTAGATTTTGTTGGATTGACAACCTTCATTTAACTTGGGTAGTCGTGATGTCTTGCTAGAGATCACTTATGACTTATGGGCAAAAAATAAGATTTAGGCCCACTGTTAATGTTAAATGAACCTATAAAGTTGCAAATAAAGAGTGAACTAATGTGAATACATGGCTTAATTTGGAAAGTGTCCAAATTTATTGATTACTTCCTTAAGTAGATTATCCCATTTAAAATTGGATAATAGTGTTTTATTTAAAATAAAAAAAAATTTAGAATGTGTCCAAATAATAGAGCTTTATTTGGAAAGTGTCCAAATAAAAGATTCTCATTTATCTAATGTATACTCTCCTTTTGTGTGGAAAATGCAAATATTGAGAGAAAGAATAAAAAACAAAAAACTTAAAAGACATGTTCATAGGCAGAACATAAATTTTTATATAAAGAGTTGAAAAATAATAGTTGAAATATTGAAGGTGCTAGCACAGTAATGTTTGTCTACTAAAAGGGTTCAATTGTGTGGATAGCAGTAGAGAGTGTTCGAGGAAAGGCAACACTTAAATCTGACAGGACCTGGTAGATAGTGAGAGATCTTTATTGAAACCCTCATCCATGTTTTTGAAGTAGTGAAAAAAGGTAAGTAGTTCTAAATCTCTTATCGAATTTGTTGTAACGCATAGATCGTGATGGGATTCCTAGAAAATTTTATTCTGCTGTTATTTTAAAATCATTTTTAGTCTCAAGATGTCCCAATAGATTTAGTGTCTAGGTATTGTTCTTCCAATCTTAATGAATATTAATATTTACTCTCTTGTGTTCTTATTGATTGAGTTAGATTCCTTGAGCTCTGTTGTAGTTTATATTAGAAAATCCCCATGGGATGATATTCAGTCTCATCCACTATGTTATACTTAATAATAAGTGCACTTGCCTATCAATCAGCTACACGACTACTACTTCAAGTACTTCTCAACTATGATAAGTGAAATTGGATTAGGATAAGTAGGTTACCACGATACAACTGTTTAAAAGTGATTTTACAATGTTACCCTTAATATTTAAAGAAAAGCACAATTATCCCACTTCTTATCAAAATTTAACAATATCTAGTGTGTTGATGATTATGAAACATATTTTCTATAATGTTACGGAAACATCAAGTATTGGTAAGATGGAAAAAAGCAACTTCTTTCCACTAATTTGCATATAGTAGTATTCGGAAGGTTTTGAGGATATTTTACAAAGAATGTTATCATCAAAAACCCATCTTAACTTAGCATCAGTTTGTCTGAAACCCCATAAGATTGTTAAAGCTTGGCTTGACATGGTTTTTTTTTTTTTTTTTTTGTCTGTTTATGTTTCTTTGTCAAATCTTCTATTTCTTCGCTTTATATTGATCTTTAACATATTTGATCTTTTGTCTTGGATTTCTTTTGTCAACGACCTTATAAGCTTTAATCTTTATACCGACTAATGCTACTTATGTTAAAGTGACTAGATATATCAAATACTTACATGGATAGTCCTTACCTTACCCAAAATTCAAGCCCCCAACATGTTGATACATTACTTAAGAGTTTGTTCTTGAAGTAAGCTTTTGAATAGGTCCTATTATTCATGGTTTTGATGACATCTTAGTAGTTTACTTATTCAAGAAGAGGTTTATGTTATCGAAGTGGAGTAGTGGTGGTGGTGGAATGACAACAAGTGGAGAAAATCTACTTAAATAGGTTTGCATTAGCTTCTTGAAAATTTTATACAATACTAAATCTTTTTACCTTGTATTCACAGTTTTCCTCAAGAGTTACTACCAATGGGTGTTTATATGTGATAAAGGAGGTGATTAAGATTAGTTTTAGGGTCTCTTGGAAGCATAGAAGCATTAAGAGACAATGAAAAAGCTTGGTATCATCAAATTAGAAAAATTAAGTGTCTACGTAGTACACATGACACTATTTGAGGGGTTCCAAGTGTTAAATTACTTATACTAGAGAGCATGATGACATGACTAAACACGAAGTGGGGCAAGTTATTTCATCTAAGCATGACATGAAGCATTGTGGTTGGTTGTGATGCCATAATTGTGGTTAGCTATAATCATCTTATTGATTGTTGAGAAGCTGATGTGAACAATTCCATTGGTTCATTGATGTTGCATGTAGCTGTCTTATCGGATGTTGAAGTAATGATGCGTCATTCTTTCATTGGTCTACAAGGTTGATGTGACACCATTTTGATTTGTTAAAAAGGAAAGACATAGTTCCAAGGGTTTTCCTTATGCTTTTGAAAAGCAAAAAGTGGCATTTTGGAATAAACTTTTCATAAAGATTTTTAAGCACATATTTCCATTTTCTCTAACCACTATTCTTGTTCCATGAAACATGTCCTTTGAACAATTCCAAGCCAAGATAAAGGTTAAGCAATTTCTTAAAGTTGGTCGAAGATGAGAGATTTTTGTTTAAAATTTAATCATTACTTAAGATTTTTCCTCAACCTTCATAGAAATATCCTTTTACCCTTTATTTATAATCTTTAAAGTTTTCTAACAATTATCATTAGGTGTTGAGTTTTCCAACTCCTTTAGTTTCCTAAAATATAGGTTTCCTTACTCTATAATTTCCTCATCATGTAGGTTTTTTTTTTAATTATTATTGTTGATGTGATTTACTTAATCATGGCCTGATATCTCCAACACCAGTAAAATGGACTAGAAATAGGGTCTCTAAAGCCCATCAAGCATCTTAGACCTCTTTAGCCCATGGACTTCAGTCACTTACCAGCCTAGAAGTTAATCCCTTCCATTGATACGCAAAAAGACCTAAATCAAGGTCCTCCTCTATAGAGATGCACATTCAATAACATCTCCTAGGCTCGGCATATTTTTTCTTGGAGTTATTCTAAACCTCTTTGACTTGCCATATCTCTTTAGAGGTAGTCTAGATCTTCTTGGGTCGCCATAATTCCCAAAGAGTGCTCTAAAGAAAATACTCTTCACCTACCCAGCTACTCTCCTTAAATGATCACCACCATTACCTCAAGTCTAGGTAAATTGGGAACAAAGGGATCCAAACTTAAATTTATTTCCCTCCCATGGAAATGCATTACGTAGACTAAGAATATTCCATGGGCCTCCATTTTGGCATGACCATTGCCTATAAATAGAACTTGAAGCCATAAGTCAAAGGCATATGATTTATTTATATTCTTTATACACTTGCTTACTCTTTCTCTCTCTTGACCCACTTCGAACTTAAGCATCAAAGTAGCCATATTAGGCCACTCCCCAGCATACCATAACCATGTTTTTTGGTTGCAGGTCCTTGTATTCATACTGATGATTTTCCATCTGCAACAATAAAGTTTCTCTATTTTCCAAGTATTCTTTACTGTAATTTTCTTTAATCATACCTCTTGGACTTCTAAGCTTAAGTTATACCTTCATGAGCTATCTTTGACCTAAAGATCCTTACAGAACTTCTTAATTTTATCGATTCTTATAGTGGCTTTCACTTTCAAGGTTTATGATGGGTAAAACAACATGAATGCATGATAATAAAACTAACTAGAAAGTTATCATCAAGCAATGAGTAGTGATCATACAACAATTGATATATGGGTTAATGTAAAAAATGATACCTAAAATTTGGCTTTAAATAATTTATTACCTAAACTTTTGCAAAAAATTTAATCAAATATTTGAAGTTTGGTTTTGAACAAATTGATACATGAAGCACGTTTTTGTGTACATTTTTCCTACTTGCTGGATGTAGGAAAAACGTATGCAAAAACTTGCTTCAAATGCCAAATTGTTTAAAACCAAACTTCAAGTAGGAAAAATATATATGAAAACTTGCTTCAGCTACCAAATTATTCAAAATGAAACTTTAAGTACCTAATTGAACCTTTTGACATTATCCTTTGATATATTGATATTCAAACATGGTATGACTATAAATAGAAAAAGGGTAAATGTCGCAAATAGTACTTGGTAAAATATGTAATTAGATATCTAAACTTTGAAATTCATCAATTTAGTGCATAAAAGAACTTTTTGTGCATGCTAACAATATAAAAGTCAAATTAGCCAACTCCATTATCCTATGTAGCGTTTTTAACCATAAGGGAGAATGTCATGAACACTAACTTAACTTTTTGCAAAATTTTAGGCATCAGTTTTGACATTATCCCTTGATATATTGATATTCAAACATGATATGACTATAAATAGAGGAAAGGGTAAATGTCGCAAATAGTACTTAGTAAAATATGCAATTACGTACTTGAACTTTGAAATTGATCAATTAAATACATAAAAGAGCTATTTATGCACGCGAATAATACAAAAGTCGAATTGTTTAGCTCCATTATCCTATGTGGCATTTTTAATCATAAGGGATAATGTCACGAATATTACTTAAACTTTTCTTAACATTCAATTAACTACCTAAACTTTCATTTTATCAATTTAATACCTCTGTGAACTTTTCGTGTTCAAGAGACTACCTCCATTTAATCTCTTAACCCCATCTGCTTTGTTAGCACTATTGACCTACCAGATGTTGACATGTGTTAGAAGCCCATAAAAAAAGATTAATCACCTCGATATCCATAGAAATTAACCATCAACAAAAAAAAAAAAAATTAAAAAACCTTTAAACCATGACTAAAATAAAAGACATCTTTTAGCAGGTATTAAATAAAAAATAAACACACAACCCCTTGAAAACCCTAGATCTTAAAATCAGGCATATTGCTATACGTCTCAAATTTATTTGAAACCCTACACCCCCAAATTGATCAATTGAAACTCTAAGTCACCATTTTGATAAAAATTAACTAGACTACTAAAGATGGTAAAAGCTACAAGTTCATCACCATGTTCTTATATTTAATTAAAACATAATTACTGAGTAAACACTGGAAAAGAGGACTAAAGACCAAAGAGAACAACCAAAGAATGACCCATGAAATGAACTAGTTCTACACAAGGGGAGAACATGCAAGAGATAAGAAAGACATACTTGATCACATGGTTGAATCTTTTTGTTGTGCTTTACGTGTTTCTTCTTATCTTTAGTAGAACAAAAACACCCCAGAAAGCAATCCATTAATGATTAAGGTTCTTTATGTCCCAAAAGTGAGGGATTATGGTAGAAGGCATTTCAAAAATTAGTTTTTTGAGGCTATTGAGAGTAGTCAATAGTCAAAGCGTGAAGTCAGTGAATCTAAGTGTGGGTACAGACTAAGATGTTTGGCAGTTGGTTCTAGTGTTGATGGCTTGATGATGTGGTAAGTTGACTTGTTGAAGTGTTGTTTAGTGGTGAAGACCGGCACCAATGTTGATTAAAAGTCTTGAGATGGAGATAGACTCCTGGAGATCAATGCCAATGTTGATTTTGGGTGATTATGTTTAAGTGAAGGGTTTTGGATCTGTGGAGTTTGAAGTATTGTTTAGCAGATGTCTTTTATTTTAGTCATGGTTTAAAGGTTTTTTAATTTTAATTTTTTTATTGATGGGTAGTTTCTATGGATATCTAGGCAAATAATATTTTTTTTATGGGCCTTTGACACTTGTAAACATAGGATAGGTCTTTTGAACGCGAAAAGTTCACACAGGTATTAAATTGACCAAATGAATGTTTAGGTAGTTAATCAAATATTTAAGGAAAGTTCAGGTAGTGTTCATGGCATTGTCCCTAACCAATATGATGGAGGTACAAATATATACGAAAAAATTCCTTTAGGTGTTAAATTTATCAGTTTCAAAAATCAAGTATTAAATTAATCAAATTTATAGTTCAGTGGCATTCGGATATTTACCTTTTTTAAGCTATAACATTTATTAGTCATTTATTACTCATGTGACAAATATTAAATTTAGGCATTTATATATGAAAATAGTAATTTATATATGTCAATGGCCTTATAGCCTAGTGGCATTTGGTCCAGGTCCTTATCATTGATATATCGAGTTTGATTCTCTACATTAGCATATTATAATTGTCTTATGTAGCCATGTTGTAATAGTCCTTGTGATCCACAAGAAAAAAAAAAAAATTATTGCTGAGTAAAGTGGAAAAATGATAAAAGTGGAGGGTTTCTTAAGTTGATGATTTGTTAACTTAAGGATCGCTCGGAGGAACTTAAAGATAAAAATAACTTAGTAAATTTAGATTTAAACTATTACAATACATTTGGTTGGTGGAATTGGCATTCTATGTTCTATTTTTATATTTGGTTGCACTTTGTGTGGTACTAATAACAAATCACAACTATGTAAAATAAAAAATAGTAAATCCTGACTAAAAAGTAAGTAATAGTAATTTCATACTCTTGCCATCTCTTTTTTCCAAAATAACCATATCATAAATAACTATCAATTGCATTTTGGTAGGTGAAAATGATACTTGGCCATGATGGAGGCTAATGCGAATCAAGTAAATAAAGCTATAACAAATTGTAACTCAATATTCAACTTTTATCAACAAGGGTCATGACTTTTAATTTAAAGTGGTATGAATTTTCATATTGAGATAGTTTGATGGAAGATATCTATTAACAATTTGTGAAGAAATATGATACCCTTTCCATCTTATGTATAATCAAGTGACAACTAAAGGAAAAATGTATATTTTTTTCATAATTGTTCCATCATAAAATAAATCTTAAGAGAGAGAAATTACACTTTCTTCGAGAAATAGAGTTGAATTGGAGGATGAGGTGTCATATGGCGTATTCCAATTATTAGAAATAAAGAAATAAACAGTTTAGCACTATAGAAGAAGGTACGTAAATTATCCACTTTAAGTATGTGAATATTATAAAGTTTGTAGATTCTGGAATTTTAAAATTTATGAAATCGTACTTGGCAAAGGTAGTGGATAAAATTGAAGATGTCAAAGATTTTACGGTTTATATTAGTCTACAACATGGAAATGTTGTGTTTGGCTGCCATATTATAAATATTTTGCAAATGTGGACCTTAAAATGCATTATTGCCTACGACATTGAGAATTATTTACATTCCTTGAGTATATATAGTATGTTCGACCGTAGATCATGAAAAAATAAATCTCCAACCTTAGGTGTAAACTATAGATTACAAAAGGGTAAAGGAAAATGATAACAAATTTTTATTCAAAAAACTATGAAAATACCACCGTATAAAAAATAAATCTAAGAATAGGCATGTGAAGTTCCACTTTTCAGAAAAAAAAAAGGTTTGAATTATAATAAATTCATCTCATAAAAAAGACAAGTTCATTCATGAAGAGGAGATGGGTTGAAGGCAACTTCAATGAACTCTTTTCTTTGAAAAGATGAATTTAATACAACCTAAAGTTGTCTTTTAATTTAAACTTGTTTTTTCAAGAGACAAATTCAAGTTGCTTATTCTTGAGATAATCAATTATCTAATAGTGTTTTTGTAATTTTTTTTAAATCTATATATATATATATATATAATATTTTTTCCTTTTCCTGATTATGAAAACTCTTTTTTTCAGTATATTAACCAATCTTATGCAGACAATATCTTACGGTAATTTTTTTTAAAGAATATATAAATAAATAAAAAGAGGGTACTAAAACATAGGTGAGCGAGAGTGCTAATTGAAGAATTTTTACAACTTAAATACTTATAAATTCCCATAAAGCTATAACATCCCTCTTAAAATTTGTTTCTATATCCTTTTGAAGCAAACTTATAAAGCAAGCGTACACCATATTTCTCAATTACAAGAGGATTTTTCTATAATATTCGTTGCTTTCTTTTAAAAGTTCTTTTTTCTAGTTTTGATTTAAGGACATCATTCTTTTGGCCTTTCCAGAAAGTGCATGCACGTGACAAAGGCAAGGGATGGCCATAGAAAGACAAATAAAAATCATTTCTTACCATGACGAAAATAAACATATTAATTAGTTCCATGAATGACTTTTACATTTCTGGAACAACCCATAAAAGCATACAATTTTTTTTCACTTAAGATCTCTTTCCTACTCCCCCCTCTAGCTCATAATGTAAAAACCAAAATTTAGCACAAACTTGAATATTTACTTAGGAATCGACATAAGATCATGTTAATTTCGGATGGTCGTCTCTTTCAAAGCTACAGCATACTAATTTTAAATATATAATAAAGACATGCTTTCTTTTAATCAGCTTTTTCTACTTTTTCTTGCTTTCTATCTTTCTTGTCTCCTTGTCTTTTTTTTTTTTCCTTTCTTTTATCTCACTCTTTCTCACTCCTTTTTTTCCGTCCCTTTTCCTTTTGTTTTCTTTTGCTTTCTCTTTGATTTCAGAGCAAGAAAGAACCTGATTCTCATGAACATCGACTACATTAATGATTATAATTTGAGAATAGTTAAGGATTAATCGAGAAATAAACAAGAAAATTAATTTTATCTTGTGTATTAAAGTGGCCTTCCCAAGGTAAACTCAAGATTGGGCTTCTTGGGGCTTGACCCTGATATGTCCGACGAGCTTAAGTCCGACATTGTTCTTTCATAACTAATTGCGCGTTTCGGATCAACGTCTTTCTGCACAAACATTGGGAGTTCCATAAGAATTAACAAATAAATAAACCTTTACCCACATATAACTAGAGAGAGTTTCATATCCACGTCAGTTTATATGCTGCCACACAGTAAAACCTTATCATCTTACCTAGTGCTAAATTTAATAATATAAAATAAGAAAAAATTTGCATAAATTAGCATTCAGATTATTTCTATTTGGTATTGTGTATACATATAATGAATGTAGCAACAGGTAATTACATATATGGATGTTTGCTAGTAAAAACAAACTTTTAAATGTTCTTATTATTAGGGTTTTTATTTGAAAACTTAATGTAAGAGCATGTCTTCCAAAATATATTATTGGATTATATTTAATCCAACAAATCATCTATTTTAATTCCATAAAAAACTCTCCATCTCATGAATTTTTTCAATAGCAAACTAAGAGTGAGCACAAGGAGTTCTCATGACCTTCTTCCAACTTTTGTCTACATTCAGTACACAACTCATGAAACATGATCTATGTATTTATGTATAATAATAATGGTAATAAAATAAGTAAACAATTAAACCTACAATTTATATAGTTCACAGAAATTTTTTCTCTAGCTATATACCTGTCTAATAAATCCTTATGATCTAACTCGAAACCTTCCGTATATAGTTGAAATATACAAAACTCAACTAAACCTTCACACGTCTATACAAATTCTTGTTTTACTTTCCACAACAAAAGAGTTAAGGGAAAAAGAAAAAAAAAAAAAAGAGAGAGAACTGTAAAGGACTGATTTATACCTCGAAAGATGACGTGATTCCTCCAGAATCATTTGCTTTACCATTTAGCCAACTTTCCCTAAAGAAAACAAATGATAAAACCACATTGAGAGAACAATAATAGGAGTTCCTACCACTGAAATCCATGCATGCATGCAAATGTAGAAAGAAATTCATAAAAGAAAGTTATCTTTTTACAGCTTTATAAGACTTATGATGTGTATAGGGCAATTACTTTCACTTATACTTGTGACCACATATGAGTACATAATTACATCGGTTGGAAATTGAAATATTCTAAGGTTGTAGCCTCCCCATGTGATAGTCCATTACTCATAACAAAAACAGTACAAGGTGAAAACACAACTTTTGTGTACTAAACAAATTTTCAATAATATGGGACCATTCTAGATAGGATTTTAGCTTTGGGAGTGTTAAGTTTTCTCATTGGAGACCCCACAAATTTTATATTTTATATTAAGAGCCCACAAAATCCAAAGAAAAGAAAAGATGTCTCCAATTTTTTGGAAGATTTGTCAAATGAGAATCGGAAATAGCTAGTAGAAATACGGGTGATGCATTGCATATGGGTAGCTGTAAACAATTCAGAAGCACATAAAAAAGTATTTTGATCATTGAGCCATCATGAGAATCTCAATCTTAGTGGGTAGACAAAACAAAAGCATATAATATATATGATGTGTAATACCTTCATGTGTAATTTCTCATAGCTTAGAATAATGACATAAGGGCCAAAGAGATTTACTCAAAAAAAGAGGAGAAATAGATACTAGGTTTTAGGGGAATTTACTCCTACAAACACCTTAACTAATTCACCTGAGGAATTCAAGTTTTAATATATCTTTCGGGACAAGAAACATCTTTGCAAAGTAAAGTTTTTGTTTAATATATTATGAAATATCTAACCTAAATTTTTATGCTATTAAGTTAACAAGTAGCTTATAAAATTTGTATGACCTAATAAAATTTGTTTGTGTATTTACCTTAATTATAAATTAAGACTTAATGAAAGATAATGATGAAGGAAATTTTCAAAATTTTCTTCCCAACACCACTTAATGAATAATATGAAAAACACGGTGTAACTCAACTTTTTCATATTGTCTCTCATAAACTAAATTATGGGTGAAATTATTATTATCTAAAACATACATTTAATAAATATAATATGAAAAAGGGAAATAAAACCCATATCAAACAAGTTAAAAAAAATTAGTGAATGCATGGGAGTTATTTATTTATTTATTTATTTTGGAGGGTAAAGGAAACCGAATCCTTAGCATCTACACGAGAGAAAGTGAGTGAAAGTCAAACAACTAATAGTGCTGAGCATTGTATAGAGTCATGTCTTTGAGACAAGACAATGTCCTTTTAATCTATGATACACCATATGTCTCTTAACCAATAATTCATCATATGTCCTATATGTTAGAATTAAAAGACAATAAATGGATGGCTAATATATATATATTTTTTATTTCATAAATAGCAGAAATATAATATATTTCTATCTGGATAGGAAACCAGTGTTCATGCTACTCGGACCACATCCCCAAATCCAATTAATTATTAGTTGTTTTAAAATCCATGAAAGTTAGTTTACCTTGAGGAGTTGCTCCATAGACCATGAGAGTTACTTAGTTTTCCTTGTTGAGCAGAAACGTCAGGCCTTTTTGAGTTGTTTTGTCCTTCAAACATACTTAAATCTTCTGAAGTATCTCCAGACGATCCATTCTCATATGCATATTCTGATTGTCCTACACATATAATGTGACAGGGCATCAAATCAAAAATTTAAGGCTCATTAAAAACTACATTCAAGTATTAAACCCATCTTGAAGCTTCGCATATTAAATCTTACATTAAAAAGCCATCAACAAGATGACACCCGTTCAGTAGTTAGGGAATCTACCTTTGATCAAGAGGACAATAACAAAAGCAGATATTTACACAAGAGAATGTATATGTCTAAAAAGCTTTAAAATCAGTTCATCCAAAAGCTATACTCGCATTTGGATTTCCAACAATGTCCAAAGAAAAAAAAAAAAAATTGATTCCCAACATTTGTGGAGACTAATTACCTAAAGAAGGAGATGCTGCAGCTGCTCGATCAGTAGTCTTCACCGTTCGATACATCTATAATGTTAAAAAAGTTTTGGTTTAGTTTTCTTTTAGAAATCAGCTAAAACAATAATAATAATAAGCAACATTTACATTATAAGAACGTGAGGTATTTAAAAAAATTATATGGATAACATCATGAATTATGAAACATTGCTCTAAAGTTTGCTCACTCATCTTTTGAGGTTTAAGGATTGTTTTTCAAAAGTACTAAAAGGAAACAACTCGTTGTACCACGTACATACATATAAATACATTATATACACACACACATAAGCCGAACGTGTCTATTGTTGCACGGCTTGGCTTGGCTTTTCAAAGCTTAGACTGGTTCTGTCTTTAACTTATTGTTCTCTGAAATCGATAATTTTGTTACTCTCTCTCTCTCTCTCTCTCTCTCTCTCTCTCTCTATGAGCTCCTTATTCCAAGCAAAAACAAAGCTGTCCTAGAAAACATAGCTTGCAGGACCATCAGAATTATTCAGATCTAAAAGAGAATTTATTAGGGCGAAACTAGAATATTGAGAGACCTAATAAGTTAGGGCAAAGGAAACCTTGGAATTTGAAAGAAAAAAAAAAAAAAGGACATTTATTATTGTTGGTAACTCTAGCTGTAATTTAATACTCACTCCATCTTCATCAGCATCACCACCTACCTTGTATTATGTTCTACCAAAAATCAGATTAACATAATTTTTCGTTAGTGTTTTAATTTTTATCGTTCACTTGCTTTCGTCGTCTCGGATAATCGTTACTCGAGGCGACGTGCTTGTAGCTACATTTGGGAGTAGAGTGAATACCTGTAGATGAGACTTAACATGTGCCAAAGTGAGATCCTTTACGTCCATAAGCTCAAGTACTGACTTTGGTGTTGCTCCTAAATTAAATAAGAGAAAAATTCATGATATGAAATGAGAAAAGAAGAAAAAAGAGGAACAAAATTGATGCAATTTAGGACAAAAAGGGAGGTGGGAGGGATTAAGAAATTCAAGAAATGATTGAAGCATACTTTCATGGCCACCAAGAAGGTCGACAGCATGAACAAACCGCGCATGTAGGGTCGTAGTCCATCGCATCCTAGGAGCTCTCATGCTACGTTTGGCTGGAAACCTTGACATGAATCTCGATCGGATTAACCCTTGAGATTGTAACTGACTAACCGAACCGGCCGGAGTAGTACAGTTAGGTAAACAAGGAAGAGGGGATGATGATAATGTCTCCAAATTGGCTTGTTGATGATGAGCAAATGGAAAATTAGGGGAGTTTTGATAAATTGGGATACCCCTAATAGGTCTTAAAAAGCCAAGCTCTTGGCTTAACCCTTGTTGGTAATGAGGATTATGGATATGGTTTTGATGGAAAGAGCGAATATGGTTGTTACTCCCTCCATTTATACTTTGAAGGAGATGATGGTTGTAGTATCGCTCTGTGTCGGTGTCAAAAGGCTTAGGATAGTTAGATAGAGAAAGCTCGTGATGCGTACTTTCAGTATTAGCCGAAGCCCTGGACACCAGAGTAGCGGTACTGCTGTTTCTGCTGGTGTCCAGAGCTCTTTTCCAGAACCCCAAATCCACTTCCTCTTCACCTTTCCTTCTCCAAGTAGATGTCGGTTTCGCGTTTGGCGGGCTGATTTGCAGCGACAAATCCGGTTGAGCTGGGAAAAGCTCCATCTTCTACAACTAAGATGATTTCTCCCTTCAAAAATCACCACTAAGCAACCCTTGATATTTTTTTGACAAAAGAAAACACTAGTCGCTAAAAGCGGTAAGGGTTTTGAGGTCTTTGGTCGCGGGGGTGTTATAGATTTGGTTAAGATTGGGTTGGATCCATTTGTAAGGAGTAGTTGCAAAATTTGGAGAAAGTATGGAGAGAGAGAGAGAGAAAGAGAAAGAGGGGGAGAGAGAGAGAGGAGGAGGAGGAGAAGAAATGACAAGGTTATGTAATGTATGGTTGTTTCTTTTCTGTGAAGTATATGTGAGAAAATGACACTTGATAGAGGCTGAGATAGATAGATAGAGAGAGAGAGGTTTTGCTTTTGTGGATGTGAGTGCATGGTAATAAGGTGGAAACGCAAGGGATTTAAAAAAAAAAGAGAAGAAAAAGAAAAATAGATTGGTCTGAATTGTGGAAGGATATCATGTTTTACTTTGGGAATTGAGTCCTTTTTTACTTTTTTCCATTTTTCCCTTTGTAACGAGGAGAAGAGAAAAGGGAATTTTAGGGTATTACTTTGAACGTGTGCATTTGTCTCTCAACTAAATATTTAACTTTTTTAACCACATGCTCAAGGATATATAGACTATAGAGAGCTTGTCAAAACCACTTTCTACAAAACCTTAATTTCAGTAAATTTTTTAAACTACATATTGTATACAAAAGTGACGTCTATGTTTTTCACTTTCTTTTCACTTTATTAACTCAACATTTCTCTACTTCCCTCTATTAAGAAAAAAAATTAGCTAAAGGTTTAAATAAGTATTGGTGTAGCGAAAGGAATTAAATTTATGTTTCGTTCTGTTGATTCTCAAAATACCCGAAAACCAATTTTCAAAAGTCTATTGATTCTAGGAATGTCGTTAATAGCATCAAAATCAAACTTTATACAAGAATTCGAATTTTAGAGCAATGATGGCTCTAAAATGTTTACTGAAAAGTATGATAAATGTTTTTTTCATTGTCATAGGGTATACATTTATAAGTAAGCACAAAGGCTGTCAAAAAAGAAAAGACTAAAAAAAAAAAATAAAAAAAGAAAAAAACTAAAAAAAAAACTTTCCATTAAAAAACATTAAATAGTATTCAAATGATATTCTTTTAAACCTTCACTAAAAAGAAATTCCTTTTAAAATACATTAATAAAAATCTATTAAATATCAAATTTTAAACTATTAAAAGACATTTAAAAAATATTGACCACATCATTATTGGCAACCACATCATTACCATTAAATTGGACAAAATTCTCCTTCGAATTTTCACTGTGTTACGCAACATCCACTTGGAATTAATCATACAAGCCTTATACAAATTGATTTAATCTTGGCTAGTCGACCCATGTTAGTTGATCGCCGATTCATTTTGCATACTCCTTGAACCTATTTTCTCTTTCCTAGATTGGTGCAAGTAGATTGAAACATATTATTCCTTATCCAATCATCTTTAGTAGCCCATTGAGTCATGTAAGACATCCTAACGACCAAGTCCTCTCTACTCTCTTTAGCCAAATAATCCTGTTCAACATAATCAGTATAAAAAATTGGCTCATCACTACCAACAACTTCAAAAACATCTTCCTCTTCATCCACGTAACTATCAAAGATTTGCTCACCATCAGCCTCAAATACATCCTCCTCTCCATCAATACGAGTATCAAAGATTGGTTTTACCTCAATCTCAAAAATATCTTCATCTACATTCTCTTCAACTTGAGATTCGTGAAGTATACATGGTATCTCTTTGTAATATTCTTCTTCCACATCAAAAGAGGAATCAACATCTTCCCTATTATGAAGAGGCATCAATTAAGGTTCTGTCTATGAGCAAGATTGAGATTTTCATTCCGATTGACAATTAACCTGTTACCTTACTGCTAATCGCTTACCATAGCATCCCATCGTTCATCTACCATCTTTACTATCCTACGATCTAGATTATCACACACATAAATCTTCTCCACTATATGTCATTGATTATTCTGCCTTCATAATGTCATCTACTCTAAGAATGAATGCAGCTCTTATACCAAAAGATGTAGCAAAAGGAGTTAAATTTATACCACATTCCATTGATTCTTAGAATACCTAGAAGGTAATCTTCAAAAGCCTATTGATTCTAGAAATACTAGGCTAATAGCATCAAATTCAAAATTCAAATTTTGAGGAAAAGAGTAATGACGATTAATATTTTTACTAAAAAGTATGATAATTGTTATTTTTATTGTCATAGGGTGTACATTTGTAAGCAAGCCTAAAGGCTACAAAAAAGGAAAAGACTAAAAAAAAGATGAATTAAATGATATTAAAAAAGAAAAAGTTTAAAAATAAACTTCCTATAAAAGACATTAAATAGTATTCAAAAGATATTCTTTTAAATCTTGACTAAAAAAAAAATCCTATTAAAATACATTAATAAAAATCTCTTAAATGTCAAATTTAAAACTATTAAAAGATATTTAAAAAATATTGACACAACCACATCAAATATGTAAAACATGCATATATACATACATACATGCATATATGTATATATAAGGCTAATAAAGAAAGTCAAAACTCTTCTTTTTCAGTGTTTTAATTCTAATGTTATTGGATCCTTTTTCCTTTTTGTGGATATCTATTCTATGATTTTTTTTTTTTAAGTCTTTCTAAACATAAATAACCAAATTGTAAAAATCAAACATGACTACTCAAATAAACAATAATTAAAATAAAAAAAAAAAGGAAAACATATAGGTATGCTTTTCATATAAAATAACGTTTGGGTTTTATGATTTCTATTAAAGTTGAGCTTCCTTTTCTCATCATATATTCTTTATATGATGGAGAAGTTTAAGGAATAAAGATAGACGTTCTGTTGTTGCGTGTAGTTGATTATTCATCTTTCTATTAGTTCAACATATTATGATATAGTGATATGGTGAAGGAAAATTGCATATAAGATATAGAAGTAATTTGGCTAGATGAATATGATTCCTAGGTTTGAAGCAATATTGAATTCAAATAATAACTTCATTCGTTTATTCCATTAGGTCAAATATACAAAATAAAGTAAAAATTGAAGAGGAAAAAGAATTAACAATATAATTCATTAATATCAATCAATGGTCATCATCAATGGTCTATCTTAAATGTTTATGGTGTAAATAAAGGTTCCTTTCCTCATTTATAACATCTAAAGTTAGGGGTAAGCACCAAAGTAAAAATGGTACTTGGCTAAAATGACTAAATAGAAGAAAAGCTTAATAAATTGATCAAAAATGAATCAAGAATGCATTAAGCATTGCATATTGAATTTTATCACTTGCATAACCTAAGAATCCTTATTTCCCCTTTCCTCCTCTTAAACCTCTTTGTATGACATCCTTCCACATCTTATAGACACGAACTTTTTAGGACCGATATATACTTGCTACACATGATCAATCAACTACAGCAGTCTCTATACACAATTGATATTAACTAAGAAATCAAAGACCTTACTTTTATTTTCTCATCTTAAACCCCTTTAATTTTAGTATATTGCTGACTTAACCATATTCGATATAGTTAGATCATTTCCTATTAATATAAATTAAACCTCAAACCATTAATTACTTTATGGGATATTAACCTTAATGGGTCTTAGTTTAAAAGCTGATTGAAGTTTTGAAATTACACTAAGGAAAAAAAAATTGATGAGTTCCCTTAATTCGGACTACAGATGAGTCGTCTCTTATAAGCTAATCAACCTTGACCCAATTTAATCTTGATTCATAAACAATTCAAACTCATGCGTAAAATAACACTTATATATTTAAACAAGTCAAGTTCGAGATCCTATTTATACTTGTGAGTCTACTTGTTAAGACTCATACTTTCGCGAGTATGCTTATGAGATTTATATTGTATAGATAATATATAATTCGGACAAATAATTAATATGTATAGTACAAATATTATGATATATATAATATAATCTTTCTTCATTATTTATTTGTATATTTGTTCGTTCTGTTTAGTTTTTTAGTAGGTTTATCTTTATCTCATACTCTTATTCTAGAAGAACAAGCTTACTTGCACTACTAGTTTAGCTTTGCTTAAACATGATTAATAAAATGTTTGAACTTGATCTCAAAATAAAACTTGTTCCTTTTAAACAAGCCAAATTCAAGAGCTTATAACTTACATACTCAAAAAATGCTTAACATAGCATAATCTTGATAATTTTTTAAAGATATTAAGCTTTGTACCATCAAAAGCTTAATTCGATTCAACTCGACTTATTTGTAAGGCTTTCTTCCTTAATTATAGAATTAGTTTTGTAGCATGTTTAGATTAGCCAACCATCTCCTAGTTTTAATTTAATATTTTGAGCCATTTTAGGTATAAATGAGATAAAGAGATTTATAACAAGTTTTAGTGAACATGACAAAATATTGTCGACGAAAAAAATGAAGTTTTCTTACACTTGCTTAAAAACTATGGAAACATTTCTTTGCAAATGATCATGGGCGGACGCAGGATTATACGATTAGGGGGATTGGACCTTCATAAGTTAATTTTAAAGTTATTTATTAATATTCACTTGCTATTACAATTATATTACATCTTATATATTCATGAGAATTTTATTATGATTTTAATGTGATATTTTATAAAATTCATGAAGAAAATTATTCAAACAATGATTAAAAGTATTTAGTGCATTTCACAAGGAATAATATATATATGTCACTTGAAAATTAATTATTAATAAAAAAATACAAGTAATATCTGTATACAAATTTTGCATTAATAAAAATAAATCATGAAATATATCTAGATAGGATATTTATATAATACTTTGTGTTCATTATCCTAGCATTACATGTAGAAAATAAATATTGTCACTAAATCAAATTATATAATTAATGTGAAATGTGATTGCTTTTGCATAAATAGATCATAAAATACATGTAGATAGGATATTTATTCAATGATTTATGTACATTTAAATAACATTAATTGAAGAAGAAAAAATTACTAAATCAAATTATATGATTAGTATGCAATAATATTCAATTTTAATATGGATAATAATAATTATTACATTGTGGAATGTTTTAAACATAAAATAGTTATTAATAAGAATTTATTTAATTTGATAATTTTATGATGAAAGAATTTAATATTATTAGTTATTGTAAAAGAAAAAGTTAAAAAGAAACACACACATGCACATATATATATAGATAGAGGAGAAAGTAGCTAGTGTAATAAATGTATATAAAAGTAAATACTTAACCATTACACTACGTTTAATTTTATATTATAATTCTTTTTTATAATATACATATAATATTTTTTCTTTTTAAAAAACCTTTTAAAATTAATTTTTCTCTGGTCTAGGGGGTCGGAGCCCTCGTCACCCTCCAATCCTTCTCTTTCCCCCCTTTTAAATCTACCCCTGCATATGATGTTGAATGATAAAATATAGAGGTAGCTAAGTTCTACCAAAGAGACTATAGAAATTCCAAAAGAGAAGTTGATTTACAAATGTGAATGGAAAGATACCTGATATAGAAATGGAAAAAAGCCTCACTCTGATTTAGGTAAACTTATTGAAAGTTAATGAACAAAAGCTTGGAGACATGAAACTTAATAGTTCAACCCAAAAAATAAAAAGTAAAAAATTTCTTCAATGATAGTGGAGATAACTTCATGATCTTGCCCAAAATGTGTTGGACATTCTATATGTATATTGTACATAAACATGAAAAATGAATAAGTACATGACAATTTTACGTGTTTAGGCATATTATTTATCTCAACTACCAATAGCCAGCAAATTTCCCAAAACTATCATAGAATTCACTACCCCACCATGAATTGTTAATAATTCAATCGTGCATAGTATAGAAAGATAAAGAAACATAAAAGCTTTATTAGCTTTGAAAAAATTAAGAATGGCCAAAAAGCTAAAAAGTGAAAAGAAATAAAGAGAATTGTTAGAGAAAAAGCTATGCACAAATATCAACAACAAACAAAAACTTAGATGAGACACCTCCTCAAATTCATGCACTCGACGCGTCAAGATTTCCAATGCATACAAGAATTCAAGTAACCCTCCACAAGTCTAGAGTTGAGACAGATTTTAGGTCCTGGAATAATATGGTAGCATTTGATGAAGTTTTATGAAAAAAAAAAAAAAATACATATGCATAAATATACATATAGTATCTGAAATAATAGTCACCTCTAGGACAACATACAAGTCAACTATGTCAGAAATAATACTATAATAAACATTGAACATGAACTCAGATTCTAATTTAAATTTTCAAAATCCGAATTGGATTAAGTTTGTTTGAGCATGAGTTTGAATTAAAATGATATTCCATAAGTTGAAACTTGACTAAATAAATTTTGTTCAAACTCAATTTATCTGAAAATAATTTTTTTTTTTATATTTGTAACAAATAAAATTGATATATAAACTCAACTTGATTTATAATGTTAATATTGGCTCAAGTTTGATTAGGTTTGCAAGCTGGTCGAGCTACACATTATAAAACTCGAACACAACTTGATCGATTACTCAACTAGCTAAAGTTCTAGCTTGACTCGACCTTACTCAAACCAAATTCCAGTAACTATCAAGTTAAATTTAAATAGTTTGTGGAAAGTTTTACTTGTTTCAACCCATATTCCTTATTAAAATGTAAATTTAATTTTTGAAAATGAAATAAAATCATGATTATTAATAAAGAAGTGCATTTCGGTGGTCCTATCTAGGGGTTTAAGCTCTAAAATTGAATCTTAGTCCTATATTGAGTATTACAATATAAATTTGAGCCCTTGAAATCAAACTTAATTGTAAAGGTTTTGAGAAAGAGGTTAAATTACACAATAATGTCTTTCAAGCATAAGTAAATTTCTTTTGATTTAGATATATTCTACGATTCCTAATTTTTGTCTTTTTATGTTTGTTTGATTTAGTGTGTGTGCGCCTATCTTTATGTTAATAGGGCATTAATAAAGATCTTTTTTGTTATGCAAAGTGCACGAATATCTATTGTAGATGTAGGATGTGAGGAACAAAGTTCTTTCTTTCTTAAGCTTTTCCTAAAGGAAAAAAAGGGATAATAACCTTTGGCATGTATGGAAAGATGAAGTTAAGCTTTAAATGCTTTTAGTTACCAAGTCCATTGGTGTCAATAATAGTTAACATTTTGCCATGTTAACAACTTTACTTTTGGCCCCTCATATGTCACCCATCCATGTCTCTTATTATCATATCCAGCTATCAATTCCTCAAATAGCTGAAACGGATGCTCTGAATGAGAGACTAAGAAACTAGATTTAGTTCTATTCTGTGAAATGTACAGTCAAGTATATTAAATGTGTATGTTTCCTTATTAAACATTCTTAACAAATATCAATGACCCAATGGAAATTACTTAAATGGTAAAAGAAATAAAGGTGAAAGTGAAATAACTCATAGGAGATCTGCATTTCGCTGAACCCCTAAATTTTGAGAACTTGGTAAATAATACTTGAAGGATGCAAATAACCCTCAGGATTTGATCTTGCTATGGAGATATGCTTCTAAACTTATTAAATGTAGTATATTAATGCCTAAACTTAGACTTCATTATGCTCTTTTTAAAAAAAAAAAATGGAAAAGGTAGATGTTCTTTATGTTTTTAATTTATTTTAATTTAAAAGGTTATTCTAACTTTGAAAGTTTAAGAATACATATATATACAAAAATTAAAATTTACAAGATTATTTGCAATTTCTCATATATGAAAATAGCAAAAAAATCTAGAAATAGCTTCGTGAGGAGTTAGTCAAATAAAAAGTATATTCAAATATATTTAGCCCCTTCTTATAAAAGCTGTTAGGGTTTATCTCTAAAGAAACTTTTATGCTATCTAGGACTCAAGTCTATGGACATTTTTAGCTGGTTAATATCGTGAACAATACATAAATTTTGATAAAATTTGTAATTAGTTACTCGAACTTTAAAATTGATCAATTTAATACTAAAATAACTTTTTCATGATACCAATAATACCTCCGTATTGGTTAGCATACAAATAAATAATTTTACATATTAAATTAATCAATTTCAAAATTCAAGTACCCTATTATATACTTTGTCAAAGTTCAGTTACCATTCTCAACATTTGCCCTTTTTAGTTTCATTCGACTTTGTTTTGATTTTTAATTAACAAAGAGTGATGGGACATTCAGTTTTATTGTAGTTTTATAAACAAATAAACCTAACGAGATGCTTCATACTCAAATTTTCAATTTTCAATGTCTCCTTTTTAATATATATCAATTCCAAACTACGCATAAGGGTGGAAATTACTATTCGCAACCTACGTCTTTGTTTAATTTCATATTGAATCCCATCCTTGCAAAAAACATGTAAAATTAGATAGATATCACTAATAATTGACTTATGTTGTAATGTATTTATTCATACACAATAATATTAGTTATTCATATTATAATCATATTCTTTGTGTCGATTGTCATGTCAATTGCATTCCTATCTCGAAGTTGTGTTTGTAGTGAACTAAATTTGACTTATGAATTTTAAGCTCAATTTTCACTCTTTATACTAGGTTAACATGATTTAAAGAATCAAGCCATGAATCAATTTCGAGATAATTAAGGGAGATGGATGTTATGGGTTTAAAGTATAACCCATTAGAATTAGCTTTGACAATTCTAGCATTTCTTAATGGGGCTCATGCACTAAAAAAAATCTTAAAAATCAATATCAAATTGATCAAATGGACAACATCAATGATCGAGCCCCATAAAAACCCTTCATTCTCTTTATTTGAATCTACTGAAATAGTAGAATAATGTCGTTGTGCTACCAAATTTTTCACTCAAAAGATTAAACACTTTTATTAAATAAAAAACACATTCAATTTCATCAATTATAGTGAGTTTGATGATTTGCAGCTCCCTTATCTGTTACAAGTGTTTTTGAGCTTATTGAGATGACTTACTGTTCCTTCCTATCATTTTATCTCTTAATCACTCTTTACATGTTGCTTCTTATCACTCCTCTTATGCTGCATATATTGCCCATTACTTTACCATATTAGCAATTTTATTACTACCTTATTCATTATAAAAAGCTATTAAGGTGTTTAGTTAACCATAATAGCAATTTCATTAAAAAAAAAAAAACTCTATTATAAAAATATTGAATAGTCTTTCATCCATTACCTTAATTTATGGATAATAGCTTAATGTTGAAATCAATTTTTTCCCCTAAAATATTGTTATGTAGATTAAAAATTAACAAATGAAAATTCTATTATGACTTACTAAAACCCTTAGTAATAACAATTTGATTATGGTTTAATTTATTTATTGGAGTAAATAGGTAGATAGTACAATATGTATAGAACATTCTTGTGACCATTCCAATTGAACCTATACATATACATTGTTGAAATCAATATTGTTAAACCCAGGTTGACCCACCCAGTTTAGCTTAGCTGAACCCGATCCCTGCAAGGGAATAGGCCAACTTAACCCGATTTTACATGGTAGTAAAAATTTAAGTTCCAATAGTTTAATTCTATATTCCGATTCTACACTCTCTGATATGTCTATGTAGATCTCGCGTTTAACAATCTTAAATATTATCAACTTTTCATTTCGTGGAATCTGTTTTTTTTTTTTTTTTAAATAGTAGGCAACATATCAACTTCTAACCATAAAGGCCACTGATGAGATTGTACCAAACTTTAGAATTTCTAAATCCAAATTAATTTCTACGATCAAATTAGGCAGTGTACCTATCTATAGTAGCATAGGATTAAATGGATATCGTCCTCAGGGATCTATTAAACAAGTACTAGAATCATCATTTGTCTACTATTTAGTCCAATCATATGAAAACATATCTAATCTTTAACTATTAATTATCTAAGTAATTAACCCTATAATCAATTGTATTTCTTTAACAAATAGATATCAATTACAAGACATACCCTTCATCATGATCTACCATAAATCCTAATTTTTATAACAAAAGATTGACTAATGAAATATTTATGCTTTACAATGCAGAATCACATAAATAAATCGATCACTTCCTTGAGTTAATCAATTCCTAATCTCATATGAGATAATAGAGACCTCTCCCTTACTAACGCTATAAGAGATTGCATTCAAGATCAAGATTCTTAAATAAAGATAGAATCTTTATTGCAAAAGATCAAAACTTTCCTACCTCTAGGTAAAACATGTAATCCCTCTATTCATATAGATTTATCCTATTAGATGAAACCTCTTTCTATCTAATAAGAATCAAACATATAATCAATCTTGTACACAAATCAATCACAAAACAGTTATAAACATATGAATAGATGTAAAAACATAAACTTTCATTGATCGAGAATCAATTCAAATCACATATGGGTTAAGGGTTTCACAAGACTAGGGTATAGAGATTTACTCCTCCATAAATTTCACAATAAAAGCCATAGATCTAGAGAAAGTAATCTATAAACATCATAAACAATAAACAATAAACCCTTTTGATTGTTGTCTTGTAATCTTCAATGAATTTCTAGCAATTTTGTCACTAAAGTTCGTGTATTTTTCTCTCCTAAGGTTTAGAATAACAATAATGATAATATATGGAAAGTTGGAGCGGCTATTTATATGTTTTGAACCATCATCGAAAGTACTACTGTGCTCGGGTAGTGTACTCTGGAAAGTCATCATTTTCTTCTTGGATCATGCTCTATCCTTCAACACTACCTTATACACTCCCAAGGCAGTAGCTAGGGCACAATTTGGAATAGTTGTTGGTCATGTTTTGAAGCACAACACTAGCATCTACATGACCATGTTGAAGGTTGTGTACAATTTAAATTCAACCTTTTTGATCCTTTGTCAAATTTCCTCTTGTTTCCGCTTAAATCATCCTTAAACTTTTGAAATTCTTTTCCAAAACCTAAAATCAAATATGGAGCAATTAAGTATCCTTTTCTTGATAATTTCACATAAAATCCATATAAAATCATATGCAATAAGTACTAGAATTAAGGATCTTTTAACACTTATCAACCACATTTCTTAATTTTTACTACTTTTTAACCTTGACTAATACTAGTAGACTATCTCTTCTATGTCAAAAAATAAAGCAAATGATATTTGAGTTAGTAAAAATAATCATAAAATGTTTTATGAATATTAAATCATCCACTTCAAAATTTATATTCAAATGACATCTTTTACAAAATTCAAATATCAAATTTAACATTTTCCTCCCTAATGTAGTTGCCTTGCTCATGGAAAACGTTGCAAATTTAAAGTCGTTGGCGGCATTTATTAGCAAGAGCATCTCTTTTAATGGAAAAGGGTGAATTTCTACATGACAATACGTATATGTTGGAGGTACAAACATATATAGTCACCTCTAGACAATTCCCGCTGGATTCAAACAACGTGAGGTCCAACTTGAGATCACGAAGATGCCATGAGGATCTCGATGAAAAAGACATGTTGATTGACCTCTATGATTAAAATAGATTTATCTCCATTATCTCGTAAAATGTATGAACAATACATCACTAATCGCATAATATCTTTATTCAAGTAAAGTTAACGAGTGTCTAGACAGTATAAGATAACAAAACCGAGTCAAACAAAACTTCTTTAATTATATGAACATCAAAATTGTACTATATAATCAGGACTTGGGTAGTGAAATGCGCGTTGTCGGTTTGGGTAGCAATTAATTGCTTAGATGACTATTTGCCCTAGTGATAACAATGCAATGTCATTATATAATATATAAATATATATATAATTAGCTACTATATATTTATTCCTTTCTATGCTTCTCGACACTGCTCGAATCTATGAAATAAAAACATATTTAATGACAATATGCTTGTACTTCTAGGTGACTACATATTAATTATTACATGAACCAACGTAGAACAGAAGTATAGAACTGACAATCTTGTCTTATTGAATAAGAAGAAGAAGACGACTTTTTTCATTGATTAAAAAGGAAGTGAGTATTAATAATGTATTCGTTGTTGATCAGATCAATGTCAAACCATACCTCGGTAATGGGAAATTAGGGTTTGGATTTGCATGTTTTAAGGGATTCTTTTTTCAAGAACATATACATGTAGTTTGGAAGCATCTAAAATTCGCGTGCACGGTAATTTATATACGACCTACAAGCTAACCTCTAGCTTGTTATTGTATTCCCAATACATTGTTAAAATTGATGGGGAAATGGAGAAGGAATCTTCTATTATTTTGTTATAATTACTATATGGAATTATTAATAAAATAATTACGGGTAAGGACATAATTATCCGTTTTTTTCCTTCTAAATTTATCATATTTATTGCAACGATTTGTAAGGTGAGATTATAAAAAAAAATAAAATTAAAAATTATACCCTAGAACTTGTAGCTTGAAGAGAAATTCCAAACTTGTTGACACCACTCTATATCATAAATGTAGTGGACAGGAGCCAAGTTTTACCGATGCATGGCCCGGACTGGCCACGGCAGTACTTGTTTAGACCCGATCAATGTAGGCCGGTTATGAGCCCCGCATGGAGAGTCCTAAGATCAAGAGGGCTCATAATTGATTTAAAAACTACTGGCAAGAAAAAAAATATTTAAAAATTTTACAATAAGAAATGATAGAACTCTTAAATGCTGAAAATGAAGAAAAAAAAAAGATTGGGTTAGTTATGGGACCTAGAAAATGAACTTGGAATTCGACAAGGTGAGAGACCTGCCCATATTTATTAAATAGACTTTTTTATATTTTTCTGTTAAATTACCAAAACATCAAGTCTAGCTAATATAAGGTTACTGGATCTACAAGTTTTGATTTTCGTCCTTACTCGTATAGTCATTGATTTAAGTTGAAATAAGCGCCAAAACAAATCGATGAAACTATCTAGATCCATGAAGTGTATTTAACTATTTATCCTGTCAATTTGTTTATTTTAATAAATAATTTATTATATAAAAAGAGCTCACCCAGCTGAAAATGTAAAGTGTATTTTCTTTTTTTCCTAATGGCTTTATAATTTACTGGCATCAGCTCTAATATCTTAAATAAGGTATATGATTTAGATCATTTCTCCATATTATAATTATAGGAAAAAAAAAGAAGTTTATTTTCTTCTTTGCAAGGGTAATATTGATTTATCATTTGGAGTATTTTCAAATAATCCAATTTATTAGTCCAAACTAAAATAAAAAGTTCGTTTTCTTTCTAGCTTGGATAGTATTGGTTTATTATTTGGAATATTTTCAAATAATCCAATTTATTAGTCTAAACTAAATTTGGAAACACAATGGGTTTATCCAAAATTAATATCTGTTGTTGATAAAATTCAGTAATTGTCGGTTTTTGTTTTCAGTTACATCTTTTTTCTTTTGGCCACAGGTTAATTATTGGTTCAGAATAATTTTCTTTTATGTAATATATCCTGCCAACTACATTAATAACTTGAACTTGGATGAGTAATTTCTTAATTAAGAATTATATATATAGATATAGATATATACTGCTATTTTTATCTCGTCCATATCATCATTTGGAATTCCGAAATAAAATTAATAATATATTTAAGAAATAAGCAATCTCGCGAAGAAAAAGAAAGATGTTTTTACACTTTATACTGGTTAGAATTTAGCTAAATTTTTAAAACAAATGTACTTCAGTTTCACATACACAATCAGTTAATTTGGGCTTAATATAATTATGCAAAACCCAATCAAGGTCAAGCAATAATTTCAGCTTTTATTGACTAATCACTAAAGAATTCATATCACGTGATAGCTTAATTACACATAGATTACGATGCACGGTCATTATGATCTCATAAATAATTTATTATAATAATAAGTACAATTAATTAAAGAGAGAAGAACCGGCTCTCTTACCGACATGCATGACTGTCATATTCTTTGGGACATTAATAGTCCTATCAATGGAATATTAGTCAATATATCACCCCACATTTCCTCCTCTTGTAATCACAAAATTCAAGGTTAGTAGGTTATTAGGGATGTTCAAGCAAATTGGGTCTTAATTCTAAATCAATTAATTAAACAAGTGGGATTTTAAAATTGACTAATTCTTTTTTCTTATAAAAAGCATGGTCCTACTATTTTTACAAACTTGACTAGCTAAGTGATAGAAAATTTTAACTTGGACCTAAATATTTTTGAAAGTATCTATTCACAACATTTACAACTAAACAAATTGCTACTAACCATTGCTATTGACAATAGTTATATGCACAATGTCTAGGGATACAAACGGGTGAATCATTATAGTGCATCCAACCTGCCCGACCCGCTAAAAATCTTATACGGTTTTAAGACGGGTTTTAGGATTAAAAGAAAAAACACGATAAGTTCTAGGGCTGGGTTTTGGTAAGGGTGTTCACGGTTCGATAACCAATCCATGGCCCTATTTTTTTATCATAACCGTAATAATCGGACTTTCAATATCTTGATTCTAAACCGATCCATTATGAAGTGGTTAACCACTTTTTTTGATTAATTTTTTCTGTTTTCGGTTTTTAACCGTTTAATATAATGGTTTCGCAAATTTTGCAGTTAACCATATTTTTCAATATGTCCGTAAAAAAATTAGAGTATTTTTTTTTGTATAATTATATTAAAAACTATAAATTAAGAATGTAAGACATGTAAAATAGTTATTATATATATCGATGCCATCAAGATAATCATCATAATAGCCTTTTCCTCATGTGTTCTTATCATCCTTGATCAATTGAGCTCAATACAAAATCTCAATCAAACACCACCATTCCAATTTTCAAACATATATGCATTTGTTTCTTCTTATATAAATCATTCATTTTAACATAATTCATATTGATAACACTAAACAAATAATTATATGGCTATATTTATAATTACGGATCGGTTAACCGAATCCATCGGTTTCTAGAATCTAAAAACCGAAACCGAAACTGAAAACCGAAAAAATTAAAAATACTAATCCTAAACCGAAATCGATGGATCGATTAACCATTTCTTTCGAATTGGTTTCCCGGTTTCGGTTTGGTTATCCTAAACATTTGATTTTTTTGCACACCCCTAGGTTTCGGGTTTATAATGTAACCCCTTAGGAAACCCAGACCCAATAGAAATTTAAAGTAAAATATATAAAATTAAAAAATATTAAGTTATTATGGAAAGGAAAGGACTAAAAGGAAAAGAAAAACCCTATACTTTCCTTTCCTGGCACTAGCAGTCACTACTCACATAGCAAGTTTAACCTATCAATTCTAAGGAATAAGATAATTGATATTGCCTAGTATTTAATTCATGGAGGGGGTGGAGAGGAAAGTAAAATGGAGAAAAAAAACAAAAAAAAAATATGAAAACATTTTAAAGGAAAATGTAACATCTCAAAATTTCATCAAGGCATATCAAATCGCCACATATAATACTTAAGAGTTTTATGCGCAAGCTACCTTAAAGAACTTGCTTATTTTGTAAAATTTCATCTGATTAGATTTTAAAGATAACTAGATTTAATAGCAATGAAATAAATTTTCAAAAACATTTTATAGTCTATTGTCATGAGTAGATCAGCTTTCAAAAACAAAACCATATCATTCGGTATCTTATACACTTTCTTGATGGGAGAATATTACAAGCTCCAAAAAAAAAAAAAATCCAGTTCTTAAGCAAAATAAAAACAAAATAAAATTCAACGATCCTAACTCATCTCAATTTTCAATAAACTCTCCTTGAGTCATCCCGCACTCCCAATTCAATCATCATCATTGACATCACTAAATCATCATCATCACCTAGAAATATAACAATAATGAACCAAAGCTTAACACGATAGTAACACAAGCATACATGAGATGACACACAAGCTTATACTAATGTAATGTAGTAAACAACACTTTATTCTCTTTAAATTAAAGTGAAACAAACAACATTTGAGACTCACACTCCAAAAAAAGTCTCTAGAAATCTAAAGGTTATAAATAATAGCAGTTATTCAGAGGATTGATATAAGCATCCTATATACTTATATCTCCTATATCTAACAAAAAAAAAAAAAAAAAAAGGAAAAATAGCTTCATCTAGGGTTCACGGCTATTACGTATCTCTACTTATCTCAGTTCATAATGTAATACGGCTCAATTGGTCACATAAACATGAGCCATACTATATTACGTCCCTCCGAGCCTAAGTAGACGTTATTCTAATACTAGTTGCCCTGTCGGCTACCCGCTAAGCTAGCTATGAATTGTCATTGCATCATGATATACCACTGCATCATGGTAGGTGAGTGGCCTAAGTGTTTAACTATCATGCCCAGCTACGAACAAGGGTATGCTCCCTGTACTAAATTAAACGACACAAGCACAAACATCACTCAATTATTAGGCCATCTTTAAGTTTTAACTCATTTAGGGCATCTATCCTAACATAAAACACGTAAGTTATTGCATACCTTATTAATTCAAAATCCAAACAAAAACTCAAAAGCCAATTCAGAAGATAGATTAGAGGGTTCAAAGACAAACATCTGTTTAAGAAATCAAACTATATAAGAAGTTAAATTAAGTATTTACTTATATCAAACTCATTTTAAACGTATTTGATTAGACATTAAGTAGGAACCTCATCATGGCTGTGAAGATCACCCCGTTAAGATACGAGCAGTTCTCCATTGTCTATCAAATTATTTCTTTTCTTTTGTTTACAAACATTCATTACAAAAACATTATTACTTTTTATTAACTTACATAAACACTCCTTTTTCTTAGCAAATAACATTTGAAACAGCATATTCCCTTTACTCTCTATGGTTTAACCTAACACATTAATCTAAGCTAATTCTAGTTAAGTCTACATTAATTTAATCTTAGCCAAGTTGATTAAACTCAATAGATCTAATTCATTTTAACTTATTAAAGTTTATTAAGTTGAGTTGAACTTAAGTTTATCAACTAAGTCAGTTCTATATCTAAGATTTATATTAATCTTAGGTCATTAATTAGTTCACTTTATATTTAAAATCTATAAATTAAATCTAGTTTAGTTACTAAGTTCATTTTATACTTAATTTATATGTTTATTGTAATTAGTTATTAATATATAAATTCTCTTAACTTACTCTTAATTGTCTGAATTAACTAACATATCATATTAACTATCATTCATTTATTTCATTTTTTCTTACTTTTATTTTATTTTGATTTTTATAAAGAACACAAGCAAATATATTAGCTATTGATAATCCAACACCACTAGACTATGATATGCATGTGGAAACGAAAGCTGCAAAGAGGGTTTCTAAGTCAATTTTAAGCTCACTTAACCAACCATTATCTCGTTTACCAATTTATCCAATTATAACAATAATAATAAAGAGATAAGGAAAGAGAAGATTACATCGTGATATAACGTGGAGTTTAGCTTGCTCCTTAGTCTCTACAGTCCACAATTGTCTCACTCAAGGAGGACTTCACATATCCCATTCAACACAAAACAATTGCCTCACAAAAGAGGACTTCACAACAATGTCTCGCACATAAGGGCTTCATAAATGTCTACTACAAGTAGAACTTCACATTGCTTCGAAATGAGGACTCCAGTCAATGCCTCAACACATGAAGATTAAACCTGTTGCCTCAAATAGGAGAGGACTTCACTAAAACACTCAAACAAAACATGTGAATAGTTCCTTACAATATTAGCTCACTAATCTCACTATAGCACTATTCACTTAACAAAAAAAAAAAACAATTTGAGAGGGTATTTTCACATAATATCATCCTATTAAGCTCTACCATCTTACATAAAAACACCTTAAATACTCTATTTATAATTTCTTGAAGCAAGCTCCATTTCCCCTCAAAACAGCCACCAATAGTCAACATAAAAAGTTTGTAATTGCTATTTTTTGGCCTAAATTGAGTATACCAGTTAGCTGGTCCAAATATAGCCCAAAATCGATGGCACGATCTTGCTTGCGGTTGCCTCTGACCAGTTCAACACGGTTTCGTATTTCGGCCATAACTTTCTCATCAAAGCTTCGATTGAAGCGATCCAAGATGCTATGGAAAGCTTAGAGAGAGATCTATAACTTTTGTGTTTTGAGCTTTAAGAGATTATAAAAGCATTAGGGCCTAAAATGTGCTTGAAGCCACCTATAACAACAAGCACAAACAAAAAACACAAACATAACAAAGCCCAAACATATCATAAACAAGTTTTTGCTTATTAGATGTAACTTAACTAAGTTGTGGAGCATTCGTGCAATACATTTTCTCATCAAAACAAGATTGTAACCTCCACATTGTTCAATATTAGTTGTGTTTCCCCCGTGTATAAACATATAAAGAAGCATGACCAAATACAACAAGTCGTATTCTTGTCGTGTTTTTCTTGGTTTGAAAACCATTGAAAAGCATGATGGGATATAACGAGCTGTGTTCTTACCTTGTTTCACTTGACATTATAAAACATTTCAAGGATTGAAGAGAAACACGGTGGAATATAATGGATCATGTGCCAATCGTGTTTCATTAATATGCCAAGCGCTTAAAGGTCATAGAAAAGTACGGTGAAATACATTTAGCTGTTCTAGCCATGTTCCACTTAACATGTTAAATACGTGAGGATTAGAAAGAAGCATGATGGGATAGGGGAGGTCATGTTCTAGTCGCGTTGTTCTAAAAATGGACATGTAAAAAGAAATAGAAAGAAACACAGTTGGATAGGGTTTGCCATGTTATAGCTGTGTTTCTTCTCTAATGAGTTAAAATAAGCAACATGACTTAATTAGCTTTCTATGTTCCCCTTGTACTCTTTACTCTGATCGTTTCCTTCAGAAACTTAACTTATTTAACTACTTGTTTTATATCCTATTTCAACAAAAATATCATAAAATCATATTGTACTTCCATAACTATAATTATAACATTTATATACATTTTTATTTCATACATCATCAATTCATTTCATCTAGCTTATACACATGCATAAACATATATAGGTCTTGACTTATGAATTTACATATCATAAGTTTAAAAGTTTTATCTTAAACACTACTTATATCTTGTTTTAATCCATCATAATCATGCAATAACAATCATAACAATAAAAAATCTTAACTTACATGTTGAACCAACTCAAATAAACAATACTTTACTTCTGCTCCTCTTTTCTAATTATTGTATCTTTTACATGCATATTTCCCAACTTTTATCTTGTTTTCTATCTTCAATTTCTTCTATAATCTTGTTGAATTTGAGATTAGAAGAAGAAGAAGAAGAAGAAGAAGAAGAAGAAGAAGAAGAAAAAGAAGAAGAAGAAAGAGAAGGCATGTGGGAAATGAAAAGGAAAAAGAGAAAAGATAAGGATCAAAAGAAAATCGAAATATATTTATAGGTAAAGCTATTAGATTTAAGCTTTTATGATAATTAAGTTAAGTATAGAAAATAATTAGAAAATAATTTAAGAATCTATATAATAGAAATTAATATCTTAAATCACAAATCTAGTTTAGGAATTCAATTTGTAAGAAAATGATATTAAGTTTGAGTTTAGCTTAAGAACTAATAATTTTAAATAAGTAGTTGATTTCAAGAATGATATGGATTTTACAAAATGAAAATTAACTTAAGTTTAAAGGTTTAAGAGTTTACTAAATATTTAAATTACATATTTAAGGGTTTAAAGGATTGAAATTGAAGAAAAAGGGATTCTAAAAGAAAAATTGGAAAAGATTATGAAATTCAATTTGTCAAAATAGATAGATGAAATAATTAAACAATTTGAAAGGGATGTTTAAAAGCTCAAATTCAATTTAATTTACTTACTAATTATGACAAATTATCTAATTATATCTCATAATTTAGTTTACTAGATTTAACTGAACTATCTAAGTTAAATTTCTAAATTAAATTCTAATTCTAATTCAAAATTAACCACTTATTATATTATTCAATTAAACTATTTTTAACTTAGTCAGGTGAAGGATTGAGGTATTTCGAAAAGTTCAGTTTCTCAATGATGTTATAGATGATGCATTTAATGGGTATCCATAACGTGTAATTATAATTCTAACCAAGTTGTTGATAGGCAATTTTGAGACTGGACTTCTAAGACCTTGTTTGATCTTATTTGATAATAGGTCGACCTAATAGGACCCATATCCCACCTCTAGAAAGCCTTGGAAAGAATCTTAGAAGATGAAACAACCCCTGTACTTACTTACATCCTTACTCAATAGGTCAACTATTATAGTTTAGCAAAACAAACCCACCTGTTATTTCTAACACTACTCCAAAGACCTTAAAACATGCATTTTGAAGGAATTATGTCCCCTTAAACTCTTAGAGATAGTTGTCTCATCAAAGACAACCACCTAAATAACTATCAAAGCTAAAGATAGCCACACATAGTCAGCTCTTACACTCCTCTATAAATAGCCCCCAAAGGACTTCCATAAGATCCATCTAAACTCTCCTTACTCCAATTTTGTCACCTTATACACTCAAACTCCATGATAAGTTAAGCATTAGAGTGGTCACATCAGGTATCTCCTTAACCAATCAAAATGTACCCATGTTTGTAGGTCTCTTAATAAAAATTCAAAGCACCCAGCCTTTTTTTTTTCTCTCTCTGATCCTTTACTAGCAAAGATTTAGGACTAGCATAACTATTAGATAGTCTATCACCTCCTGACTACTAAGATTACATTTATGGTAGTTAGAATTTACTCTATTCAATTCAAGAGGATTTGTGCTTGTTTTTCCTTTTAATCTATTGAATCCTCATGAATTTGGCACTTTGTTGAATAAAATTGTTAATTTTAGTTCAAATGTGCTAAAGAGAAGAATTAATGAAGGTTTGATGGAGAAAGAGAACTAAAATAACAAATCAGGTTGTAAAGAGATCATTTGTGGTCTGATCATGCCTAAAGATGATTTGAAGAGAAGTTATTGGCCAAAGAATATAGATTCAACCACAGGGAAGACCACAACTATGATTAACATGAAATCTCCTTCACAGACTCAATCAAGGTGTGAATCATGCTGTAATTCTCCCTACGATTAGACCCTTGATTCCTACTAGAAATCTGTTTTGTTTAATTAATTTCAAATTTGCCACATCATCATGGAACTTACTATAAATAGCTTTTATTTTACAAATTAAAACAAAAAAAAGACCTTTGGAGACTTTTTGATAGATTTTAGCTAGATTACCAATTTTTTTATCATAAATAACTTTTAGAGAGAATTCTAAAGAAAGAAACTCATTCTCTTCTAATTTTTGAAGATTTAGAATCATTTTCAAAGCTAATTAGAGTTTAATTACAAAGATCTCTACGCTTTATAGGTTTTATATCATAATTCTTCATTATTTCTCTAAATTCATGATTAATTTGATAAATCTCATGGAGAGATAATTGAATCTTGCTTAGATTTTATGCATATAAACCTAATTTATGTGATTTCACTTGTGATTTTATTGAAATATTGTTGAATTCTTCAAATTAATAGCTTAAGTTGCTTTTTCTTGAATTTATATGTGTGCACAATTCAAATTCATATATGATTTTAATTGAATAGATCAAGAGATCATTCGTTTGAGTACATCTAACCAATTAATGAGGATTTCTCATAATGGCCAGAGATAGAGTGGTGAAAATCCTTCTATCACTTGATTGATTTTCATGAGATTTGATTATTAGTTAAAGGATTCTTATTCTTAATGCAAATCTAAGTTACTAACGATTAGGAAGATATTTCGATTGTTAAACTTAGGTTTAGAGGTTATTGATCTCAAAAGAGACATTAGCATATTTTAGTGAATCCAGTAATTCAAGATATTTAACAACGATCTTATGGGGAAATAAGATCTAAGCTATCTCTTGTAATTTAAACTTAATCTTTTGTGAATTGATCTAAATCTTGTATATAATTTGTTAATTTTCATAATGTGATGTCCACAACAACCTTATGAATCTTTAGGCTAGATAATAGATAAGAGTGAGTAAGATAGGTGCTAACAATCTCTTAGAATATGAATTAAATGTTTATATGCTACTTCCGTAGGTGTGCTTGCCTAAAGTTGTGATTGAAGTTAGTCAAGACTTTTAGCATTTAGAAATTTTAAAAGTCAATTCACTGCTCAATCAATTTCCTAACTAACTTGTTATTTTTTAATTATTAATTGTATGTTTTATTAATCCATAATAAGAAACCTGTTAGCGTGGTCAAAATAAATAAATAAAACAATATAATGACCAACCATTTTCAATTAACAAAATAAAAATAAAAGCATTACGACATTTATTCATTACACGTTGCACATGCTCATCAGGCTCCATGACAAGAAGTAATGTTTGCACAATCTCAAAAGTGTATGTAAATAGTGTTTCATTCAGTGCATTTGCAATAATTACACCAATAACATGACATGCAAAAATGGCATGCTCATGTTTCATAACCATCAATTTATTCATACAACATATGCCATTTTTTTCCATGAACACCCTTTGTAGCTAACTCCATACTATGGTACACTATAGCCAAACATCCATCAATAATATAGCATCAGTAACAAAAACATAATTACCATTAAATGCACTTAACATTTTCACATCTAACATATCATCTTATTCATCTTATGGGAATGGTTTTTCTTCATCCCCTTTATAGATGGATATATAATTTTTATTGGGGGCATGAATAGCAACATAAAGCAATCAAAGTTGATAAAAAAAATATCTACATGCTATGATATGTACAATTTGGTGATTATGTACAACCATTTTCAAACTTGTCATAAGTAATCGTTTTTAATTAGAGTAATAAAATCCTTTTATCAGCAAAAAAAAAAAAAAAAAAAAGGGGAGCAATAAAAATTACTACAAATTGTTTTCACCAGCTAGCTCTAAAGAAAGGGAATTAAGAGGGCCAGAGAAGAAACAGATAAGGATAATCTTAAAAGAAAAGAATAGATTTCTAAAATATTAATTAAATGGACTATTAAGGCTATGCAAAAAATAATAATAATACCATTAAACTAAATACAAAATCTTATCAAACTAACCCATAATTTTTTTTTTCAAAAACGATTTGGTTTGTGATTCAGTTTGATGAATAGTTAATGGTTTGTGGTTCGGTTCGATATCCTAAATTGAACTACATGGTTTGAACTAATCCAAACTGTTTTACATAATTAATAATAAAACACCCATACATATTGCTATTCTCTTATTTATTTTATTAAGAAAATATCATACTAATTCTTTGAATTTTCATTTAGATACATATCCTTCACGAGAATGAAATTAGATTGAACATATCATATTTTAATTATTGTAATTTGACTATGAATAAGATAATTTTTAGATTTTAGTCTCTATGTGTTCTGAACTTTTTTTTGTATCTTACTAATTTGTTCACTTCTATTACTTAGTCACTTATTGGTTTATATAATTAATGATCTATTAATTAGAAGCATAATGAATTGAAATTTGCACCTCATCTTAGAATAGCAATAAAATTTATTTAGTCTAATATAGTAGTAGCTCAGAATGATTTAAGAGAATGATAGTATTTCGGCTAAAGAAAAAAAAAAAAGAGAATGACGGTATTATATAAGTATAGTTTTATAATAGATGAAATATCTTCATGCTCTATGTTTTACATAGTTATTTAGGTAAACAAATTATTTGAAACAGTATTGTTTATACTTGAATTAGTGATAAAAATATGTAAATAAAATTTCTCGATAGAATATATTTTTATTTTAATAATAAAAAAGGTTCAAACGTAAACTAAACTATATTTTGTGGTTTGAAAACTTACAAATTGAACTGAATGGTTAGGTCTGAATTTAAAAGAAAAAATTGAACTGTGAAATTGGTTCAGTTCGATTCAGAGGGAAAATTGCACCACATCAACTATAAGAAATTTTGGATTTAGAGATAAAAATTTTTATGTCAAAAAGTGAAAAATCTATCTCTAAAAACTTTTAGAGATGAAATTTTCATCATAAAATTTTGTCTTTAAAATTATTATTGCTAATTCTTTTAGAGATAGATTTATTTTTCATCACAAATTTGCAACAGAATTTCTATCGCAAATCTATCTCATGTTTACAATTAGTTATTATTAAATACTAATTTAGAAAATAATAAATAAAATTATTCTATCAAGTTTGTCTCCGATTTTAAGATAAATTATTAAGAAAATTCCCATTACCTCTTGTAATTGCTTTTGTCCTTTCCAAGAGGTCACCCATCTTGGAATGCTATGCACTAAATACACTTAACTTTGAAGTTTTGACAAGTAATAAACCAATGAATCAATTCATATCTTCATAAATAAAGTTCCATTTCTATTTATTCAAAAGATATCATTATTTACAATATTATAACTATAAAACATTTTACATATCTTTTATAATTAATCACTAACTTAATCTACTGATTTTATTTTATAATTTCACTTTACCTATATGTGAAGAATTTTTCATTAATATTTCATTAAATTTATATATATTTATCCATACTAAGTTAACATTTTATAATAATTACTTCATATTGAATATTTATTATTAATATATAATATTTTTAAGTTGCATATTTTAAAAATATATATATTTTATGTAATATTTTCCTTTTTACAACACTTATTTTATATTTTACATTAAACTAGTAAATTATATAATTTTAAGTAATATATTTATTTTTTATATCATCTATTATTACACTTAAGAAATTTTGTAAAGCTCATAAATGTAAATTTTGTTATAAACATATTGAAATATCTTAACTTTCATACAATTAGTTTTAATATCTATATGTGTGTTAATTTAATTAAGTTATGAAATATTGATACATGCTTAGTTGAATAGAATTTAATGTATTAGTATGATGTGGAACTTGTAGTGCTTGTTTATTTTGTGCATGTGAAACTTAAGTTTTTCAAAAAATAAATTCAACCCAATCCAAACCCAACATAGTAGAATTTTTAAAGCCCCTCAACTAAGCCCAATTCTAATTAAGTTAATAAACTCAACCCAAACACATCTATAACCTAAAGATCATGTTCTCTTATCTTCTAAACTCTTCCATTTTGCCCCAAAAGTAAAAAAGGAAGCAAAATATCACAATCCAAAACTAACCCAATCTCCATCGTCTCTCTCTCTCTCTCTCCCCATTTCTTTTTTCCAAACCTAAACAAACCCAAATTTCATCCATTAAAATTTCTTCTAAGTCATCACATACAAGATTCAAAGCTAGGAAGTAAGATACAAGATCAAGAAAAGTGGGAATCAAGGTAAGATAGTAGGAAATGTTGGGTTTCCATAAGGTTTTAAAATTATAAAGATCAAATCTTTCACAGTGGAATTCAAAAAGAAAATCCTAACCCAATATCCATGTGTATTGATTAGATTAAATCAAAATAAATATTTTAATTTCGTACCTCTAAAAGGTTGAAACTTGAAATCAATTTGCAGATCGGATATGTAAGTATCGCGAAATCACAATACCCTCTACAGTATCCAAACGAACGGGCACTCTTCAAAAGGATCCTTCAAGTGCTAGCGTGATCTAGAACATTTCTAGATGATATTGGGATTTTTACATAGGACTCTTCGTGCTTCACTCTTTAGGGTTTATAGATTTTCTATGCCGGTCTAATGTCGATAGACAAGTCGTTAACCTAAAGAGATCTTTATGTGCCTTTTATACTAATGTTATTCTCACATGAGTAATGACATTAGTGTCCCTTAATCTAATTAGGGATAATATTTCTTAAAATATAATTCTTGCACATAACAATGTAATAATTTGTTATTATTCTTAATAATAATAAATTATTATTCCTACAAGACATTAAATTTAGTCCATGATCCTTTAATTTATTATTGTTCTTAATAATAATAAATTATTATTCCCACAAGACATTAAATTTAGTCCATGATCCTTTTGACTCGTTCTTTTGTGTGTGACCTTGTAGGTTCACTTAATATTGGCAGTTGACCTAAAACCATTTTGTGGTCAACAAACATAAGCGGCCTCTAGCAAGACATTATGTTTACCCAAATTAAGTGAAGATCGGTGATCCGATTTTTATCTAATCCAAAACTATTGTCATTATCCTTTTGTTACATGATATCTAGATTGAACAAAAGGCATGGATAGTGTCATCGTTATATCGTTCAATCTTATCATTTATTGATATCTCAGTGAACTGATAAAAACAAATGAAATTGATCACATTATCAATTCATTTGAGCACGACCATGCATTTCTCAGTCTTACTTATCGAGGGCCCAGAGATATCTCTCTTACAACAAGAGGGACAAATCCCATTTTAATCACTCAACTTCCTCTACATGATTTATATTAAGCCTAATCTTAACCTTTATAATTATCCAGCTAAAGACAACGTTTGATTGAGTTGAAACATAATATTTTTCGTATTGGAATCCATGGTGATTTCATGTCTGAGGATACGATGACATTTTATTTTGAGAATCACTTATGACACTAATCCATGTAGTGATCTCAAAATGGGTCAGTTTAGTATATAGTTCTCCAACATGTACCTATGAGTTTGATTTGTATCTTCATACAAATAAACATCCCATGATTATCAATCAAACCTCATACTAGATTTAATTCATTATTGTTCCCACAATAATGAGCATCTAGGGACATTTAGAATAATTAAATTATTCATTGATCCTATTATAAAGTAAACATGCAAACAATATAATAGAAATGTTTATGAATGACAGTATCCAGTAATTGGCCTAGAGCACACTCACCAACAGTAAAAACAAACTTGATTGCTAGAGGTAGCTAAACAAGTAAGAAAAGTTGATTTCTTGTTTGTTTTGTTTAATCATAGTTTTAATTGATATTAATGTTAGATAGGAGTAGAACTTTGATGCTTTAAGTTAATTAAGGGCATACTATTATATATATTGAGCTAGATATATAAATAGGTGTATGTATCCTCGGTATTTGATGAAATGAAATATGAAGTTTATGATGATATGATATGCGTAAGGATGTTGTTAGTGATAAATAAGTAGAACTTGAATGATTAAGGTGATAATAGAGTTTAATAAGCATAAATAATGAAATGATGGTTTTAAGTTAAGTAGGTTGTTAAATATACTTATGAACGTATAAGTGCAGGAAATCTTGATGATGTTTAATATTATGTCCATAGATTTTTTTTCTTTGGCATGTTTTTATGGACACCTAAGAGTTTAGTAAAGAGTTAGAGGATATAAGACTTCAAAAATTTCGAAACAAGTACCATAGGGTAAATGCCTTGTTCATCATGGGTATAATCGGGGCCGTTATTGATACAAGCCCCACCAACCTGCGAATGAGACCCGTTATTGAAATCTAAGATTTAACCCCGGATCGTTCTAAGAAACCTAGTGGAAAACCGCAACCCGTTGCCTATATGGAGGCAAGAAACTTGGCATTGTCGTAGATGCCACAACCAGTGATGGCAAACCAATTGATAAGTCAAAAGAGGTGAATGACGTGTGATACTCCTAATAAGTTCAAAACGAATTCACTCAGGAATTCCAAAGACAAAACTCTCTGTAAACCCTCAAAGTTTTACGATCAGTTAAGGTTAAACCATAATTAGAAGGTCAACCGAAAATCCTAAAATCAACAAAACCCTAGTTAGACGCAACCGTTTAAGTTCGATAATCCCGTGTTCATAACCCTAAGTGAGTAAGTGAGATATTAGTATGTAGAATAGTTCGTTATATTATGAGAAAGATTAAAAATATTAGATTAGTTAAACCACGATTCGTTTTGAGCCCGATCGGATACAGATTTCATATAGTGTGTCCTGGGGCTTGGAATAGTACTATATTCTGAATATACCGTTAGACTCGTAAAGAAATAAGGTTTTCAAAAATGTCAGTTTTACAATTTTTCGGTAACTAAAAATGTAAAATATCGTAATTATACGTGTATTTTCTTACTATCGGTACTTTATTTGTAATGTCTACTTTACATTACACTATTCAATACTATTCTAAACTATTTATCTATCTCTATTTTTTCTTACAACTTGCTCTTACAACCATACCTTTATTTTCTCATAATTTCAATTTCCAATACAACTTCACATCTCTCATATATTACTTTCATTAACAAAAATACAAAAAAATAAAATTTTCTCTCTCTCTTTCACTCAATATGCACCGAACCTTTCCCATTTCCCCTAAAATTGTTTTACTTTCATTTATTTAATTAACACAATTTATCCTCCATTTTTTCCTATAAATACCCCATATTCCTTGCATTTCATTCACACCTTTCATACACTAAAATTACTCTCTCAAAATCTCTCCATAAGCTCTCTCAAGTTTTCTCTAGTTTTTACTTCTTTTATAGGTAATAGTTTAAAGATTTCTTTATGTTCATTTACTTAGTATGAGCATAGTATGGTTTTCCAAAACCATGAAGGTTAAGAAAGCAACAATATGTTCGTACTTTATTTTTGCTCATGAAACTATTTTCCTTTATGTTGTTTTCATTTATATCTAACTAAATATATCTACGTAGTTATATATATATATATATATATATATCTTTTAGAGCAGATAAGCTCCTTTGTTATTGTAATTTATTTACTTTCCTTGCAATCTATTTATTTACCTTGCAATTTATTTACTTTCAAGTTGTTTTAAGACTAGTCTTTCTAGTATTAGACTTGTCCTCATCAAGCCGAAATAATTTTCTTTTTTTTGGAACTAGTCTATTCTTAGTCCTGGGAAGTTTTGAAAAAGCTAAGGCTTCTAATACTTGACAATTACTATTATGCTTATTTATTTCTTATGTTCTTTATTATCTTATCTTATGATATTTTTAGTTTTTATAAGCTACATAATCATATTCATGCATGGCTAATAAGTGTTATCCAAATAAAAAAATGAATCTTTTTTGGATAAAAGAATAGGATTTGATCAAAGTTTTTCCAAAGACTTAGAAAAATATTTTAAAACAAATCTCTTTTGAAAGCTCATGAAAACTCATCATGAAATTTCAAACTATTAGTAAATGAAGTTTTTTTTTTTTTTTTAAGTCTAAAGATATCTTCTTTTCAAATAACAAAAGAAGTCTTTATATATAAATATGACTTGGTACTATTTTTATCGACTTTCTAAAACAAAAGCTAAATAAGTTTTCAAGAAAATCAATTTACAAGGAAAATGAAAATGAATTTTTAAAGAATAAACTCTGTAAACCCCTAAATTTTCGGAATCGGTTTAGCACAAAACCCTAACCGGAAGTCAAACGAAACCCTAAAGGTCAACAAAACCCTAGTTTGCCGTATCAATCTAAATCCGGCATTGCCGTTTTCTTTAGCCCGGAAAAACGAAGTTGGGTTAATTAGCCCAAATAGTCCGTAATAACCATAGGTTTCGTAAAAGTTTCAGTTTCGCGAAATTCGAGTGTCCTTCGAACCCGATCGGACACAGTTCTCGAAAAACGTGTCCGGAAGCCCGGAATAGTAAAAATATTCCGAATATACCGTTAGACTCGTAAAAATATAAGTTTTCCAAAAATATCAGTTCATAATTTTTCGGTAAGTAAAAATAACAGATATAGCTATTATACGCGTATTTTCTTACTACCGGTACTTTAATTGTCATATCTACTTTACATTACACTATTCATTACTATTCTACACTATTCTTTTATCTCTACTTTTTCTTACACCTACTCTTACACTCTACATAACCTATTATCTTAACTTTTTACCTTTCCCATAACTTTATATCACATCTATCTTACTTATTACATTTTATTTAACAAAATACAAAAATTAAATCACTCCTCTCTCCTCTCAAAATGTGGCCGGCACCTCTCTCTCTCTCTCTCTCTCTTCCCTCCATTTGTTTTAATTTTGCATTTATTTTATTCATCCAAAAATCACTCCCATTTTCCTATAAATACCCCCTCCTCTTTCACTTCTTTCACACCACTTCTATACTAAATTACTCTCTCAAAATCTCTCTCAAATTTCTCTCAAGAAGTTCTTCAAGAAGTTCATCTCCTTTAGGTAAAAGTTCTTCAAGAAGTCTCCATGTTCATCTACTTAGTATGAGCTTAGTGTATGTTTTCTAAAACCATGAAGGTTAAGAAAGCAACATTAGATTCATACTTTGTTTTGTTCATAATATCAATTTCTTTATGTTCCTTTATGTTCCTTATATTTCCTTTATGTTCTTTATATTTCTTTTATGTTCATAACTATCTACTATATCTAAATAACTATATACATATTCTTTAGAGCATATAAGCTCATAATCTTGCAATTTATTTACCTTTCATGCAATTTATTTACTTCAATGCAATTTATTTATTTCAAGTTGTTTATAAGACTAGTCTCTAGTCTTAGACTTGTCCTAATCAAGTCAAAACAAGTTTTTCTTCTTTCATTTTATTTCTTTATGGGACTAGTTTATTTCTTAGTCCCGGGAGCCTTGAAAAAGCTAAGACTCCAATACTTGATTTTATTATTTATGCTTTATGTTACTTTGTTTATTATTATTCTCATAATCATGTTCATTTAGAATGTTGTCCAAAAGTTTTGTTTCTAAAAGATAATGAAATAAAAGAAGACTTTTTGTCACTTAGGAATAAGTTTATGTGAAACATAAAAATATAAGATAACAAAAATAAACTCCTTCATTTTCAAGTTACAAAAAGGAATTCACTATGAATTTAGAAACTATTTTTACTTAAAAGCTAGTTAAATCTTTGTTACTTTACTTTGCTTTTCAAAAGAAAATATTTTGTTGACAAAAATGGTTCTTTTCATAAAGAAAATAAGATGGATGACTTAGGAAATTTCTAAGTAAAGACCTTTGCAAACTAAATAGGCAAAGAAAATTTATGGTTTGAAAAGAATAAAATTTTCACTTTTCAAAGTTACAAGAAAAAGTTAATAAGATTATAGAAATTAGTTTTTCTACAAAAAGTCCTTAATTGTTCCACTTTGTTTTTATAAGGAAATCAAAATTTTCATGCATGAGTAATTGTTTTTGGAAATGGGAGACATGAGAAAAAGAATGAGAAATATCAAGTAAAGATTTTTGCCAAAACAAGTAAACAAAGGAATTTACACAAGAAAATAAGGAAAAGCATATTTTCTAGAAAAACTTCAAAAAAAAATATTATTAGTGTAACTTAGAAAGTAGAAAAATTTTATTTTCGAAAATCACTTAGAAAAAGATAAATAAAACCAACATAAAACGTTTTTAGGAAATAAAGAAAACAAGGTATTTATTTCAAGGAAATTCACGAAAACAATTTTCGAAAAGCTTCAACCCGACATTGTTTTACTTAGGAAAAATAATTTGGACAACAAAACACTTGAGCATGCTTAAGTATGAGTTATATAGTTATAAAAAGAGAATTTCTCAACCATATAGATAACTAAGTATTTATCAAACAAATTTTGATTTCTTGAACCAAAGTTGTTTTTACTTGAAAATCCGTGGTGAATTTTGTCACCAGTTTTTTGGAGCCTATATGGCTTTGTTTGTGGGAAATAATTTTAGAAATGGGTAGATCTTTTCGAATAGATAGAAATCGGTATATTATATGCGCGATTCCGAGTTAAAATGACCAAGTTATGGCCATTTTAAGTTGGAACATTCTTCTATACGAACTTTGATGTTCTTTGACATTGTTTTGTCAAAATTCAAGAAAATCTTCAAGAAAAACTCATTATGGGTATTTTCTTTGGTTAGGTGACCCCGAGGAAGGATTCCTTCACCCCGAGAACTATTACGGTTTAGTGGATTGTGTGAACGACTCATCCGCTTAGAGGAATAGACGTCAATGGCATCGTGAGTTATCTCCCGTTATTTTTCATACTCTTGATTGTGCTTGTAAAATTAGTTGCACTAGAATTTAAGAAAAATAAAATGGAAGTGTATGATAATATGTTGAAAGAATACTAAGTATATCGAAACTCGACTCGTTGTAATAAAGTTGTATGTGAATTAGTATCTTGAAGTGTTTGAAATTGATTGATCACTTGAAGGAATTTAAACGTAATTAACTAGACCTTAACTAAAGAAATTATTCATGCACTTCATATGTTGAGTCACATTGCATTCACTACTATACAATTGGTGGGACAAGTGTATAATAGTGGTGGTAGACAGAACCGGTATATCATGTAAGTGGCGAGTAGGAGCCGGTAAGAACTACAAAAGCGATGGCTAGTAGGAGCCTGTAATAAACTACAAGTTTTTGATGGCTAGTAGGAGCCTGTAATAAACTACAAGTTTTTGATGGCTAGTAGGAGCCTGTAATAAACTACAAGTTTTTGATGGCTAGTAGGAGCCGGTAATAAACTACAAGTTTTTGATGGCGTATAGGAGCCGGTAAGATCTATAAAATTGTTTTTAAAAGTGGTGGCCGTAATTGGCCTGAATCCCCAACCCCGAATGAAGGGCGTAAATTCATTCAACATATGATTCCCGGAAAGTCATATGTCTTGTATGCTCACGTGGTTGTTACATTTCATATGTTTGAATAATAAACTTGATTGATAACTTTTTCCTCGAGTATGAATTTTGGGAATTACTCACTAAGCCTATTAGCTTATACCCCGATAGCTACCTTTTGCAGTTTCCATACTTATGGCTAAGGCCACGTGGACCATGTGGGCAGGTAACCCCTTTTTTTAAAATTTAGAAATCTGGATAAAAGTACATCATAGTATTAGAATGCAAATATTTTTATAATAGCTTAGTAATTTAGGGAGTTATTCCTAAGTATGCATAGTTTTGCTATGAACAAATATTCATTGTGAATCCTCTTTTCTTAATATGTTTTTATATCTCCTTAAACTTCATTATTCCATATATGGTCCTCTAAAATTGTGAAAGTAAGCCTTACACTTAATATAAAAGCTTTTGGAAATGACTAAGGTTGTCATACTTAAGCTTTAATATTGAGTGTGGCGGACTGTCACGTTTAGGGTACCCGTTGGGGCGTGATAAACTCATCAAGTCCTACTAAAACTTTTGGAAACTCTATTTTTCAAATTATAGAAATAAATTTAGTAGATAACTTCAAAAGACCAAACTATATTTTCAACTCACTTTTGATAAACTAAAGAATCAAAATATAATATATTAGATTTTGATAATCCAAAAATTGTATAAGTTACTTCACCCACATAAAGCAAAAATCTAACAAATCCAAATTTCCAAAACAATAGAAAAGGTTATTTTAAGAAGATAAATTAAACAAGACAACACCTATAGATTCATGCATAAATTATGAGTATATTTATATACATAAGGAATTCTTTTAAAAAATATACATAATTGAGTTTTACTTAAACAAGTCTTAGTAAAGGGAAGATTAGAACTTCTTGTTTTTCAAGGATGAAATTTTCGTATTAAATCTATACCCTTCTAATCCGAGACCCCAATGACCTTTTATAGTAAAAGTAACCTTAGAAATGAATAGATCTTTTCGAATAGGTAGAAAAACGACATATAATATGTGAAATTCCGAGTTAAAATGAGCAAGTTATGGCCATTTTAAGTTGAAATTTCCTTTGATCCGATTTTTATCGTGAATTCAAGATAGATTTAGAATCTTCAAAGTAGAAATTCTATGTGTAAACCCCCAAAAATTTTTCATAATCCTTAAAAATAATTCTAGAAGTATAAATATCAAAACCCGAAAAATCAACTTGAGATTAAAACTCAATTCTAGACCGAGTCAAATACCGGAAACGAAACCCTAAAAGTTGAACCAGTTAAAAATTTAATAAGACAAAAACGAGTTCTCTCAATCTTGAGAAAACGAGAACCCCTGAAATAAAATATAAAGTCCAATTACCGATATAATCAACGTCCGTACGTCGATTAAATAATCTACCCAATTCCTAAAACGCAAATCGAAACAATAGATCCAAATACCGCTTAACAACGAGATAATAAATCCTAATTTTAGAATCACAAAATCCAAATTTTCAACAAAAGTCAAATCGAGTCAACTCATAAACCTAGACTCGGTTAAACGATCCGAGAACTAAAAACAAATAAATAATCACGAATAAAATAAATAAACATAGACGTCGAGCTAGAAATATAAAACGATCAAACTCAAAAATTATACGATCTTACGAATAACTCAGTAAAATCGAAATCAAAACGGAACCCTAAAAGTCAACAAGCCTATAACGAACCCTAGTGTTTAAGATCCGGCAATCCCGTTTTCAAACCCTAGAAAACGAAATTAAGTTAATGGCCTAGAATAGTTCGTAATAACGTAGGGTAACATAAAAATATCAGATTCGCGAATTTCGAGTGACCTTCGGACCCAAACGGGATCGGTTCTCGAAAAGCGTGTCCCGGAGCTCGGAATATTAAAAATATTCCGTTTATACCAATAGACTCGTAAAAATACAAGGATTCCAAAAATATCAGTTTTGGAATTTTTCGGTAGCTAAAAATTACAGATATCGCATTATTACGCGTATTTTTATTACTACCGGTACTTTAATTGTCTAGTCTACTATTCATAGTACTTTTCTACTATTCATTACTATTCACCTATCTCTACTTTTTCTTACACCTATTTCTTACACCTACATATCTATTTTCTTACTTTTTTCATTTCCAATACACCTTTAATCACATCAAACTTTACACATTACTTCTTTATTACACAAACAAATAAAATAAAACAATTTCCCCCCTCTAAAGCCAAAACCGGCGCCTCTCTCTCCCCCTTTATCTCTATTTTATTTCTTTTCAATTTATTTTATTACATCCAAAAATCACTCCAAAAATTCTATAAATACCCCCTTCCTCTTCCACTCTTTCACACAATTCATTCACTACCAAAACTCTCTCAAAATCTCTCCACAAATTCTCTCTTCAAGAATTCTCTCTACCAAAACTCTCTCAAACCAATTCCTCACAAAAATCATCCCTCATACATAAACTATCTACCACATATTACTACTCACATAATACCCATTTCATTACCATCTTCATATCTCTTACATACCTTAGGTAATATTTCTTCCATCTATTATTCATCCATGTCATGTAACTTAACATGACTATGGTGTTGTTTTGAAACTCATATGAGTAGTAAAAGCAACAACATGTTCATGTTTTGTTCTTGTACATAAGCTTCCTATTTTATTATGTTGTTATTATTGTTATTAATTATTATATATATATTATATATATATTTAGAGCATATAAGCTCATTTGTTATTTATTTATTCAAGTTATGCAATTTTTTATTTTATTAAGACTAGTCTTTCTAGTCTTAGACTTGTCCATATCAAGTCAAAACAACCTTTTGATTATTTATTTTCTTTAATCTTTCGGGACTAGTCCATTCTTAGTCCCGGGATGCCTTGATAAAGCTAAGGCTCCAATACTTGATCGGGATTCCTTGATGAAGCTAAGGTTCCCAATGCTTGATATTTTATTTTCTTGCTCATTATTATTTTTAGTTTTCTTATGTTCTTATTATTTTATATGCTCATGATACTTGCATCTACATAATGTTAATGTCTCAACTAAGTCTAAAAAGTAGAATTTCATTTTATTAAGGGAACTCAAAACTAGATTTTCTATCATGTGGTTTGTCACAAAATAATGAAGTTTTTATCAACAACATAAAAATAAAGCACTACAAGCTTTCCCAAGATTTTCCTAAAATGACGAAGATAGTTTTATAAGAAATAAATATCTTCTTTATATTTCATGGTAATTTAAGTTTTAAGAAAAATAAATCGTTAATGTTGAAAACTTAAATTCTTTTCTAAACTAAGGAACAAACTAGTTTTCAAAGTTAATAAAAAATCAACTCATGAAGAACCCACTTAGGAAAAGTAATGATTTTTAAAATTCTAAAAGAAAGAATTTGTTTTCAAAAGAATATAAATAAAGTAAGGTTAGCAATAATGGATTTTATCAATAAAGATGATTCTTTTCAAAGAAATGAAAGAACAAGTTTTAGAAAGCAAAAGCTTATATTTTAGAAAAAATATAAGAAGGCAAGATTCATTTTCTAAAAACCATCCTAAATACAAAAATTATAAAAAGGGTTTTCATCAACTTAATGATTTTTGATGAATTTGAACTTTAATCACTAGAAGGAAAATTTAATACATGACTAAAGGATTAAGGAAAAATTTAACTTGTTTTGGAAAAAGGAATGAAGAAAATAAAATAAGATTATACTCATTTATAACAATCTAAGAAAAATATAAATTTCTTTAAATACTTGAAAGGAAGTTTTCAAAGCTAAAGTTTAAAAGAATTATTTTATGAAATAAATTGTTGAGACACTACCATTAGGATTTTTGCATATAAAGTGAGCATGCCTATATATTCAAAGTGTTTATCAAATATATATTTATATTGTTACAAAAGGATTTTCTTTAAAATGGAGTTGAGTTAGAAAATGGATTTTTGCAAAAGTTTAGAAAATTCGTTTTAAATCTGTACCTGACGTTTTCGGAACCCAAATGACCTTTTATGACCAAGATAAGTTTAGAAATGGATAGAACTTTTCGAATAGGTAGAAAACGGTATATCATATGCGAAATTCCGAGTTAAAATGAGCAAGTTATGGCCATTTTAAGTTGGAATTTCTTCTTATACGATTTTACCGATTTTAAGTAAAGTTTAGAATCTCCAAGAATAGAAATTCATGAAGACTTATCCCGGGTATTTCTTTTGTCTAGGTGACAAAGGACACGAGATACCCTACCCGAGGATTTCTACGACTAAGAAGATAGCGAAATGGACGAGTGAGTTATTCCTTCTAATTCGTTACTTGCTTGTGCTTGTAATGTAGTAGCATTAGTACTAAGAAAAGATAAAAACGAATATATTTGGGGATTTCGGGATTATACATATGATTCTATGTTTATGCGTGAAATGAGAATTAAGAATATCGCAACTTCGATCTGCTTGTTTAAATAATTTTGTTTACTTACTTGTATGATTGTTTATTGTTGCTAAATTGATTGATCGCCCCTAATAAACCTTAATAAGGTTTGACCTAAGAACAATAAAACGTTCACGCATAGCATCCATCGAGTCACATCTATCTCAGAAGGCTGCTACTCCTACGCGTAGAGTTGGATTGGCTGTGATCGTGCGGTGCCACGGGCCATGTTCCTTCCTGGAGAATCCAAATCGCTCGGGGAAAGCGACTCTAGGTTCGGAGCCGAGCCAACCGAACGCTGTGGGTGAGGACCTGGGGACTAGCAGTAGAAGGTCGAGGACCTTCAACCCCGATTCCCTAACCTTTGATACGGAGGGGTAAATCCGTTCTATATATGGTTTCCGGACGACTATATATATTCGTGTAATCATGTGATTGTTCATTGTATGCATAGCATATGTGTGATTAAATAAATGAACTTGTTTGAAAATGTGGTGCGAATGAAAAGGAATATCTCACTAAGCTAGTTGTAGCTTATACCCCTATAGATTTGATTGAAACAGGTATATTCGTGGATTAAATTTGAGGATCATGACATTAAGGAAGTCATGGACGGACGATTAAGGATATGGAATCATACGATGAAGAAAGTTGTAAGGTTCTTTATATGTGCTAACCTATGATTAGTGAGGTACATTTATTTAAAGATAATAGAAGAATATGCCCTTAAGAATTGAAATGTGATATGTTTATGTTCTATATTCTCTTTGCCTTGTTACTTATTTATTATCAATGTAAATTGCGCTACTCCGATGCGTCCCTTGGTTGTGATGTACGCCTTGTACATAATATGGAAGCCTTTGCATGACTAAGGTAGTCATTCCTAGGCTTTAGTATTGTGTACGGCGGACTGCCACGTTTAGGGACTGCGCACGTTTAGGGTATTTCATCTTGTTTAGGTGAATAAGGAACCAATATCGCCTTCCAGGAAGATTACTTCGACTAGAAGCGATCGTCATAGAGTGAGTTAATCCCTTACTAATTACATTTCATTGTTTGTGCTTGTAAGTAGTAGTACTAGAAAATAAGAAAAAATGATAAATGAACAAATGTTATGTGATTTGGATTCATGATTGATTGAATAAAAGCTATGAATATCAAGAGAGGAATTCATGAATAATTTATGTTTTCTTGCAATAATATGATGAATATTGTTTGATCAACTTTAACTTGAACCCGACAATAATGGAATAACCCTATATTGAAATAATTCATGCATATCATATTTGTGAGTCACATTTTTCGCTACTATTCTTCGTGTAGGGGAACGAGGAGTTGTAGTGGTGGCTAGTAGGAACCAAAAAGTCTACATGAGTAAGTAGGAGCCAGAAAGTCTATAGGGCAAGTAAGAGCCGGTAAATCTGTAATTATTGATGGTTATATGGGCCAGTAACCACCCAACCCCCGACATAGAGGGCGTAAAATCCATGCTACACATGGTTTCGGGTTAATTGTGTGTATTTTGTTTGCTCATGTAATTGATGCATTCTCATATGATTGTCTAAATACTTATGTGTTTTATGGAAATGTTTTATAGATGGGAGTAATCTCACTAAGCTAGTTTTGCTTATACCCTATAGCTTTTTGTTACAGTACGATTACTTGTGGTTAGCACCAAAGAGCCTTTTTGTCAGGTATGAGCTAAAGCTACTAGGAGTTTTTTGAAGAAAGTTTATATATTTAGTTTTGGATGTAAACTTTTAAGAAAAATCTCTATACTAGACTTATGTTATATTTATGTACATTTTGAAGATGGCTTAGTTGAACAAGGCTATTAGAACGGGAGAATGCCCCTAAGACCCCTAAGAAGTTGTAAAGAGATTTTTTTTTTTTATTCTAATGAATATTATATGTTTATCTATATAAGTTCTTGCATGCTATTATCATCTACTTAAACGTAATATCCCTTTGAGTCTCCTACTATCTTAGAAGCACGCCTTGCACATGATTTCGAAGCTCCTACATGACTTAAGTTATCATTCATTAACTTTGATATTATGTGTGGTAGCCTGTTACGTTTAGGGTACCTTCCAGGGCGTGATGGTTTAAGTTGGTATCAGAGCGCTAGTTTTAGTGTAAAAGATAGTAGAAATAAACATTAAGATGGATGATAAGAAGTTAGAACCTGAGCTTAAGATCTGATTATAATTTTTATTCTATTGGATAGTTAACCCTCCCTAGAGTGAAGGAAAAGGCTTGAAATTTCCTAAAGGACTTGGATGAGACTTTGTGAACTACTGTCTTAGGTTGAGAGTCCTATGCGAGGAATTCGCACTTGTAAGAAGGCCTCGAACCGCTAAGGAGATGTTTAAGCTTTGGAAAAAGGGTTTGAAATATTCCCTATGAAGGAATCTGCCCGAAGAGTTGAGATTTGATGCCCTTGGGAGACAAACGTGGAGTGATGTGGAAGTAATTTATGTAGTTGAAAGAATGATGGTCTTTATGTATAGGGAAACCATGCTGCAAGTAATGACTTTTATCTTAAAGAATGAAGCAACCCGAAAGATCCCAAACTTTCGGACATGGAACGAGTTAGTAACGCTCTACATTTATGCACATGATGAGTTTAGCAGACCACAACGACTAGTTGAAAGCTGATGTGGAAGAACGTTTCTACTGGTATACCGCTATAATCGTATCATTCCGATGCCATCGGAATGCAGCACCTAACTAAACTCCATCGGAATACAACTGGATATAATCCTGGACGATGACTTCATTATAGGAGATTCCCAAAAGAATGAAGGAAATGGAGAAACTGAAGGAGATCCCCAAGAAGACCAAGACAAGGACTCAGGAACCTAAGGAAACTCCATCCGTATCTCTTTAGGAGGATAGTTCCTTAGCTCCTAGCTCAGTACCCCCTTGTAGGTTGAGCCAAGATGTCTCCATGAGGACGATTGCAAGAAACAACCCTATGATGATCTCCGACTTTAAAGAAGAAGGAAAGAGGAATAATCGGCGTTAGAGGAACAATTATGAATTAAGTGGATTCTTGAGAAGCGGGTCTTGAACCCTAACTACGGTAGTAGCACTAGAAGGAGAAAATCAAGGAAATCAAGAAGTGACCAACAACCCCACCCAAGGAAATGGAAATTCTGCTCAAGAAGATGGATGGCTATCTCAGGTTAAAATCACATTGAGGTACAAAGGAAAGAGAATGACAGTAAGCTAATATTTGCAACAATTTGTCAAAAGACACAAGGGTTCCACCAGATGAAGCATGAATCCTGCACCATCACCATGAAGAAGGAAAAAGTTGAAGAAGGAAACAGAGAAGGAATTAAGTGCCTCCCGATGAGTCCAACAGCCTTATTCCTAGGATACGGATAGGTATATCCTTATCTGTGATGCATGAATCTTTTGTCTTTAATGAATATGTTTTTAATTATCATTTCCTATTTTTATGTACTTTCTTTTGCTGAGATTGGTTTTAACCCTCTTAGGATATGTAAGGGTTATCACCCTCTTTTGATTAAGTAATGAAAAGTTTCTTGTGTTTAGTTTAATGATTTTTTATTTGATTACCTTGAAAATTTTCCCTGTGTAAGTTTCTGGTATTTTCGATTTTTTTTCCCCTTGCAAAGATTTATGAAATCTAAAACTTAGATTAATTAACAGACGAGGTAAGAGAGGTAGGAGACGAGAACGTCGTGCATTTAATAACCCTTTAATTGAGCCAGAAAACCCACAAGCAGACCAACAAGCTAATCCCCCACCAAATCAATAAGGCGATGTTTGGGCAGCTTTTAACCAATTAATAGGATTGGTCAACAACTTCATGCAGCATGCGTAGAATATGCCGCCACTAGCTGCTAATGTACCTGAAGCAACAGTAAAAGCCCCAGCACCACTGGAAGCTGAATCTTAAACCGCCCTTTTACTGGCACCACCGCTACCTCGACTCTATCGAAGTTCCTTACCAGACTTCATCAAAAGAAATTGATATTTTGATGGGAGTTTTGGAAAACCTGATGAAGCAGAAGATTGGTTAGTGCAAATAGAAAGATCATTTGCTGCTTACGAAGCACCTCATCACCTTCGCCTGGACTATAGCACTTATATGCTGAGATTCAACGCAAGAGTGTGGCAGGAATCGAAGAATAGAGAGTTACTACCGCCTATGACCTGGGCAACCTTTAGAAGGGAATTCTTGGAGAATTATTTTCCTGGAAGTTTGAGAGTATAGTACAGTGGTGACTTCCTTCATATATCCCAAAAAGGAAGAATGATCGAACAATATGAGACCAAATTCAGTCGGTTACTCCAGTACGCACAAGACTCCTTCAAACATAGTGAAGAATTACAAAGGTAGGTCTTTCTGAGCGGCCCAGATGAAGGCTTGAGGATGTAACTGGAAGAGTTGGTGTAAACCCCCAAATTTTTTGGAATCGGTTTAGCTTAAAACCCTAATCTGGAAGTCAATCGAAACTCTAAAGTCAACAAAACCCTAATTGGACGTAATAGCTTAAGTCCGGCAATCCCAAATAAGCAACCTCGAGAAAGTAAATAAGAGTTTAGTATATAAAATAGTGCATAGTAACCTAAGGAAGCTTAAAAAGATCAAATTAGTAAACCGCAAAACGTTTTGAACTCGATCGGACACAGTTTTTAAAAATGTGTTCCAGGGCTCGGAATAGTAAAAAATATTATGGATATACCATTAGACCCGTAAAAATATAAGGTTTTCAAAAATATCAATTTCATAATTTTTCAGTAAGTAAAAATAACATATATCGCAATTATACGCATATTTTCTTACTTTCGGTACTTTATTAGTTATATATACTTTACATTACACTATTCATTACTATTCTATACTATTCTTTTATCTTTACTTTTTCTTACACCTACTCTTACAAACACCATAATATAATCTTTACTTTTTTACCTTTCCCATAACTTTATTTCACATCTACCTTACTTATTACTTCATTTAATAAAAAAAAATACAAAAAAGTAAAACTCTCTCCTTCTCATACTCACATGGTCGGCGCCCCACCTCGTTCATCTCTCTCAATTGTGTTTCATTTTTCTTTTATTTAAATCACACAAAAATTCACTCCTCATTTCCTATAAATACCCATCTCCTCTTTCACTTCTTTCACAAATTAACTCACAAATTCTCTACAAAAACTCTCTCAAATTCTCCTCTCACAACTCGCTCCAAATATCCTCTCAAATGTCTCTCAAAATAATCTTAAACCACTTTCTACCTACACAAAACTCATAACCACATAACACTCCAAAAACCTTCTTTAGGTAAACTTTTCTTTATAATTTCTTTTTCTCATGTCATGTAACTTTACATGAACATGGTGTGAGTTTCAAAAACTAATGTTATGGAAGATACACTATGTTCATGTATGTGTTTTGTTCATGAAAATATATATATATGTTTATGTTGTTATTTATTTCATATTATGTTATTATATCTAAGTATTATGTATCTATATATATTTATTATTTTCTTTAGACCATGTAAGCTCACTTGCAATTTATTTATTTTTGTTGTTCTAAGACTAGTATCTAGTCTTAGACTTATCCTCATCAAGTCAAAACAAATTTTCTTTCTTTCATTTATTTTTTTTTGGGACTAGTCTACTTCTTAGTCCGGGAGCTTGAAGAAGCTAAGACTCCCAATACTTAATTTTATATTATTATTTATGTTATTTTTGCTTGCTATTTTTCTCATAAATGCCATTAAGATTGTTGTCAAATTTTTCCAAACTCTAAAAAATATTTGATAAAAAAGAGATTTTGTCACTTAGGAATAAGTTATGAAATATAAAATCTATAGTTTAACAAAAATAAAAGTTATTCCTTTCCAAGTTTAAGAAGAACTTACTACAATTAATTTTAGAAACTACTTTTGTTTTGAAAAGCTTCGTTAATCATTATATCACTTTGTTTTTCAAAAAAGAAAATGATTTTTGATACAAAAATGATTTCTATAAAAACATAAAGGAAACCTTATGAGAAAGGAATGAGAATTTTCAAATTAAGATCTTTTTAAACAAATGGGCAAAGAAAAATTGTATAGGAAAAAAATGCACTAATGTAGAGAATTTAGAAAAAAAAGAAAAATTACATTTTGAAAAGTTCATCTAGGAAAAAAATAATAAGTTAAACATAGAGTAATTCTTTGAAAACAAAAAGAATCAAAATATTTCATTTAAAAAGATTTACAAAATGGATTCTTGTAAACTATATTTTTCTAAACTCCTAATTGACATTGTTTTACTCAAAAAACATGAATGGACAATAAACACTTGAGCATGAATAAATATGAGCTAAGTAACTATAAAAAGAGATTTTTCAACTATTAGATCACTAAGTATTTTATCAAACAAATTTTGAATGATTTAAAGTTTGAAACAAAATTGCTTTGAGTTTGAAAAATTCGTGGTGAATCTGATCACACTATTTCGGGGCCTAAATGGTTTATTTTGATAAAAATAGTTTTAGAAATTAATAGATCTTTTCGAGTAGGTAGAAATCAGTATATTATATACATGATTCCGAGCTAAAATGACTAAGTTATGGCCATTTTAAATTGGAATTCTCCTTTATACAAACTTTGACGTTCTCATGACATTGTTTTGTCAAAATTCAAGAAAATCATCAAGAAATACTCATTATGGGTATTTTCTTTGACTAGGTGACTCCGATGATGGATACTTATACCCTAAGGACTATTTCAATTAAGATGATTGTGTGAGCAACTCATCCGTATAGAAGAATTGTCGTCAGGCCTCGTGAGTTTATTTCCTAAAATACTTTACTTGTTTGTGCTTGTAATCTAGTTGCATTAGAATTAAGAAAAGACAAATGGATATGTATGTAAAATAATTCCTTAAAAGAATCCTAAGAATATTGAGGTCGAATTGATTTAATGTTTGTTTTAGCATAACACTTGATTTGTATGAGATCTATGATCACCTTTAAATTGTATAATATGATGTTGTGATATCATAAATAAATGGATTCATGCATACCATAAAGTGAGTCACATTGCATTGGGTTATTATCCTTGGGTGAGAAGGATTGTAGCTCAGGTTGAAAGCAACACTTAGCGGAGTGACTGAAAGCGATTGCTTGGCGACACGAAGGAAATGTTTAGCGAAAAGTCCGAAAGCAAGGCTCAATCAAGTAGATTTAATATGCTTGGCGATAGTGATCGAAAGCATGGATCTTTTTAACTAAAAACTACTTGTTTTGAGGTTACGTATCACCAAACCCCGAATGGTGGGCGTAAATCCATTCAACATATACTTCCCAAAAAACTATATGCCTTGTTTGCCCACGTGTATGTTACATTTCATTTGTTTGCTTAAACAACTTGCTTGAATTCCTTTACACAAGAAGTTATTTTTGGAAATAGTTCTCACTAAGCCTATTAGCTTATACCACTATAGATATCTTTTACAGTTCACCTATTTGTGGTTGAGGCCACGTGAATCCTGCAGCTAGGTATTTCCCTTTTGGTTAAGAGTTTCAAGATGAAGTTTAGTGTTGATAAGATGTAGAAATACTTGTAATAGATGTGTGATTGGGGAAAAATGCCCCTAAGTTTTGTAAGATCATTATTGTGATTAAATGAATATTCTGAATCCTCTTTCTTAATCTGTTATTATATCTTCTTAAGCTTCATAATTCCATAGTTGTCCTCTAAATTTGTGTGAGCACGCCTTACACTTAATATCAAAGCTTCTAGAGTGTTTAAGGTTGTCATACTTAAGCTTTAATATTGAGTGTGACAAACTGTTACGTTTAAGGTATCCCTTGTGGCATGACAGTTGATTTGAGGTCCCTTTGGGAATTGGTTGAAAGAGCCCGCATTATAGAAGGAGCTAAGAAGAGAAAGACTAAAGTGTCAGAGAAGAGAACCTTTATGTTTGGGAAAAGGACTTAAGACAATTATGGTCCTAACTTCCAAAACAAGAAGTTTAAGTCGTTCAACAGCTATAAAAGGAGTGCTAATGGCAAAAGGGAAGCATCGAAGGTCAAGGTATCATGTTGGAAGTGTAAAGAAGAGCATTACCAAAAGAGATGCCCCTTTCTCCAACACAAATGTTATTTCTGTGGAGACCTTAGCCATAAGATTAATGATTGTCCAAAGAAGGCTTCCACCATTTGCTTTGTATGCAAGCAAACTGGGCACTTTGCAATGAATGCCCGCAGAAGAAGAATGCCTCAGCTAGACTGCTTGGTACAAATGAGGAGTTGCATCGACAAAGAGTGGAAGTAGAGAAGCAACCCAAGCCGTTCTGGAGCGCTATCCATGGAATGAGGATTTACAACTTGGAAGGGCAGTGGGTAGTGAAGAATCAGACGAGGAAGGAGCTGAGATAGCAGCCTTGGATGGAGATTGTGACCTCGACTTTGGTCTAGTGATAGGTTAGATTCAGAAACTCCTTACGTTTATGATGCAAGTTCTTAAGTTTATACATTCGATTCTTAACCTAGAAAGTATAATGTTCTATACAAACCGATAGTCTAAGTATACAAGTTTCGTGATTGGTATAAAATTCGAGTGCAGGTTACATACACATAGCTAGTTAAACCGCCTATGCTTTGTTTGACCCCGGAGCTACGCATTCCTTTATCACTGCTAGTCTGGCTAAACGAACCAGCTTACCCATAGATACTATCGCTATCGGTTTTCAAGTTAAGACCCCCACTGGAAGCATTGTGTCAACCAAGGAAATGCTTAAGGATTGTCTCATGGAGATACAAGGATGTTACACTAAGTGTGACTTGATAATATCATAAATGAGCAAATATGAGGTGATCTTAGGAATGAGTTGGTGGACATTCGTTAAAGCTTTGGTAGATTGTAGACACAAAGAAGTGAAGTTTAAGAATCAAGATGGAAGTGAGATAGTATTCAAAGGAGAATCCACAGTGAGGTTGAACTCATTTGAGTTATTAATGGATGATGAAGAGATCAACTTGAGTAACATAGACATAGAGGAGAAGGAAGAAGAGAAACCTGAGTTGGAAACTATACCTGTGATTAAGGAATTTCCAGATGTATTTCTTGACGGATTACCTAGATTACCACCTAAGAGGGAAATCAATTTTGAAATTGACCTAGTGGTGAATATGGAGCCAATATCAAAGGCACCCTACCAGATGGCACTAGTCGAACTAAAAGAGCTAAAAACTCAGTTGCAAGACTTGCTAGACCAAGGTTTCATTTGACCAAGTGTATCACCCTGGGGTTTTGTTCGTGAAAAAGAAGGATGGCTCTATATGCTTGTGCATCGATTATCGAGAGCTCAATAAAGTCACTATCAAGAATAAGTATCCACTCCCAAGGATAGATGATCTTTTTGACCAGCTTCAAGGAGCTAGTGTCTTCTAAAGAATTGATATACAGTCAGGATATCATCAGCTAAGGATCAAGCCAGAGGATGTACTCAAGACGACTTTTCGAACCCGCTACGGACATTACAAGTTTCTAGTAATGCATTTCGGTTTAACCGATGTACCAACAGCTTTTATAGATCCCATGAACCGAGTGTACAAACCTTTGTTGGATAAGTGTGTGATAGTCTTTATAGACGATATTATGATCTACTCCAAGACATAGGAACAACATGAAGAACACTTGAGAATGGCATTACAGACCATGCGTGAACATAAGTTGTACACCAAGCTATCTAAGTGTGATTTCTGGTTGGATAGGATGTCTTTCCTAAGACATATCATATCTGGAGAAGGTATCGTAGACCCCGAGAAAATCAAGGCAGTAATGGATTGAGACAAAAAACTGTTACTGAAGTGAGAAGTTTCCTTGAATTTGCTAGATATTATAGGAAGTTTGTGAAGAACTTTTCTACCATAGCCAAACCCCTAACACAGTTGACTCAGAAGGATGAAAAGTTCACTTGGACTGATAAGAGAGAACAAGGTTTCAAGAACTCAAGAAACGACTTGTCTTCCGCCCCAATTTGATATTACCAGACCTCGAGAAACCCTATACGGTGCATAGCGATGCCTCTAGAAATGGCCTCGGTGTGTGTTGATGCAAGATGGAAAGGTGATTGCTTATGCATCGCGACAACTTAAGCCTCATGAGCAAAATTACCTCACCCATGACCTAGAGCTAGCAGCCGTTGTGTTTGCGCTTAAGTTATGGAGACATTACCTATATGGGAAAAGGTGCGAGATCTACACCGATCATAAGAGTCTCAAGTATTTATTCACGCAAAAGGAATTGATATGCGACAATGGAGATGGTTGGAACTCATCAAAGATTACGATCTTGGAATAAACTATTGCCCAGGAAGAGTAAACACTATCACAGATGCCCTAAGTAGGAAGAATAACAGAGAAATGGATACCTTGCTCATTGATAAGAAAGAGCTGATAAGGTAATTTAAGAAGATGAGTATTAAATTCATAGGGCAAAATGTGGAAGTAGAAATCGCCAGCCTAGTCATGGAACCCACCTTAATAGAAAGGATCAAGGAAGCCCAACGGTATGACGAGGTGATTCAAAACATTAAAGGAGAAGTACAAGAAGGAAAGTATAAGGATTTCACAATAGATGAAGATGAGATTGTGAGCATGAAAGGAAGATTATGTGTTCCAAGTGATGATGAAATGAGGAAAGAAATCTTGAGTGAAGCACATCATTCAGGATATACAATGCACCCAGGAGATCTGAGATGTATCAGGACCTGAAAGACCACTACTGGTAGAACGGTATGAAAAGAGACGTAGCCGATTTCGTGATGAAATGTCCCACATGCCAACAAGTAAAAGTGGAACACCAAAGACCAGGAGGACTCCTAAAACTTCTGACGATACCCGAATGGAAATGGGATCAAATTACAGTGGATTTTGTTTGTGGACTACAAAGAACATCTGGAGGATACGATGCCATTTGGGTTGTAGTTGACCGATTGATGAAGACAGCTCATTTCCTTCCAATCAACATGACATATTCCATGGATAAGTTAGCCAGAATATACATGAGGAGTAATACGCTTGCATGGAGTGTCCGTAGGAATAGTCTCCGATTGAGACCCAAGATTCCTGTCTAAATTTTAGACTAGCTTACAAAGATGTTTGGGAACGAAGCTACATTTTAGCATTGCCGATCACCCCCGAACTGATGGTCAATCGGAAAGAAAAATACAAACTCTGGAGGATATGTTGCGTGCTTGTGTAATAGAGTTTAAGGGTAGTTGGGACGCATACCTACCATTGGTGGAATTTGCTTACAACAACAACTACCACTCCACAATTCAAATGCCGCCTTACGAAGCATTGACGGAAGGCGATGTAGGTCGCCATTATTCTGGGATGATGTAGAGAAGTTGAGCATTGGACCTGACTTGGTACAAGATGCGACTGACAAGGTATGAATCATTAACACAAGATGAAGGAAGCACAAGATCGGCAGAAAAGTGGGACGAATATGAAATGACGTATTCTCGAGTTTAAGGTTGGAGACCATGTATATTTGAAGATAAACCCCATCAAGAGTATTCACAGAGTCTAGGCATAAGGAAAGTTGAGCCCACGATATATTGGACCTTTTGAAGTGCTTGAAAGAGTGGGAGATCTTGCTTATCATCTAGCCTTACATCCTAACCTATCTGGAATCCATAATGTGTTTCACGTATCAGTTTTACAGAAGCACGTACCAGATCCTAGCAAAATCACAGAGTTGGAACCAGTGCGGTGAAAAGAAAACCGCACCTACGAAGAGCACCCGATTTAGATCTTAGATCATAAGGTGCAAAAGCTTCAAAACAAGGAGATCAAGTATGTGAAAGTTCTATGGAGAAATCACTCACATGAAGAGATAACCTGGGAAGTCGAAAGCAATATATGCTAGAAGTATCCAAGTTTGTTCGAAGAATCAGGTATGAATTTCAAAGTTTTGCGGATAAAACTTTCTTTAAGGGGGGTAGGTTGTAAACCCTCAAATTTTTACAATCGGTTAAGCTTAACCCTAATTCGAAGGTCAACCAGAAATCTTAAAATCAACAAAACCCTAGTTAGAGGCAGCCGTTCAAGTCCAACAATCCCGTGTTCATAACCCTAAGTGAGTAAGTGAGAGATTGGTATGTAGAATGGTTCGTAATATTATGAGAAAGCCTAAAAATATCATATTAGTTAAACCGCGATTCGTTTTGAGCCCGATCGGATACAGATTTCAAATAGCGTGTCCCGGGGCTCGGAATAGTAAAAATATTTCGAATATATCGTTAGACTCGTAAGGAAATAAGGTTTTCAAAAATATCAGTTTTATAATTTTTCGGTAACTAAAATATTAGATATCTCAATTATACGCGTATTTTCCTACTATCGGTACTTTATTTGTCATGTCTACTTTACATTACACTATTCAATACTATTCTATGCTATTTATCTATCTCTACTTTTTCTTACAACCTTACAACCATACCTCTGTTTTCTTATAATTTTCATTTCAGTACAACTTCATATCCCTCATTTTACTTTTTATTAACAAAAATATAAAAAAATAAAATTTTCTCTCTCTTTCACTTAATAAGCGCTGGCCCCTTTCCCATTTCCCCTCAAATTGTTTTGCTTTTTATTTATTTAATTAACACATACCCCCTCTTCCTTCATTTCCTTTACACCTTCCATACACTAAAATTACTCTCTCAAAATCTCTCCATAAGCTCTCTCAAGTTTTCTCTAGTTTCTACTTATTATATAGGTAATTGTTTAAAGCTTTCTTTATGTTCATTTACTTAGTATGAGCATAGTGTGTGTTTTCCAAAACCATGAAGGTTAAGAAAGCAACATATGTTCATACTTTGTTTTTGTTCATGAAACTATTTTCCTTTTGTTGTTTTCATTTATTCTAACTAAATATATCTATGTAGTTTATAGATAATTTATATATATAATATATTTTTAGAGCATATAAGCTCATTTATTATTGCATTTATTTACTTTCCTTGCAATCTATTATATTTACCTTGCAATTTATTTACTTTCAAGTTGTTTAAGACTAGTCTTTCTAGTCTTAGATTGTCCTCATCAAGTCGAAACAATTTTCTTTTCTTTTAGGACTAGTCTATTTTGTCCAAGAAGCCTGAAAAACCTAAGGCTTCCAATACTTGACAATTACTATTATGCTTATTTTTTTTTATGTTCTTTATTATCTTATCTTATGATTTTTTAGCTTTTATAAGCTACATAATCATATTCATGCATGGCTAATAAGTTGTTGTCCAAATTAAAAAATGAATCTTTTTTGGATAAAAGAATAGGATTTGATCAAAGATTTTCCAAAGACTTAGAAAAATATTTTCAAACAAATCTCTTTTGAAAGCTCATGAAAACTCATCATGAAATTTCAAACTATTAGTAAACGAAGTTTTTTTTTACAGTCTAAAGATATCTCCTTTTCAAATAACAAAAGAAGTCTTTCTATATAAATATGACTTGGTACTATTTTTATCAACTTTCTAAAACAATAGCTAAATAAGTTTTCAAGAAAATCAATTTACAAGGAAAATGAAAATGAACTTTTAAAGAATAAACTCATCAAGTACTACTAAAACTTTTGGAAACTCTATTTTTCAAATTCTAGAAATAAATTTAGTAGATAACTTCAAAAGACCAAACTATATTTTCAACTCACTTTTGATAAACTAAAGAATCAAAATATAGTATATTAGATTTTGATAATCCAAAAATTTTATAAGTTACTTCACCCACATAAAGCAAAAATCTAACAAATCTAAATTTCCAAAACACTAGAAAAGGTTATTTTAAGGAGATAAATTAAACAAGACAACACCTATAGCTTCATGCATAAATTATGAGTATATTTATATGCATAAGGAATTCTTTTAAAAAATATATATATTTGAGTTTTACTTAAACAAGCCTTAATAAAGGAAAGATTAGAACTTCTTGTTTTTCAAGGATGAAATTTTCGTATTAAATCTGTACCCTTCTAATATGAGACCCCAAAGACCTTTTATAGTAAATGTAACCTTAGAAATGAATAGATATTTTCGAATAGGTAGAAAAAGACATATAATATGCGAAATTCCGAGTTAAAATGAGCAAGTTATGACCATTTTAAGTTAGAATTTCCTTCAATCCAATTTTACTGCGAATTCAAAATAGAATTAGAATCTTCAAAGTAGAAATTCTATGAAAGACTCATTTTGGGTATTTCATCTTGTTTAGGTGAAGAAGAAACTGGTATCGCCTTCCCGGAAGATTACTTCGACTAGGAGCGATCATCATGGAGTGAGTTAATCCTTTACTAGTTACATTTCCCTATTTGTGCTTATAAGTAGTAGCACTAGAAAATAAGGAAAAAGATAAATGAACAAATGTTGTGTGATTTGGATTCATGATTGATTTAATATAAGCTAAGAATATCGAAAGAGGAATTGATGAATAATTTATGTTTTCTTGCAATGATATGATGAATATTATTTTGATCACCTTTAACTTGAACCCGATAATAATGGAATAACCCTATATTGAAAATAATTCATGCATATCATATTTGTGAGTCACATTTTTCGCTATTATTCTTCGTGTGGAGAAATAAGGAGTTGTAATGGTGGCTGGTAGGAGCCGGAAAGTCTACAAGGCAAGTAGGAGCCGATAAGTCTGCAATTATTGGTGGTCGTATGGGTCAATAACCACCCAACCCCCGACATAGAGGGCATAAAATCCATGCTCCACATGGTTTCCGGTTAATCGTGTATATTTTGTTTACTCATGTGATTGATGTATTCTCATATGATTGTCTAAATACTTGTGTGTTTTATGGAAATGTTTTGTAGATGGTAGTTATCTCACTAAGCTAGTTTTGCTTATACCTCTATAGCTTTTTGTTATAGTACGATTACTTGTGGTTGGCACTAAGGAGCCCCTTTTGTCAGATATGAGCCAAACCTATTAGGAGTTTTTGGAAGGAAATTTATATATTTAGTTTGGATGTAGACTTCTAAGAAAAATCTCTATAATAGACTTATGTTATATTTATATACATTTTGAAGATAGCTTAGTTGAAAAAGACTATTAGAACATGGGAATGCCCCTAGAAGTTGTAAAGAGAATTTTTTTTATTCTAGTGAATATTACATATTTATCTATATAAGTTCTTGTTTGCTTTTATTATCTGCTTAAACATAATATCCCTTTGAGTCTCCTACTATCTTGGAAGCACGCCTTACACTTGATATCGAAGCTCTTGCGTGACTAAGGTTGTCATTCATTAGCTTTAATATTATGTGCGGCGAATTACCACATTTAGGGTATCCTCTGGGGCGTGACACTCTCAATGTCATTGATCAAAAGACATGTCATATATGTTACATCCTTTAGGTTTATATAGGCTTTAATTATCCTAAAAACTAATCTACAATAAATAAGGAAATATGTAACGATAAACTTGACAATAAACAACCTATTAATGACTCTTAGGAATATGTAAAGACAAAATTCATAGTTAAAGAAGAAAATATGAAAAGACATAAAAAGAAATTTGAAAAGACACAAAAACATAATGAAGGCCAGCATATTTATCATTGAAGGCCGACAGCATTTGGAGCAAAAAAAAAAAAAAAACTTTATGAAACTATTGATAGTGTACGCCTATTGTAAGGTCAACGACTTAAGTAGATATGCCGGTAGCATTAATGATGAAGGCGGCGGTGTTGGGTCGGCGTACAGGCTCCTATAGCTCCAATTCTTCAAATCTTTAATCCTTCATATGCCAGACTATTTTATAAGCTCTCTTGATTTGCTTGACTTGTGTTTTTGTCCTCAGACCTTCAGTCTATAAGCCTCTAATTCCTTGAAATGGCTTATTGGTCTTTGAGTAAGTCAATGTTAAATTTGATGCTTCCAGGATCACATTAGTTATCCCCTCGAATTCAAATTTCCCTGTTGAGTATGGCTGTTACTTAATTCGTTATCTCCTATGGGTGTTTTAAAAAACTTGATACGGTATAGATTACGGCCGTTCCAAGGGCCGTTATCTCCTCTATGTGGTTTTTGAAGGTAGATTACGGTGGTAATGAAACCCATTATCTTATCGGGTTGTTTTTTAGAATTTTTTTTTATAAAGCTTAATATGAGCGCATTCTTTATCATAGTTTATATCATGGCTGTGATAGAGGACATTATCTCCTATTATGGGCATGATAAGGCTAATTGTGTTCATCACAGCAAGTTCACGGGCATGATGGTGCCGAAGATACCCATCATGGCCTTTGTCACGGGCATGACAAACCTTCTAGTACTGTCCGTATAAAATAATAACATAAAAATAAATAAATAAATAAATCCTTGATGATAATGTTGAATGATCCATAAAATATGATGTGTGTGTTTGTACTTATATAAGTAAAATGTGATGATTTGAATCTTGTTTAAGCTTAATGAATATTTAATATGTTATTGTGAATTAACAAGTTTAATATGAAATGATTTTCTTAACGGACTCCTACACTCAGTTAGGTTTAAGCACAGATCTATATTATCATAAATCATATTACCCAGGTATGTAGTAGCTTGTGTGATTGTTGTTAAGTTAAGCATATTCTAAATGGACTTAATCAAAGGTAAGTTAACGATTGTTTGAAATTGGTTGTACGTGTGCTATTGAATCCAATTCGGGGAGTAGTAACCTTGTCTGAGTGGGCATGCTAGTTAGGCGCTTAGGCTACATTTGTCATAATGCAGTGACATTTACTATGATGCAATGGTGATTCTTGAGTAGTTAAGCGGGTAATAGATAGTGCAGATAGTATCGAGGTAACATTTGCTTATTCTTAAAAGGAAATAATATGATTTAGTTCATAGTTATAGGACTAGTTGAATTATATGATATTATGGATTAAGTTAAGTAAAGTTATGTAACGGCTGTCAATCTTAGATGAGATTACTACTCTTTTTCAATTAGGGATAGGAGTTATGGGTATTCGAAATGCCTATAACAACCTCCTGAACAGCTGTTGTTACTCAAGACCCCCAGATCTCCAGAATTGCAATCGAAGTTTGAATACCCCAGTGTTATTTTAATCACTTGATGAAAGATAATTAAATTATTGATTGTTGCATTGCATTTAGCTTAAGTATGCTTGCCATTTTGTATTTGCTTTTGCTATTGTGTACTAGGCCTTTAGCTCATGTTACTACTTTGCAGGTGTTGTTGATGATGAATGTTATGATGATATAGGATATATGACTGATTGGAAAGCTTTCATGGATGAGTGGGATGACTAGGAACCCATGTGCAATATAAGATTTCAAGACTTTGAAAATGAAATAGTGTTTTGTTATAGACTTGTTGATGAAGCCTTGTTTGTAATATAAGATTTCAAGTTTTTCTTTCAAGTTTTTATGTGGAACAATTTTGTAATCTTTTATAGTATCATCTGTTTGATATTAAAGTTCTTGCAAGTTTTGTAACGTTGACCTACTCATGTGTTGAGTAGTTTTATGCATAAGTTATATGTGTTAAAATAGGTTTAAACAGACAATTGATATCAACATTTTCCTTTTCAGACAACCTTATGTATAATACTTGAGTGTTTTATAATACTTAGGTATTATACATGATTGGGGGATTTGACATGCCTAATAATGGGTATTAGGTAGGTTGGCTGCTTACACATATAATAAATATACTATAAATAATATAAATATTAATTTTTCATTAATAATTATTAAAATAATACATAACATCTATTTATAGGTACTTAGCTATACTAACTTACATTTTAAACTAATTATTTTATATTATATGCTTTATTATTTAAATATACTATATTTTTAAGTAATATATTATATTTTTAGAAAATATGTTATTATATTTTAAATAAATATAGTATATATTACACACATATATATAAATTATGTAAGATTATATAACATTTTTTTTACATATTTAAGGACATATGAATATAAAATTATAATAAATATATATAATAAAAAAATTATAAATAAAATAAAATAAAATATCTATATATTGTAATATGTTTATATATACTAAGTTTACAGTTTATATTGATAATCTTATTTTACATATCTTATTATTGAAATATACTTTTTTTTAAGTAGTACATTATGATATTACTCACATATAACATATTATACAATTGTTATACATTATTTTTTTTCAAGTTATATTAATAACTTTTTTATAAAAAGCTATTATGTAAAAGAATATAATATATATATGTATATATAATAACTCATCAAATATATGAATGTTTATAGTAAAATATTTTAAGTTACTATTTATTATTTATACTTTATATTTGTAAATGACATATGACAATACATATTTCATAAATATATTATATAATAAAATTAATTTAAAAATATAATGTACGTCCATATTATATATTACACACATATATATATATATTGTATTCGATATGTATAATTAAAAAATATTTTAAACTTGATTATTTATATATGCATATATAATTATTGAAATAACTCAAACATTTACCTAACTAAGTTATAAATAGTTTTAATTGAAAAGTATAGTAGGTGGTTAATTTTGAATTAGAATTAAAAATTAACTTATAGTATAATTAATTCAAGTAAAATAAATTATAGGATATAATTAGATAATTGGCATAATCAATTAGTAGTTGAAATTGAGATTTCAAATGTCTTATTTAAATTATCCTTTTTTTTTTCAATAATCCTTTTGAAAGTGAATCTAAATATTCAACCATTTCCCAAACATCAATTTTAATATTTCCTTTCCTCTCAAGTCTCAAATGAGCTCAACATTTTAAGTTAAACTATTTAAATTTTTAAAAGGCTCAAGTTTAGCTAATTTAGTCAACATCCTATTTCCTTAATCCCCAAAAATTTGAATGCACTTTATAAATATCAATTTTTAAGCTAAAACCCAAACTAAATATTACTTATTTTTAAATTAAATTCCTAAACTATATTTTTATTCCAAGTTATTAATTTCCAATATATATATATCCTCAAATTATTTTCTAATTATCCCCGATACTCAAAAAAATCATCTAAAAGGCTTAAACCTAATACTCTTAACCTTAAATATCCTTATGTATCTTTTTGTCCTTATCTTTTATTTTCTTTTTCCTTTGACTTTTTGAGCTGCCTTTCTTTTCTATTTTCTTTTCATTAGCCTCTCTACGTTTCTTCTTCTTCTTTTTGTTTCTCAAAAATCAACCCTAAAATCTCAATTCCAAGGAGATTAAAGGAGAAATAGAAGATGAAAAACAAGATAGAAGATGGAAAACAAGCTTAGAGTAGCTTCATCAACTAAAAAAGAGGAGTAGCAAAGAAGATTAACTTTTTATTTACTAAACAAGAAAGTAAGTTGTTTACTTGTTTTGATCGTTGTTTATGTATGGGTATTCACAATTAATGTTAAATATAAGTAAAATTGGTGACAAAATGAGTAAACTATGAATATATGAGCAATTATACAAAAACCTAGTTTGTATATGCATGTGTAGATTAAAAGCTTGGTAACATGATTTGATGTAGTAGGATGTTGTAATATGTGCATAGAAGTGTATTTAATCATGGTTAAAAGCTGTATAAGTTGACTATGGGATGTTTTTTAAGATTTTGATGTTAAACAAATAGCTATAGGAGTTATATTACGGTTAAAGAATAAAGGAAAAATGTAACTTTAATCCCTTATGCATCATGGCATGATATGACTTGTGAAACACACTAAGCTAAGATGATAGAGTGATCATGGGTGTAATGAAGATCGTGATCTCAACTGATCATGGATTTTCACATGTAACACCCTAGATCATGACTGTGATGAGGGGTGTATCACGACCTCCATCATAAGCATGATGAGGCAGGTGATGAGGATCATAGCCCCCATCCTGGGCATGATTTGTTCCCTTAGTAATATTCATATAAAAAAACAAGAAGAAAGAAAGAAAGAAAGATGAAATGAATTAGATGAATGATGAATAATAGGTATGATATGTTAGTACTTGTATAATTAGAAATCAGTTGAAATGAATTAGATCTATTAAGTTTAACCATCTTGGTTAAGTTAAGTTATGTTCATACAAATGTAACTTAAAATGTAGAGTTGATTAATAAACTTAACAACTAAATATAATACCCAAACATTCACTTAAGTTAGAAATTAAGTTTAGATAGATTAAATGAATCAAATGAATTATAGAAAATAATTAGACAAGTTGGTATAACTAGAATAGTAATTAATTAAGTTGGAATTTGAGATTTTAATTGCTAAACCCCTAAACATGTTGTTGAAATGTTTAATGGATTTCTAAACCCTTAAACTTTAGCCTGAATTCTAATTTCTTAATCCTTGTAAAATTTGAGTTCATTTGCTTGTATCAAAATATCAGTTATTAAACCCCAACTCAAATTAAATACCAATTTGATCTAAATTAAATTCCTAAATTAAGTTCTTAATTTATGACCTATTGATTCTGAAATCATCTTTTAAATATTTCTAAAATTAAAAATATTGATATGAAAGTTCTAAATCTAGTATACTTATTTTAACATATCCTAATTTTATCCTTATCCTTTTACTTTTTATTTTTCCTTTCCTGCCTTAACTTTCTTTCTTTTTCACTCTCTCCTTTCTTTCTCTCTCCCGTATCCTCTCCTTCCTGTTCTTCTGTTTTCCTTTTTCTTTTTCTATCTCAAATCTAACTCTAAAAAATCTCAATTTCAAGGAGAATTAAAAGAAAATCAAGTTAGAAATGGAGATAGGAGAAGGAAATCAAGGTTAATAGTAGCTCCAACAAGTTTGAAGAAGAAGAAGAAGAAGTTGTTTTGCATAAAAGAAGAGATAAAGTCTTGTTTTTCCTTGTTTTAGTTGTTATTTACTTTGTTTTAGTTGTTGTTTATATTTGTATGTGTTGTTTTAGTTGTGGGGTTTGATGAAGTAGTTAGATGTGTTTTGGTAATGAGAAATGGGATTTGTCGTGTTAGAAGTTATGTTTATGTATTGTGCATTACTTTTTGATATTGTAATTGAAGTAGGATGTGTTAAAAATGGGTTAAAGAAGCAAAATAAATAAATAAATAAAAAGAGGAAAGAATTCGTAATAGGGAGTTGTAGGGGCAGCACAAGCGTGGATGAAGTCATGCAATAGGTATTAAGGACAAATTTTCGCTTATGGGCAAATTTTTTTGGTCTATACAGGTGTGTGCACATGCATGTAGGAGCCTATGTTAAGTGTTTCCAAGGGAAAAATTCAAATATAGGCGTTTTTTTTGGGGTCAGCATGGCCTTAAGCACAGCCGTGCAGCAGGTTGTGTAGCCTTCCCTATTACGTAGTCTGACCATAATTTAATCATAATTTTTTCATTCAAACTTGGATTGAGGTTATTCAAATTGCTGTGGAAAGCTTAATAAAAGATCTACAATTTCATGTTTTAAGTTTTTGCGAATTCTAAAAGCATTAAGGCTCAAATTTTGATTGATTCCGGCTACTACTTTTTCCAAACAAAGTTGAAAACTTATTTTACTAGCTAAGTGTATATAGTTAAGTATAAAATGAATCTTTTTGAACTAAAATAAAATAGATAAATGATAATTAATATGTTATATTAGTTGAAGCATATAATTAAGAATGAGTTAAGATAATTTGTAGATTAATAATCAATTCGAATTCACATAGTTCTTAAGTGTAAAATGAGCTTAAATAATAATTTTAAGTTTAACATGGCTTAAAGAACTTGAATGAGTTAAAAATGAATTAGATTAATTAAGTTTAATCATCTTTGTGTAGTAATTGGATAAATTATTAATTCTAATTAATTGGACTAAGTTTAGTTTAATATATATATATATATATAATGATAACTTAGGGAGATTTTTGGACATGATATAGTAATTTGATTAATTGATTACATCTAATCAATTTGGCTAAAATTAAGCTAACATATACTTAACTTGTAATTAAATAGATTAATATATTGAGTTAAACCCTAAATAATAAGAAGTATATAATTTCTAAAATATGATAGACCAAAGCTAGGTTAATTAAGACTTAATTGTCCGTATCTTGTCATGGCGATCTTTGCAGCCGACGAGGTTCCTATTATATGCCCGATTAAATAAAATCATGAAATGAAGGTTTAATATGAAATTTGATATGAGTTAATAAATGATTGAATTGTTTATATAGTTTAATTTCCTTAAATAGATGTTTATCTCTTATTTATCTTCTGAATTGGCTTCCAGTCTGCTTTCTAATTATGTTTGGATCTCGAACAGATAAGGTATGTAGTAACTTGTGTATTGTATGTTAAGATAGGCATTTAAAATGAATTAAGAACTTAAAAATGGCCTAAGTATTGAGTGTTCTTTTGTGTATGTGCCATTGAATCCGGTTCGGAGTGTGGCAACCTTATCTCAAGTGAGGCACTGTAAATTAGGCGCTTAGGCCACCCTCTACCATGTTGATGGTATGCCATCATGCCATGACAATTTGTAAGTGGCTGGGTGAGTAGCCAATGGGGTATAAGGTATCGGCATATGTTTACTTAAGCTTAGGGTGATATAACATGGTTTAATTCACGTTTATGGAATCAGTTGAACTAGACGATGTTATTGCCTAAGACTAAGTAAAGAGTAGATAACAGCTGTGAACACTAGAGGACGCTACTATCCTTTTTTGGTCATATCATCTATCAGGTATAGGTATTCGAGCTGCCTATATCAACCCCTTGAATATTGTTTGGTTACTCAGGACTCCCATATTCTCAGGATTGTTCCAAAGTATGAGTGCTCCAGTGTTATTTGATTTACTTTAATTAGAGATAATAAACTGTTGTTGTTTCATTACATTTAGCTTAAGCTCACATGTCATCTTGTGTGTGATTTCGTTACTATATACTGAGCTTCGACTTATTATTGTTGTTGTTGTTCTTTTTGTAGGTATTGTTTCGTTGATGATGATGAAGCTGATGATGATAATGTATGTTTTGGGAGTATGAGATGTCGGGGAGGATTCGTTGGAGTGAAGTGAGCTAGGATCGAAGAATGTGTTTAAATTGTTTTTCTTTGTTTTCGTTTTAAAAGCTGGATTTATATTTTAAGTTTGTAATATTCTTTTAATAAACTTAGTGGAGCCTTTGTTTTGTAAATGAATTTTGAAAAGCTTTGTATACCATCATTAAAAGGTATATGAGATACCTGATGGTACAGTTGTTTTGTGGGTTTTAGTCTACTCATGAGAAGATGTTTTGTAGAATTATAAATGTTTTGTAAAGTTTGTTTTGTGAATTATAAATCTAGTGGTTTTTAGAATTTAATTTAATGATTTCATAATCTAAAAGTGAGTAGCAAATGTTCATAATAAACATATCATTCTAAGAAAGTCTGATCATGTAATACATGAAGTATTACACGTAGTGATAATGCCTTAAAGAAATTTTAGGGCGTTACACTAGATTTAACATAAGATTTAGATATGAAATGAACCCAGTTAATATACCTAAGTTCAACTTGATCTAATGAACTTTAGTAAACTAAAATGAATTAGATTGATTAAGTCTAATCAACTTGGCTAAGTTAAGTCAATATAGGCTTAATAACTTGTAATTGGCTTAGATTAATATGTTAGGTTTCACCATGAAGAATAAAGGGAGTATGTTGTTTCAAAGATATATTAACTAAGAAAAATGAGTAGTTTTTTTAAAAGTTAATAATTTATTTTAATACTTGAAAGTGAATAGTAAATGATAATGTTTTATAGTAAATGATTTACAAACAAAGGAAAAGAAAAAATTTGATAGACAATGGCGAATTATCCGTATCTTGGTAAGACGATCTTCACAGCCATGGTAGGATTCCTACTTAGTATCTGATCAAATAGGTTTTAATATAAATTTGATGTAAGTTAATAATTAATTTAATTTCTTATATGCATTTAATTTCTTAAACAGATGTTTACCTCTGAACCTATCTTCTAGTCTATCCTCTGATTATGTTTGGAAAGCAGACGTCATATAGTGAAAGCAGTGATGTGCTTGTTGGTTATTTAGGATAGACATACATCTAAAATGAACTAAAACTTAAAGAAGGCCTAATTAATGAAGATTGATTGTGCTTATGTCGTTGAATCCGGTTCAAGGACTGACAAACTTATTCGAAGCCGAGCATAGTAGGTAGGCCTGTAGGTTACCCTCTACCATGACGCAATAGTATGTCATGATGCAATGACATTTCATTGCTGGCAAGGTGTGTAGCTAATAAGAAAAACAGTATCAGAATAATGTCTACTTAGGCTCGGAGAGATGTAATATAGTTTGGCTCATACTTATGAGACCAGTTGAGCCGTATTATATTGTAGACTAAGATAAGTAGAGATGCGTAATGGCTATAAACCCTAAATGATGCTATTTTTCTTTTTTGATTAGATATAGAAGAAATAAGTATCCGGACTAATTATATCAACCCCTTGAGCAGTTGTTCCTTAGGACCTCAAATTCCTAGAGGTTTGTTTCGAAGTGTGAGCAATACTGTCTTGCTTGATTTACTTTAATTCGAAGATAATAATATTGATTGCTGCATTGAATTAGTATAAGCTTGTGTGTCATCTCATGTATGTTTGTGTTACTATTATACTGGGTTCAAATTATTATGTTCCTCTTTCCTAGTGTTGATTGGATGTGGATGGTGATCGCCTCGGTTTTTAAGCTACAATAGAAGATAGAGATATAAGAAGTGAAGCGACTTAGGACCATTGGATTATTTATATTTAAATTTATTTTATTAAAGAAATGGATTTATTCTTTTGGAACTTGTAATAATCTTTAAGGGCTTGATTGTGAAGCTCATGTTTGTAATAAGCTTTTAAAGCTTTGTTTTAACATCATGAAAGGTACATGAGATATATGATAATATGGTTTTGTTTATGAGAAAGATTATCTACTCGTGTGAGTAGAATATAAATGTTTTTATAAATTTATTTTATCACTGCTAAATCCAGTTGTCTCTAGAATCTATTAAACAATTTCAGAATTTAAAATTTGCCAGCAATTGTTCGAGATAAACATATCTTTTAGGGTAGCTTATGTGTATAATGCAAAGGTATTATATGTGGCGTCTAGATGCACATAGACCCTAATTTAGGTGTAACAATATATTAGTTTAGAGACAAATTTGCCATAAAAAACTTTTATTGCAAATAAATTTTTAATCCATCACACATTCCATCGCAAACACACATAAAAATTGTTAAATTATTCAGAACTTATGTAATTAGAAATCTATCATAAATCTATCGCTAATTAATTTTTTAAGAGATAGAAATTTTGCACAAAATTTTTGTCTCTAAAGACTAATTTTGTATATTGGTCTTACCCTACCTATGGTTCCTTTATCTAAATTATAATTACCTATTGATGAGTTCGTCATGTAGTGACCACTAATCTAATATTTAATAACTAATATTATACCTTTTAAGTATTAATTATAGTATAATTCCAAAATTGTTATGGTGTAATGAGGTTTCAAATTGGTTTTAGTAGATAATTACTCCAAGAAAAAGGTAGTTTGTGACAGGTGGTATTGAATTCATGGTGTGAATAGAGGGAAACAAAAAGGTGTAGAAATGAAAATAAAATATTTAAATACATATTAGAATTCTTACTTATAAATTTCAATTTTTTTTTACCAAATCTTAATTTTTAGTTCAATGATGCATTTAGTACTACAATAAGGGGTATTTATCGTATCTAAAACTAAATTTTAGCTAACTATTAGCTCATTTTTTACAGCTACTAACATCCTAAAATATTATTCTATTTTTTAATGACTAAATGTAATATATTTATCCCTTAATTATACTTAACAAAATGGTAGAGTGTGCCCTCAATATTCACATGATTCTAGTAAGAGCATATGTAGATGTGAGCTTGATTAGGGCTATGATTCAAAGGGAACCAAAAGGATACTACAGTTGCCTAGAACGGAACATACTTCAATTGAAATAAGTCATCATTCAATTTGTCATAGCTATGTGATTTCTTATTATATTATTTACTATATTAGATCATTTGCTTTGGTTTTGTAACTCTATGACCTTATACATCTTGATTAATGATTATAGAGAAATGACATTATGTGACCATGAGAATCCTGCATTTATGTTATGCATTAATGAGTATATTTTAGCCCTATAAGTGGTCTTTGTGAAATTTTAACTTTTCATATTGAAATATGATAACTTTTCTCATTTATTTACCCATTGTTCTTGTTTCATGTACTTTATGAATTTTAATCACAACAAAGATTTTGTCATAGCAAATTAATCACATGTTATTGTTTTGATTTCTCTTTTGCTCACATATGGATCCCTATTCAAGTCTAAATGATCCTTACTAAACAAATTGTTTTTTATCTATTCAAATAATCAACTACCATTTTCATACATCATGTTATTATGAATACAAAAATGAACACAACTCACTACAACAAAATCATTCTACATTCCCTACTTATAACCTCTAGTAACCTATTTACTAGAGATCATTGAGATGTGCTAACAATGGTGTAAATAAAAACAATTTTAGAAGCTAGAATGCAATTTGCTCTCTTTGTGGCAAAAGAGCTAACTTAAGTGCCAAAACAGGCACAATGGAGGAGAAATTCAAGATGATAAGGAGCAATAGTGTTTTGATGGAGAAATAAATAGTGTACTTTTGAATTATTGTAAAAGAAATTGGAAACTTTTACATTGGATCTTGGACTAGTGCTTTCCACCTATGTCGTATGAGAGATTTATTTTGAAATCTTTGGACTTTATAGAACAATATTGCATAGATGGGCGATGAGAAGGGCTAAAAAATACTAAGTTAAGTGGAGCATATATCATACCACATGATCCCTATATATTTCCTTTGTTAATGCCAAGTATGCATCTTAGATCACTCTATTATGTTACGTTAGGTTTTCTTTAAATAAGTTTTGACAATAACAAAAGTATAAAAAGATATGTAATAATTTTATTAAGTTTGAAGGAATTTAGTTAGTGAATAAATATGGAATTTTAAAGAGTATCAAGTTTCTAGAGCATAATGCAAAGATTAAAGTAAGATGTGAGATCAACTAGAGCATTATACTGAGTATAGAATAAAGTATCAAAAGCTATTTAAAGGGACATAGAGTGTTAACTAGATAAACTAGAGAAGCAAAGTCAATATAGAGGCTACTCAAAGCATTACCTAGTGCATGTACTGAGTATACTAAAGAATTAAAATCAACATAGAGGTAACCTAGAGCTTTACACAAAGCATAACTCTAGACGTTTTGAAAAGTTGCAGATTGAGCACAAATTAGTCAAAACGTGGTTAAAACCTCTGTTAAACATGATTTTAAGGCCCGACTTCAAAGATTGAATACATTTTGGTATTATATTAAATTGTTACATGTAGTTGCATTAATATCCACGAGGATTTAAATCATTTAAGGATAAAAGCACCAAAAGTACCTATATTTGTTTATTGTTGACGACGTTATGTCTAAACTTTCAATTTTAGTAATTTTAGTGTCTATAGTTTCAATATAGTATCTCCATTAACAAAAAAGTTAACACCATTACACTTTTTTTGCATTTTAGTGCCTATGCTTTAATTTTAATTTTGTTTTGGTTTCTATACTTTAATTTTGATGCAATTTAGTATCTATTCACTAATTAATTTATTAAAAACTAATATTTTACTTTTCTTAGGTGATATATTATTTTAAAAATTAATGGAAAGTTATGTATTAATTCATTGAAAATTAATTTTAGATATTTAACTAATATATTATTTTAGAAATAAAATAAAAAATTATTTATATATGATAAGTTTGATCATAAATAATTTTCTCATGTAATGTTTGATTTTTGTAAAATCCTTTATGATGAGAAAACTCTTAGCATTAATTTTATTAAAAAATAAGATCTTACTATGTGTTTTAAGATAAAATAGAGTAGGCAAATTTTGAAGAAGGTTATAATTTGTAAATCAAGTGTCATTTGCCTTATAACATGAATTGTCAAATTTGTTGAATAATACATCTTTGTATATCATAACATTTGTTTGGATTTTCTTTTATAGTGTCTCGAAAAAATCCTTCTCAAGATTGTTGAAAAAATCCTCCTTCAATCCATGCACATAAGTTAATCAATATAAATATTTCAATCACAAGATAGATGGGAGACATTTTGAGCAATTTCATAAGAGTTTTTTAATGACACTAAAAAAAAAAAAAATCTAAAGAAATATTACAATATATAGAGCTATATTATTTAACAAGTTTAAAAATTTATGTTATAAGTAAAATGACACATGATTTACAAATAGTAATCATTTTCAAATTTTACTTGGTCTATTTTATCTTGGAATACATAGTAAGATCTTATTTCTAAATATGAAAATTGTCAAATTTAGCATATTAACTTTATACAAATGTTTAATTAGGTACTTAGACTTTGAAGTGATTAATTTAATATCCAATCAAAGATTTCATAACTTTTTTTTATTATCTTACTAACAATATTTGATCGGTTTCCTATTGTAGAAGACACACCTATTAGTATTAAATGGTGATAGACATATTAGTAAAAATTTAATGATATGTTGCCTGTTCTATGCCTACAAGTAGAGCAAAGGATATTAAGGAGATACTAAAAATAGTAAAAAAAAAAAAAATTGATTTAGTATTAAGTTGACAACTTTAAAGTTTAAATACTAAATTGATTTTTTATGTAAAATTTAAAGATCATTTTTAATATTTACCTTTTCAAAAAAATTGATGTTAAGAGTTTTTTAATGATATGAGATTTTATAAAAATTAAACATTATATGTGAAAAATTATCTACGATCAAACCTACTATATATAAATAATTTTTTTTATTTCTATATCGGTTAAAAATCTAAAATTGATTTTCAATGAATTAATACATAACTTTCTTTTAAATTTTTAAAATAATATATCACTAAAAAAGAGAGTAAAATATTACTTTTTAATAAATTAGTTAGTAAATAGATATCAAAGTGCATCAAAATTAAAGTATAGATAGCAAAATGTAGAAACGTGTAGCGACGTTAACTTTTCCATTAACGAAAACACTAATATGAAACTAAATCGAAACTATAGATACTAAATCGCTAAAATTAAAAGTTTAAACACTAAATTGTCAAAAATTAAAAGTACAAACATTTCTGGTGCCTTTATTCCAAATCATTTACTTATCAAATTTGATATGATCATGTGATATATTAAATTTTTCTAAAGATTAACCAAAGATAAGGACCAATTTACAACTTAAAAAATGTTTGGATGCGGGTTCAATATAAAATCATAGCTGGTGCAATATTTGTTCCTAATTTTAAAAGATACGAGAGATAGTATGATACAAGTAAATAAAGTCATATTTTCTTCACCTTTGAATTCAGGTTATGGGAGATACTTTCAAAAGAAGATAAGTAAGAACAAAGGACACATGAATAAAGCTCTAAATGTTTTATGCATTTAATTTTGAATTTTAAAGCTCCTCAAGGATAAAAAGAGGAAGATATAGCTCCACAATAGTAGGAAGGAATATCTCCTTATGCTCCAGCAATGGCTTATCCAATACTAGCTGTTGAAGACGGATATAAATCGAAAGAAGTTCAAATTTAGGAACAATACACAACAACAATCATATCTATCATCTTCTAGCATTGATTGTATTTCGATTGTTAGCTTAAGGATAAGCTAAGGGGACTGAATAGAGGAAACTGAGTCTAAGTGAAGTTAGGATTCTACTTGTAATCAAAATTTGATTAGATAAAGTGGATTATACCTATGTGGAGTATATGGTTCTTAGCTTGGGGCTAGAAGAGTGGATGTAAGCATAAGGTCAAATTACTATGTATCAGTATATTCTAACATTTCTCTCTTCTTTCTCCCTACTTTTGCACATTATATTTTTTGTTTAAGTTTAGGTACTGCAATTTGAATTCTCACACCAACTTTTATAAGTAATCCAAGGGGATTTCATTTGTTGATAAGAAAGCCTTAATTTTCAAAAAAGAAGAACTAATTTAGTCTCCCTTCTTGGTTACTTAATTAGGACTGACATGTTTTATCCTTATATGAGAAATGTTGCTAACTATAGAAGGATAATTACATCCAAATGTATGGAAGATACTTTTAGTGATTCAATGGCAATGAGGTTAAAGCCATGTAATTTCACTATACTAAGAAGAAGGTTAATTGTTGGCTCATCATTAGATGTTAATTTTAGGGTAAAGGATACTATTAGTTCTAATGACTATGAAAGAAAAGCAATAACTAGTAAAGCAAGAGTAAGTACCATCTATTAACCTCATCCTACTATTATACAAGTAACTCCTAAGAAAAGAAATGATGGAAATAGAGAAATGATTAAATAAGCTCAAATAGAAGATTATAAAATTTAGTTTATTTTGGAATAAAGAGATTTTATTATTTACATTTATGTATTTCTTTGCATAGTTATTGGATTTTATTGTATTTTCATTGTTATTTTACTTCCTAGATTATAGAATTTTTTTAAATTTTTTTTATCTAATTGCTTCATAGTTTTAGGATCTTACTTTTACCGATAAATAAGCTTTGGTTGTAATAAAAAAATTATGTGAATAGTGGATATGAAACTTTTATAAAGTGAGTATTTCCCCTTGTTATAAACCTAGGAAACACATTATTATGGTGTTTGAATTTATAATAAGGTTCTTAACTCTTTATAATCATAGGTTAAGGCTTTTATACCATTGGTTCTTTGGGATTGTTTGTAGTCAACATGTCTAAGATCTTTTATATCTTTAGTTCTAGATTAGAAATTCTGACTGGGTCCTAGTCCATCCACCTACAACTATAATATAGTGTTTCAATATTTCTACCAACGCATCATGAAACCAGGTTCCTTTTCGATTCATTTTGAAATTGGTGAGCCCTATACAATTTCAATTTATCTATATCTTTTTCGTTTTTTGTTGTTAGAGGGAGGGAAAAAAAAAAAAGAAAACATCATTTTTGTTTTGTGTAATGCCCTAAATTTAGGAATATTTACACCCCTCCATAAATTAAAGTTCTATTTCATACTTGTTATAAAAAACAACTACATGGTTTTTATCTCATGATCAATATAAATAAATTCAATTGACAGATACTGAAAGAGTTCACCGTAACAATGCTACATCATTTATATATTGAATCTACAATGTTTCTCTACAATAAGCACTAAATTTCTTTTACCATTCAGACAGCTACACCTGACTATAGAACTTGTTTTATAAATTATTTCGTGTCCTCTATTCATCATTTGGGAAGCTTCTAATGCTAGCAACATGCTTAAAATCATAAATAAGTTCTAACTAATGATACAACTATTTATAGATCTACCACTTATACTTGAAAAAGATAAAGAGATAAGTTGAAGCCCAATACGGTACTACCACAAGCACAAGTGCATGAATAAACATAATCCATTCACAAACATACAAACATCTAATGCAACAAATAACCAATTATTTTTTTTTTAATAAGTTCAACAATCAACGCAGGGACAACTCTGTATCCCGACAACACACACACATATATATAGTACATACACATACAAAGTTAGGTACTTCCCAATATCCATAAGTCCAAACCTAGATCTACTCATAATTATCTTTAGGTGCAACTTCACGTAGGGAAAATGTCACACAAAGATTATTAGGCTACTACATTCACATCACTAGTATTACCAGTCCACCAACCGTAGCAAAGCACACACAACATACAATTTTTATAGTTCGATATATTAGTAGTCAAGTTATTAATCTATCCTAGCAAGCATAACCATAAAAAGAGGCAATACATGTACTTGGAAAATTGTTTCATTCCAAATACTAGGATCCACTACCTGAATTATATACAATTAACCTAGAACCTTTTATACCTCTAACTGGACTTTTATTTTTATTCTTATAACTCTTGTCCTTACCCATTATTTTCTATGTTAGTATCTTACGATAAACTTTAATCTTAAAGGAATGGAGCTATAATGATTTTCATTGGTTTTAGGCAAGGAAAAGGTGTTTTATAAGGTGTTATAATGTACATAGGCTATTATATAGGCTTATATGGGTTGGGTATCACTTAGAAGAATTAAATAGGTCACAAAAAAGTGCACGGTTAAGTGCATGGACTGGTGTATTTTTAGAAATAAAAGTTTAAGTCATAGAGAGGTCGGCCTAATGAGCAAGCTCGAGTATTTGTGATGCACTTTCAAAGTTCTTACATTTTCATTAAAAAAAAAAAAAACACAAAGAGATGCATAATCTGATGCAAGGGTTCATGCATAGGTTGTGTACTTCCAAATTGTAATTTTTGTCATTACTCAATGAAATACACAACCTAATGCTTGTACCCGTGCATAGGTCATGCACTTCTAAAGTGTAATTTTTATCATTCCATAAAGAGGTACATAACCTAATGCACGTGCTCATGCATGGATCGTACATTTCTAAAAATCATCTCCTTCATCATTTCTTCTTCCATTTGTAATTATAGTATGTTTTAATCCTTCATATGCTTGTTTTGCAACTTTAAAACCTTTTACCATGCAAATTTACCCTATTCTAATATACCTATCTGATAAGAATCAACTATCAAAACCTATTACAAAAGCTCTAATCCATGGAATTTAAGGACTAACCTGAAGGATTCTTACTTAGACCACTAATAAGAAGGAAACTCATTTTATTGAGGATGAATTGAGAAGTAAGGATCACCAAGGAGGACATCTAGCCTCTCTCATGGTTGTATCTTAGGTCATATGATGACACATGGCCTATGCACGATTGTAGGAGGTAGGGAAATGATCTTTTGAGGAGATTGCAGCTTAAGCCACGAGTGTGTAGTCGGGCTTGGTCCTTTTTTCGTTTCTTATAGAAACACTGGCAGCCTTTAGATGTAGGCATGTCGTAACCCGAGTCACTTTCCATGCTCTCCTCTGAACACTAGCATAGCTAGAGGCACAAGCATGCTCTTGCCTGTATGGGCATCGCACAGCCACTCACATAGTCATGGCTTCCTTCATATCACAAAAGCTCAAGTTCATGGAATTTAAGGACTAACCTGAAGGATCCTTACCCATATCACCAATGAAAAGGAAACTCGTCTTATTGAGGAGGAATTAAGAGTAAGGATCACCAAGCACGACATCCAACCTCTTATATGACTGTATCTTAGGCCCTAGGAGGTCACACGATCTACCATATGGTCATGTGAGATAGGGAAATGATCTTTTGAGGAGATCCCGACTCAAGCCAAAGGCATGTGGTCCCACGTGGTTGATAAGTGTCAATAAACCCTTATATATAATGTTTATTTGGATATATTTGATATGTAGTTTATGTAATTTTATCAAGAAAAAGTATACTTAATTGCTTTATTATTGATTTTAGGCCTAAAAGATGATTTTTGGAGAAATTGAAGATAATTCAAGTAAAACGAAGGCAAAATTGGAAAAATATGAACAAAAGCTAAATTTGTACATGCATTACCTTGTACATGGCCATGATAAGTGCAAAGGAACAAATCGGTGGGCTCTAAATTTGTAGCCCCCTCCTTCAACACAAGCAGACAAGAATCTAAGGGAACAACTTAGAGACAAATAAAGGAGAAAAATACAAAATTAGAGCTTCTGACTTCTGCCCTGCTAGGTAGCATGGATGTGCAAATAGGTCATACACATTATAACTTCCAATGTCGATGAAGCTTCTAATTTCATCCCTCTCTCAAGCACACCTGTGTAGATATGTTTCCCATCTTATACTATAAATAGCCACTTTTTTTTCATAATTTATAATTTTTTAGGTGTATTCTTTGAACCCTAAGAGATGAAAGACTAACTTCAAGAGGAGAATTGCTTGAGCATCATTGGAGATCACATGACATCTAAAGGGTTTTATCGTTACATCATGATTACTGATTATTTCTCAAGATCTTTTGTTCTCGTTTTAAACTCCATAGAGGAGTAGATCTTTATGCCTTAAGTCTTGTGAAACCTTAAACCCCCATGTGATTTGAATTGTCTTTTGATTAATGAAAAGTTTATGCCTTTGTATCTATTCATGTGTTTTAATTGTCTTGTGATTGACTTGTGTATAGAATTAATTACATGTATGATTCTTGTTAGATAGAAAGAGGTTTCATCTAATAGGTTAGATCTTCATGAATAGAGAGATTGCTTGTTTCACCTAGAGATAGGGGAACTTTAATTTTCTGCATAAAAATTTAATCTTTATTATAGGAATCATGAACTTTTATACAATCTTATGTGGCATTAGTGAGGGAGCGGTCTCCATTATCTCATGTAGGGTTATGAAGTAATTAACTTGAGGTAGTGATTGATTTACTTAAGAGATCCTACAATGCAAAATATAAACAATTAATTAATTAACCCACTATTATAAGAAATTTAGGGTTTAGGTTAAGTCAAGATGAGGGGTATGTTTTGTGATTGATTACATCTTGTAAAAGCATATATAATTAACCTTAAGGTCTAATAATTTGATTAATTAGCAGTTAACAATAGGTATTACTTCAATAATTAGGCTAAATAGTAAAAATGGTAATATTAGTACTTGTTCTTTAGATCCTTAAGGATAACACCTGTTAATTTCTATACTGCATTAGATAAGTATATCTGCCTAGCTTGGTTATAGATTTCTTTAGGTTTATAATTTAATATAATTAGTTAATGAGCATTGGCAGTCCTTTTATGTTTCTTTTAGAAACACTGATAACCATTAAATGCGGGCATGCCATGACCCAAGTTACATTCTATGCTCTCCTTTGAGCATTGGCACGGCTAGAGGCATGGGCATGCTCTAACTCGTACGAGTAGGGATGCAACCGGGGCGGGTTCGGGACTGATTTTTTGAAAGCTGAACCCGACCCAAGTCCTTAATGGGTGTTCTAAACCCGAGAAAAACCCTATCGGTTTTTTTTATCATTCCCAAAACCCGATCCGCTAGGATTTAAGGAACCCATAACCCGACCAGACCTGATTCCAAGATTTTTAATTTTTTTCTTAAAAAAAAATGCAAAAGAAAGAATTTTGTTTTAAGTTATTAATGATACAAACACTTTTATTGAAAGAGTGAATTTTAAACAATAATATCATATAAAATGATGCAAATACTTCATTTTCACTTACTTTTACATACATATAATATAAATGGGATCTTTGCTTTAATAACTTAATATTTTTAATTTTTTAATATTTTAAATTTATGTCGGGCCGGGTTTTCCCAACGAGTTACATAATAAACCCAAAACCCAACCGATAACTTATCAGGTTTTTTTTTTTTAATCCTAAAAACCCTATAGGGTTTGACTCTATAGGGTTTTTAGCGGGTTGGGCGGTCGGGTACCCTATAACGACCCGTCCCGCTTGCATCCCTACGTATGAATACCACATAATTACTCACATAGCCATGGCTACCCTCCTGCACATGCTTGGAAATTTAGTATAACATTTTTTTTCTACAATTTTTTCATCACGTAGGTTTAATATAAATATCGCTCTTTTATAAGAAATTATAGTTAATGAATGGTATTAATTCTTTATCTTTATCTTTCCCTTGAAAAGCAAACCCTATGTTTGTCATGCCTCAAAAAGAGGATTAGTAAGATCAACCTGAAGTAATTATATTATGTATACATCCATAATATGAGAATTGTTTTACAAGTCAAAGAATTGCAAAACTCTACTTAATATTTGCTACAACTTTTAATTGTATAAAAAAAAGCATTTTGATAACTAAAGAAATACGAATTCCCACAATCTACCCAAAACCACAGAGAATCGGTATCTCCTACCAAAAAGCAAAATAGGATATATAACTTACATATAACAAAGTTTCAAACAACATACAACTAATCTAGTTCTAAGTTTATCTTTTACATTACACAAATCTCCAACTTAAATTCTAAATACATGGATTATATTCTAAGTTCAAATTCTTATCTTCAAGGACATCTATAATCCCTGGATTTTAGCTATAGCATGAGTTAAAAATTTAAAGAATTAAAATCTTTAATACTTTGCTTAAGTAAAGACAGTTTAGAAATAATTCATAAAAAGACAAGATGCTTGATAATAATTTAAAATTTGCTTTCATTAGTTTTGAAGCCTAGATCTTATCCTTAATTTTAGTGTCCTTAAATAATAAATATTTTGGTAGTATATAAATCAATGTCCATTAGATATCATAATCTATTTGTTTTATATACATTAAAGGTTTTGATTTTTATTTCTTATAATTAAATCTTTTCTAAAATTACTAGATATTTCTTTGTAATTTGTTTACCATAAATTTCAAAGCATGGCCAAACTGTCCTTTGTTTTTAATAAAGTTTCTTTCATTATGTGCTAAAGTGACAATTCCTAATTAAACAAATACTTATTTTCTGGTACATAAAGGAAAAGTAACAGGAGCTTTGAAAGTTTATACCAACTAAACATCATTGTTTTCAAGAAACACACAAAATATTTTCGAGATCTACTTTTCTAACATAATCTCTATTACACATCTAAAATCATTTCTTCTAACCTTCACATTATTAACTTGAAAAACCTTAAGACGATGTTTACAAGCTTTACACCCAGTGCTTTGAAAAGGAGCGAGTGAAGTAATCTCGAAAAGCGCAATAAGTAACTTTGTTTTACTTTATTTTCAAAAGTTACAAGAAATATCTTTATCAAATACACTAGTACATGTGCGCATATCACCTTTCACGTGTGAAATGTTGTTTTCAACAGATGTTATAAGTTAGAAAACTAAGATTGAACCTTGTTTGCTAAGGAATGTTGAAAAAACCTACTTCGTGAGTTTGTTTAGGTTTAAAATCATAATATGTCCATTAAAACTTATGAACATAACTAACTTAGCTCAATTAAACACAGAATAACAGAACATGCAATGTAACAAAGTAAAACTACCCTAAAACCAAAGGTCGAATATAGTGTTAAAAGCAAGAAGATAAAAGTCTCATGTTAGATCAGTAAGGTGTATGAAGTCGTTGTGTTAAGTTATTTCTGTATGAGTTTTGGTGCAAGTATCTATTGAAGAAAGTGTCAGTAGTGAGATGGAGTAAGTTTAGTTGTTGTTTTATAAGTGTGTTGGAGATCACAACCTAGCTTTCCCCTCGAGTTAGAACAATAGGAGACTTTAAGTACGAATCAAGGAGTGTAAGTTTATGCTTAGCCTAGTCGCAGCCTAAAGCTTAACCTTCGACGTATCCTACGATTGAAGCTGAGGGAAGTCACAGCTAAGACAAAGTTTAAAGTTCATGCACAGCCTTATTCACGACCAAAAATTGAGCCCTTGACTTGACCTATGATTGAAGCTATAGGCATTTTAAATGCCCTCAACTTTCAATTTGTTAAGGCACGAGCTAGTTTTGAGCAACGATGCACCTCGCGACCTTTCCTAAGTGACCGTGACCCAACCTAAGTAGTAAACAATGAAGAAGAATATAAGTTAAGGAGTTTATAATGAGAATCTAGGACATGTAAGCTCTGATAGGAGTTCTTTCTCAGTTACATGTATAGTGATGTATGCTTGTTGTTCTATAGGAACTTTAAACTAAGATCCAGAGTTTCTCATAGACTACTACGATCTCTAAACAAGATACACAATTGGGTAACTTGAATCTTATCATGTTGTCATGCTTGTAATATAGTTATACTTGTCTCTATATGAACGTAATTTGTTATGTGTAGGGATGGGAATGACATGTATTGTATGGTGCTTGGGTGAGTGACAAGCTTTAACACTAGAAGTGATACCTAATTTCCTGTTATTTTGAAGTAATGCATATTGATGGTTGTTTGAATATTGTTTGCTCACTAATAACATGATCTAAATTTTATCTAACCTTTGATCTAACATGGACATGCATTGTACGATAGCATACTGCATTAGCATGGTACCCATGTCATGTATCGATATTCTAATTCTATGGTAATGCCTTATCATTCCAGCGAATCTGGAAGGGATTATCATAGGTTTGTTAGCACTATGGAAACTAAGCAGATACCGAAAGACGTCGCCCGAGTTAGAGTTGGTTTTTAGGGTGTTGATACTTATGGATTTTTTAAGGTTCTAAGATGAAGTTGAGACTATGTTGCATATGTATATAAGTATATATACATATATAATACTAAGTAAATTTGGAAAACTTCTTCATCCTTAGTTCTCAGTCTCTCCTGGGCATGGACTACTTAGGTTGGTCTTTCAACCCCCAAGAGAGGGCATAAATCTCCATTGGTTTAGATTCTAATCATCCAAACTGTGCATTTCATATGGTTGAGTGTGACATTGCATATGGTTGAAACTAAAACTTATCTAGCATTTATTTGTTGTGTGGTCTGATCATGTAATCTTACTAAGCTATGGTTACAGACTTTATGGGCTTACAAGGATCTCTAGAGTTGATCCATGCTTGAGGCGAGGGGATGTAATAGACTCCAAGGGAAAACCAGGCCTTGAGTGAGAGTTAAGGATAGTTTCTTTTGTATAGAAATCTTATGCTTGTTTCGTGTAAGTTTGTAAGACCATGGCTAGGAGCTTAACCCAAGTTGTATACAAAGGTCTTGTTATATAGAACTTATATGTATACAGAATTTCTTATCTTGATAACCTCACGATCTTGTTTTTTATGTTGATGACATAGAGTGTCTTACTAGTTTGATGCTCACAAAATTTTCTTGAAAGACCCTAGTTGGCCCATTTGAATATGGTGAATTCTAATTTGTTGCAAAAAAAGGCTTCAATACTGCCAAAATGCCCTATAGGAGTGTGACAGGAGGTGGTATCAAAGCTAAGGTAACATAGATGAGGAAATTCAAATACTTACAAGATCCTTATAGGGATATAGCTAGATGGACCTAAAATCCTAGACACCTCAATAGGATGGAGTAAGGTTTACATGGGTAAGAAGGGGATAGACTATAGGGGTGTGTGTTAAGAGTGTTGATGACATAGTAAGCTTTAGGGAAGTTTTGCAGCTTTGTGTATGGCTTTTGTTATAGGGTATGCACTGTGTGGTAGTCGCTTGGTTGTTTTGATGCCGACAAATGAAATGGAGGGACTAACCCTTTTGCGTTGGAAATAGGGGACGAAGACAAAGAGCAAGGAATGCTTAGCTACTAGCGCCAAAGGTTTAACCTCAAGTTCATGAACCTGTTGAGCAAAGACAACCTAGACCACAAAATGTACCTCCATCCCTCCCCCCCCCCCCCCCCCCCAAAGTGTTAAAGCAATCTTATTAGCTATATAACAATAGAATACCTAATTCTGAAAGCTTTACAAGGAGAGAAACAACCCCAAGTAGTACCCTAAGCTGCTCCAACAGATGTACATGATGAACTACCTACTTCACCTTCGATAGCGCCACAAAGAACCCAAACTTCATACCACTAACTGTTATACCAGAAGAGGTAGATCAGACCATTGAGTTGGCTACTGAAAGTCAAGCACCACCTCCTGTTAGGTATGATGTGCAATTCCTTCAACCGCCTATCCCACGACCACAAAGGAACATGCTTCTATAGTTTATCAAGTGTAATAGATATTTTGAAGGATTCTAAAGGAAACTTGAAGAGGCAGAGGATTGGTTTGGCTCAAGTGGAGAAGATCTCTAATGTGTTTGAAGTACCTAATGCCCTTAAAGTGCCATATGGAATGTATCTACTAAGGTTGAGAGCTAGGATATGGTGGGACTCAAAGGAATGAGTTTTACTGCAACCAATCATGTGGGAAGAATTTCGGAGAGAGTTTTTTAGGGGGTACTTCCTAAGTAGTTTAAGAGCAAAGTATAGCATGAATTTGATGAATCTTGCACAAGGGAGTAAATGCATTAATGAGTATGAACACGAGTTCAACAAGCTACTGCAGTTTGCTCCAAGTGCTTATAGAGATAATGATGAGCTGAAAAGATAGACTTTCAAACCTAGTTTGGAGCCCTATTATCAGAGAAGGCTTGTTGAGTTTGAGATCGAATATTTCTCTATTTTAGTGGAAAAGGCACGAGTTATCGAATGTGCTGGAAGGTATGAGGCAGAATGGTACCAAAAGAGAGGCCAAACTTTTAGGAAGAGGTCATATGACAACCTTAGAACGAGTTCAACCCCTAAAAGGAATAAGTTCCTCAAGACATCAGGGACACCCAAGGGGGGAGAGTCTAGGAAAGGCACTCTTGTTTGTTGGAAGTGCAAAGGATCCCATTATCCAAGGGATTATCACTATCTTAGGAATCGATGCTTCTTTTGTGGAGAAAGTGGGCACAAAATCAATAGTTGTCCAAAGAGGCTAGGAGTAACATGCTTTATCTATAACAAAGAGGGACATGTATCGACTACTTGTCCTCAAAGGACTTAAGCAAGAGGAGCTTCACAGTCGAAGGGAACTAGTGGATCTAAGGACAAGAAAGAAGAAAGTAATCAAGAAAGTAAATCTACAGGTGCTGCCCAAATATTTGCCATGCATGGGACTTCCATAATCAACATTAGATCGTTGGAATAAAAGATTTCTTAATCAAGTTAGTAACTGGAAAATAAATGGTAATTAAGAACAATACAAGTGAAAGACACCTCTACATATGCACTCTTTGATACTAGTGCTACGCATTCCATTATCAACCTGAGTTTAGTAAAAAGAGCTTGCTATTATGTTGAGGCGATGGATAAAAGTTTAGAAATCTCAACTCCTACTGGATGTATGGTTTGTAATCGAGATAGCAGAAGAGGATATCCGTTGTGGATAAATAACCAAGAAACCACTACTGACCTTATAGTGGTGGATATGCAGAAGTATGATTCCATTCTAGGGATGACTTGGATGATTGTTGCTAAGGTTAAAGTGGATTGTCAACGTAAGACTATTTATTTATAAATTAGGAAAGGAAAAGTGGAGTTTTACGGGAAAGGTACTCAGAGTGATCAAATGGAAATAAGAGCCATTGAAGTGTTGGGAGAAAAAGATAACAAGATGGAAAAGAGCATAATGTATCCTTTAGACAACGGGATAGGAAAGATTGATCTTTAGAGTATTCGAATAGTGTGTGAATTCTTTGATGTTTTTCCTGATCATCTACTAAGGCTATTGCCTTAAAGAGAAGTTGAGTTTGCCATAGTCATGATGCCAGAAACGATGCCAATATCAAAACCACCTTATAGTATGACACCTACGAAATTAAAAGAGTTAAAAACGCAGCTGCAAGAGTTATTGGATAAAGGGTTTATTCACCTCAGATTTTTGCCATGGGCAGTCCCTGTGTTGTTTTTTAAAAAGAAAGATGGATCTATGAGGCTTTGTATAGATTATAAAGACTTGAATAAGGTCCCTATTTAGAATAATACCCTCTACCAAGAATAGATGATCTGCTCAATCAGTTGTGTGGAGCAAAAATGTTTTCTCATGTTGATCTAAGGTCTGGATACTACCAAATTCGGATTAAAGCTGATGACATACCTAAGACAACTTTTTAGATGTGGGATGGTCATTATGAGTTTCTGGTTATGTCCTTTGGGTTGATGAATGCACCAGTGATCTTCATGGACTTGATGAATAGGGTTTTTCGATTGTTGCGGATATGTGTGTGATAGTTGTCATTGACGACATCTCAATGTACTTTGCTTCAAATGAATAGCATGATGAGCATCTACGCATGATGTTACAGCTTTTGCGAGAAAATAACTTGTTTGCTAAGCTATCAAAGTGTGATTTCTAGTTAAGACAGATATCCTTTCTTGGACATGTAGATCCTGAAAAAGTTAATGTTGTTGTTGAATGGGAAAGGACTAGAACAATATTTGAAGTGAGAAGTTTCTTAGGTTTGGTAAGGTATTATAGAAAGTTTGTTCAAGACTTTCCAAGATAGCTTTACCTTTAACTCAATTTACCAAGAAAAGTGAAAAGTTTGAATGGAATGAAAGGAGAGAATGGAGTTTTCAAGAGTTAAAGAAAAGGTTGATATCAACATTGATATTGGTTTTACCTACTAATGAGGATTCTTTTTCCAAATATAGTGATTGTGTCGAAGTTTGGGTTAGGAGGCGTGTTATTGCAAAGTGGAAAAGTGATTGTATATGCATCAAGGCAGTTAATGCCACATGAGACAAATTATCTGACGCATGACTTGGAACTAGCAGCTATTATTTTTGCTTTGAAGATATTGTGACATTACCTGTATGGACAGAAGTGTGAAATCTACAAAAACCATAAAAGTTTGAAGTATCTGTTCACTTAGAAGGAGTTGAACATGAGACAACGTAGATGGCTAAAGCTGATTATGGATTATGACTTAAGCATCAACTGTCATCAAAGAAAGGTTAATACAGTTGCGGATTCTTTGAGTTGTAAGAGTCATGGAGAGGCAACCTCGATGATAACAAGACAAAAAGAGCTCATAAGAAAGTTGAAAGGATGGATTTGGAATTTATCTTGCAAGATTTGAAGGTTTAGATTATGAATCTGGTTTTAGAACCTACCTTGTTGCAAAGGATCAAGGAAGCACAAAAATAAGATTTAGAGTGTCAAAAGATCATCTCACACAAGGAAAGTTTGAAGAGTTTCATGTGAATGGAGAAGGAGTCCTAAGGATAAATAATATATTATGTGTGCTAAATGATATAGCTTTAAGGAAAGAAATTATGCATGAGGCACATTTCTCAAGGTATATAGTTCATTCAGGTGAAACTAAGACCTATCAAGAGCTTAAAAGTGTATATTGGTAGAATGGAATGAAGAGGGATATAATAGTTTTTGTCACTCAATGCAAAATCTAGCAAAGGGTGAAGGCTGAACATCAAAGACCAGGTGGGTTGTTGCAACCTTTACCTATCCTCGAATGGAAGTAGAATCATGCATTGATGGACTTTTTAAGTTCTTTACCAAATGAGTGCAGGATATGATAGAATATAGGTAGTTGTAGATCAGCTCAATAAATCTGCTCATTTTCTATCCATCAATATGACTTATCCCTTGGAAAAGTTGGAACAAATATACATCAAAGAGATCATTAGATTGCATGGTATGCCATAGGGATTGTTTCAGATTAGGACCTAAGGTCTGTTTCAAAGTTTTGGGTTAGTTTATAAAGAGGCATGGGAACTTAGCTAAAGTTTAGCACTGCATATCATCATCAAACAAATGGACGAATAGAAAGAACAATACAAACTTTGGAGGATATGCAAAGAGCATGTATGCTAGAGTTTAAAGGAAGTTAAGCTTAACACTTGCTACTGGTGTAGTTTGCATACAATAATAGCTTTCATCCTAGCATTAGAATGTCACCATATGAGGCTTTGTATAGACAAAAGAGTAGGTCACCTCTGTTTAGGATAATTTGGAATGAGTATCCATTGGACCTAAACTAGTGCAAGAGACAATTGATATAGTGGCAATAATCAAAGAAAGAATTGAAGAGGCACGAGATCAGCAAAAGAGTTAGGCAGATATAAAACAAAGGGAGCTTGAGTTTAAAATAAGAGACCATGTGTATCTTAAGATCAGACCTATCAAAAGTTTGTATAAAGAATAGTTGTAAGGGAAGTTAAGCCCCAGATACGTTGGACCTTTTGAGATCTTAGAAAGAGTCAGAAATTTGGTGTATCAATTGGCACTTCCACCCAACCTTCCAATGTACACAATGTCTTCCACATGTTAGTTTTGCAAAAATATGTACCTAATCCTGATAAGATGATTAAGCTGGAGCCTATCCCACTCAAGGAAAACTTGACATATGAAAAACATCCAGTATGAATCTTGGATTCTAAAGAGCAGACTCTTTGGAACAAGAAGATTAGATTTTTTAAAGTGTTGTAGGTTCTACAAACTAAGGAGGTTACATGGGCATCTGAAGAAAACATCAGAAAAGTTTATCCGCAATTGTTTGTTAAACCACGTACATCTTAAGCTTTGAGGACAAAGCTTCTTTTAAGGGGAAGAGGATATAATCATTAGGTTTTTGTCATAGTATGAGTTAAAAAATTTAAAGAATTAAAATCTTTAATGCTTTAGTTAAGTAAAAAACAGTTCAAAAATAATTTACGAGAAAACAAGACACTAGATAATAATTTCAAATTTGCTTTCATAAGTTTTGAAGCCTAAATCTCATCCTTAATTTTGGTGTCCTTAAATAATAAATATTTTGGTAGTATATAAATTAATGTTCATCATATATCATAATCTATTTGTTTTATATACATTAAAGGTTTTTATCTTCATTTCTTATAATTGAATCTTTTTCTAAAATTACCAGATATTTTGTTACAAGTTGTTCACCATAAATTTCAAAGCATGGGTAAACTGTCCTTCTTTTAATAAAGTTTCTTTCATTAATGTTGAAGTGACAATTCCTAATTAAACCATACTTACTTTCTTTTACATATAAGAAAAGCAATAGGAGATTTGAAAGTTTACACCAACTAAACATCATTGTTTTTGGGAAACATACATAATATTTTGGAGATCTACTTTTCTAACATAATTTTTGTTATGCACCTAAAATCGTTTCTTCAAATTTTCACATTGCTAACTCAAAAAACCCAAGATATCATTTACAAGCTTTACACCTAGTGCTTTGAAAAGGAGGAAGTGACGTAATCTTGAAAGGCACAATAGGTAACTTTGTTTACTTTATTTTAAAAGTAACAAGAAGTATCTTTATCAAATACACTAGTACATGTGCACATTTTATCGTTCACATGTGAAACATTGTTTTTAACAAATGTTATAAATAATTAAAAAAAACTAAGATCAAGCGTAGTTTGCTAAGGAATGATAAAAATATATAAAAGCCTACTTCATGAGTTTGTTTAGGTTAGAATTGTAATATGTTTATTAGAAGCTTATGAACAGAACTAACTTAGCTTAGTTAAATAGAGAATAACAGAACATGCAATGTAATAACGTAAAACTACCTTAAAACTGAAGGTCGAATATAGGGTTAAGAATAAGAAGATAAAGTCTCGTATTAGATTAGTGAGTTATATAAACTTGTTATGATAAGTTATTTTTGTATGTGTTTTGGTACAAGTATCTATTGAGGAAAGGGTTAGTAGTGGGATGGAGTAAGTTCGATTGTTTTTTTGTAAGTGTGTTGGAGATCACGACCTAGTTTTTCCCTTGAGTTAGAACAATGGGAGACTTTGAGTAAGAATCGAGGGGTGTAAGTTAACACTCAGTGTTAGTGACGGCCCAAAGTCGAGGCCTCAACGTACCCCACGATTGAAGCTAAGGGAAGTCACGGCTAAGAAAAAAATTTAAAGTTCGAGCAAAGCCCTAGTCATAACCCAAAACCGAGCCCTTAACTTGACCCACAACTGAAGCTATGGGCTTTTTGGACGCCCTTAACTCCCAATTTGTTAAGGCATGAGCCTAGTTTTGAGTAGCAATGCACCCCACGACCCTTCCTAAGTGACATGTTACCTAACCTAAGTAGTAAACAATGGAGAAGAACGTACGTTAAGAACTTTATAATGAGAATCTAAGACACGTAAGCTCTGATAAGAGTAATTTCTCAATTATATGTATAGTTATGAATGCTTATTGTTCTATAGAAACTTTCAACCAAGATCTAAAGTTTCTAATAGACTACTATGATCTCTAAGTAGGATTCATAGGTGAGTAACTTGAATCTTATCATGTTATTGTGCTTGTAATATAGATGTACTTGTCTCTACATGAACGTAATTGGTTTTGTGTGGGGATGGGAATGACGTATGTTGTATGGTGTTTGGATAAGTGATAAGCTTTAATACTAGAAGTGTAACCAATTTCCTGTTATTGTGGTGTAATGTATATTGATGTTTGTTTGACCATTGTTTGGTCACTAATAACATGGTCTAAGTCTTATCTAACCCTTAATCTAAAATGGACATGCATTACATGATAGCATACTATATTAGCATGGTACCCACGTCACGTATTGATATTTCGATTCTATGGCAATGCCTTGTCACGTTAGCGAATTTAGTGGGGTTATCATATGGTTGTTAGCCCCATGGAAACTAAGCAGGCACCAAAGGATGTCTCCTGAGTTGGTGTTAGCTTTTAAGGTGTTGATATTTAGGTTTGTTGAGGTTCTAAAGTGAAGTTGAGACTATGTTGCATATGTATATAAGCATATATATATATATAATATTAAGTAAATTTGGAAAACTTCTCCTTCTTTATTTCGCAATCTTTCCTAGGGGTAGACTACTTGAACTAGTCTTTCAACCCCCAAGAAATGACATAAATCTTCATTGGTTTGGATTCTGATCATCCAAACTGTGCATTTCATATGTTGAGTGTGGCATCGCATATGGTTGAAACTAAAACTTATCTGGCATTTGTTTGTTGTGTGGTCTGATCATGCTATCTCACTGAGTTGTAATGTGCTCACACTCCTAAAAACTTTATGTGCTTACAGGGATCTCTAGAGTTGATCCATGCTTGAGGTGAAGGGATGTAGTAGACTTTAAGGGAGAACTAGGGCTTGAGTGAGTGTTGAAGAGAGTTTCTTTTGTATAGAAATATCTTATGCTTGTTTCCTATAAGTTTGTAAGACCATTTGGGAGCTTAACCTGTAAACCCCCAAATTTTTCGAGAATGGTTTTGGAATACCGAATCGAAACCCTAAAGACTGACCCAAGTTGAAACCGAACCTTAAACAATTTCGATCACGGGATTTCATAAGAGAAGATTCATTAATCATTCGGCACAAAATCCAATCATGAGACAGCCTATCTAGCCGATCCCTGATGTAAACCCCTTAATTTTTAGGGTAAAGTTAGATTAAACCCTAACCCTAGTCAAACCAAAGTTTCAAAAGTCAATAAAGATCAAGACAATCAAACAATTTCAACTCAGCAATCCCGCGCCCTCAAACCCTAGAAAATGAAATTGAGTTAATGGCTTATAAGAGTTCGTAATAATATAGGGTAGTATAAAAATATTAGATTCGTGAATTTCGAGTGTCCTTTGGACTCAAACGGGATCAATTCTTGAAAAGCATGTCTCGGAACTCAGAATAATAAAAATATTCCAATAACACCAAAAGACGCATAATTAAACAAGGATTTCAAAAATATCACTTTTAGAATTTTTCGATAACTAAAAATATCAGATATAGCTTGTTTACACGTATTTTTATTACTACCGGTATTTTATTTATCTAGTCTACTATTCATAGTACTATTTCTACTATTTATTACTATTTCACTATCTCTACTTTTTCTTACACCTATTTCTTACTACCTATACACCTATTTCTTATACTTTTACATTTCCAATACAACTTTATTCACATTAAACCTTACACATTATACTTTTCTTTACAAAAATTACAAAACAAACAAAATATCCTCCCTATCTCTCTCCCTTCATGCGCCGACCATCTCTCTCTCTTCCTCTATATTATTTCTTTTTCAATATATTTTTTACATCTAAATTCCACTCCAAAATTCTATAAATACCCCATTCCTCATTCATTCTTTCACACATTCATTCTAGATAACAAAACTCTACCAAAAATTCCTCTCAAAACCTCTCTCCAACAATCCCCTCTCAAAACACTCTCTACCATCCACTACTTTTCAAGAAAAATAACAAAACCTATTCATCTCTGTTCAAATCCTCCATTAAACCTTAGGTAAAAATCCTAACTATATTCTTTATCATGTTCATACAACCTAGCATGAGCTTAGTGTATGTTTCTTAGACTCATGAGAGTTAAAGAAGCAACAATATGTTCATGTTCCTATTTTACATTATGTTATTATGTTGTTGTTATTATTATTTGCTCTAATCTAACTTCTATATAGAATTATGTATATTATGTATATATATTTCTTTAGAGCATATAAGCTCACTTGTTATTTATTTATTTTCATGCTTTGTAATTTATTTATTTCATGCAATTTATTAAAACTAGTCTTTCTAGTCTTGGACTTGTTCATATCAAGTCAAAACAATTTTCTTTTCTTTTCTTTTCTTTTCTTTTGGGACTAGTCTATTCTTAGTCTCTGGTTGCCTTGATGAAGCTAAGGCTCCCAATACATGATCGAGATACCATGATGAAGCTAAGGTTCCCAATGCTTAACCTTATTTTCATTACTTTATTTGCTTATGAGTATTTCTTTCTATCTTATTATGCATTACCCTTACTTTTACATTGCTACATAATCATATTCATACATGATTAGAATGTTGTTTTCTTAAATAAAAATAAAAATGGGTTCTTTCTTAAACAAAGGAAAAGTGAACTAGATTTCTTAACAAATGATTTTTCAACAAAAAAGTCTAAGCATTGTTTTTAATAAATTCTTTTCAAAAGCTTAAGTAAGTTAATCATAAGTTTTAAAGTATTAGTACCCAAGATTTCTTCAAATGAAGGAACTTATTTCTTTTATAAATCAAAACTAAATACTCCATAAGGATAGAATTTTTAGCATTGAACTTAAGATTTTAACTTAACCATATCTTTTATAAGACTTAAATAGGTTCACTATAAACTTTGAAAATCATATACTAAGAAAGTTTCTTCAAAACTTAAATTTTATATTGTTATTCTCTTTTCAAAATTAAAATGAAATTTTGCTAAGTTCTAATGTTAACAATTCTTTATTAAGAAAGCTTTTCTTATAAACTTGTCTAAAGGAATTATTCTACCACTTGACAAATATTAAGAATAAAACAAGTTTTTCAAACTAACGTAAAATCAACTCACTATTTTGGAAACCAACTTAGAAAAATAAAATTTGCCAAGAAAGTACAGTTTTAAAGATACATTTATTTTCTAAAGAAGAAAAAGGATATAAAAATAAGAGAGAAACATACATTTAACACAACTCCAAATATTTGACCACACCAACAACTTAAGGAAATTTTTGAAAAACCTATTTTTCAATCACTAGAAATAAAATTAGTAGATAACTTAAAGAACCAAATTTTTGGAATGAATTTACTTTTGAAAATTGGGAAAATGAAATCATAATAGGAAAACACTCACTCATAACAACTCAAATATATTTTAGTTTTCCTTCTAACAATTCGAAAAAGAGAAGTTTTCAAAAGTTTTATATTTTAAAACCATTAAAGACAGATTGCTTATGAAATATCAATATTGAGACAATACTACAAAAATCATGCATACATATGAGTAAATATATGTTCAAAGGATTTTTCAACTATATAAATGTCCATATATTTTGCTTAAAGATTTTTTAGTAAAGAAAAGTTTGGAAAAATCATATTTTGTGAACTATAAATTCGTAACTATTCTGTACCGTAGTAGTTTGCAACCAAATGGCTTTTTATAAAAGAAAAACCTTAGAAAATGGATATATCTTTTCGAGTAGGTAGAAAATGGTATATCATATGCGGAATTCCGAGTTAAAATGATCAAGTTATGACCATTTTAAGTTGGAATTACCCTCTATACGAATTTTAATGATCTTATGACATAGTTTTTGATAAGTACCATAGAATCAACAAGAAATACTCATTATGGGTATTCTTCTTAATTAGGTGATCTTGAGGAGGAGTGTTCATACCTTGAAGATTATTTCAATTAGTAAAAATACCGATCGACTCATCCATAAAAAAGAAGTGTCCTCATAGTCGAGTGAGTTTATTTCCTACCTTTTACGTACTTGGCTGTGCTTGTAGCTAGAGGCAGTAGAAGTAGGAAATGATGAAAATGAATAATATATGATAATATTGGTTGCAAGAATGCTAGGTATACCAATACATGAATCGTTGTTAATTAACTTATGTTTTACTATTATTATGTTGGAGTGTGTGTAAATTTTGTGATCACCTTTAAATTACTCTAATAATATATTATGATTTATATTAATTGATTCATGCATATTACGTAGTTAGTTTCATCTCATGAGCTACTGTACTTGATAGGACAAGAGTATAGTAGTCGGGTTTGCAGGAGCCATAAATTTGCAAGATGGGCGAATAGGAGCTTGAAAGAACTATTTCAAGATGGGCGAGTAGGAGCCTGAAATAAACTACATAAGTTGGATTTTAAATATGGGTTTTAAGGAGTCTGAAACACCTAACCCTGAATGGAGGGGTAAATTCATTCAAACATATGATTTCTGATAGATCATATGTATTGCTTAATGCATTCATATGCTTGTTTAATAACTTGTTTGAAATTATTTATACAAGTACATTGATTCAGGAATATTCTTACTAAGCTAGTTATGCTTATGCTCCGATAGACTTTTGTTGTATCAGGACCAATACCTTTATGCCCGAGGACTTCATATACTCGAGTCGGATTATGTTTTGGGGAGCTTCTGGAATCTTTTGAAGATCTTAGACTAAATATCCTTTAATAGCTTTTGGTGTTAGTATTGTTTCCTTATGTGAAAAACTAAGACGATATTATGATTGTTTGGAGATTTATAGGGGAAAAGCCCCTAAGATAATGTAAGGATTATATTCTTATAATGTTGAAATGAGATGGTTATCTAGAATTCTTGTATGATGTATTTACTATCTTGAACTGTACATCCCATCGATGTCTCCTATTGTTGTGATAGAGGTTTACATATGGTGTTGAAACTTTTGCATGACTTCGGGAAGTCATTCTTAAGTTTTAATCCCGCATATGGTGGACTGCCACGTTTAGGGTACCCTTTGGGACGTGACATAACCCAAGTTATATATAAAAGTCGTCTTATATGGAACTTATATGTATAAAAAATTTCTTATCTTGACAACCTCACAATCCCATTTAAATGTTCACTCCATAGAGTGTCCTACTAGTTTGATGCTCATAGAATTTTCTTAAAAGGCCCTAGTTGGCCTATTTAAATATGATGATTTCTAATTTGTTGCAAAAAGGAGCATCAATACTGCTAGGGTGCCATGTTGGGGTATGATAACTTCACTAAAGATGAACTTTCTTTTTACGCAGTCTTAGTCCATTCCTGACATGAGTTATTCCTACATAGAACTATATGGGTATGAACTAAATCATAGCTTAGCGAATAACAAGACCAGACACATATTAAATAATTGCCAAATAAGTATTATTAACATACATATGCAATGCAACACTCAGTCGTATGACATGCACAGTTTGGATGACCAGAATCTAAACCAATGAAGATTTATTCCCTTTCTTGGGGATTAAAGGACTAGCTCAAGTAATTCCCATCTAAGAGAGACTAAGAACTAAGGAAAGAGAAAATCCTTTTCAAACTTATTTCTTATTTTTATATATACATATGCAAAATATAACCTCAACTTCACCTTATAACCTCAAAAACTCCATAAGTATTAATATCTTACAACCAAGTCCAACTAAGTCAACATCCTTCGATGCTTACTTAGTTCTTATGGGCCAACAACCTTATGGTAACCTTAACTAGATTGTTGGACTCGCCAAAACATTACCATAGAATTGGAATGTTAACAAGTGAAGTGAATACCCTGCTAATGAAAGTATGTTGTCATGCAATGCATGTTTGTTTAATTAAATAACCAAATAGTATTAGGTTCGATTATTAAAGCAATTATTTCATAATAGATACTCCTCAACAACAACAACTCAATTATTACAAGCAATGTGTGGTCACTTTTGCTTTAATAATTTATCAACCAAACAATCATCAAACACTAAACAACTACCTAATCCCCCACACACATCTAGTTATACCTATTTTATTAAATGTGCAACTACATTACAAATACAAACAAGATGATAAGGTCAAAGTTACCCAGCTGTTATTCTGGCAGGCTAAACCATAGCAACTTCTAAGAAATCCAAGGATTATTCTACTCTTCATATGAAAAAGAAATGATACACTTATTACTTTTCTTAGTATATATTCTATCAAATTTTAGTATACAAACCCATTTTTAGTTCATTATTCTACACTTGATTGAAAGAAAGACTTATATTAAAAACTTATTTGATCAAACACTAAATAAGAACTCTATCATGGTTGTGAAAATTATCCTGCCAAGATACAAATAGTTCTCCATTGTCTGTCAAATATTTCTTTTCTTTTATTTATAATCTTTTATTATAAAACATCATTCTTCTTTATTACTCGTTTAAGTATTTTAATGAATTATCAACTTACATGAAAAACTCACTTTAGCAAACATACATTTGAAACAACATATTCTCTTTATTATTTATGGTCTAACCTATCATATTACAATTATATTATCTCTAAACTATTTACAATTTTTAAGTCTATTTTAATTTAATTTAGCCAAATTGCTTAATGTTACACCCCAAAAGGGTATCTTAAACGTAACAGTCCGCCACATGCCATATAAGACTCTTGAATTACTATCCGAGTCCTTCGGGAGTCTTGTATAGATGTAAGGCGCCCCTTTACGACAATAGAATACTCTATTCAATGGAGTTAAGAAGTTTAATGCGGCATTCCGTAGCCTTAGATAATAAATCAAACACATACATAAAGTTACAAAGTCTAAGGGGCATTCCCCTGCAAAAAAATATTAAAGGTCCATTACAGTCATCCAGAGTCTTTTCGGTTTCCTATAGAAGTCTAAACAAAACCGAATACAACTTCTAAAGGAAACGCCTAGCTCATGTACCTGAGCTGTAGCCTGCCTTGGCCTAAGTCAAATGAACTCGTGCTGTAACAAGTAAAAACTATAGAGGCGTAAGCTACACTAGCTTAGTGAATGAAAACTTTCATATCGCAATTAAAACATAACATTCAAGCAAGTGATTAATCAATCAAGTGTAATGCATCAAACACGTGAATTCAACAAACATATGACCAGCCGGAAATCATATGTGGATGGACTTGCGCCCTCCATCCCGGGTTAGCAGATTAATGAATCCTGCAGTACGACGCTGTTTAGGCTCACGGTCAACCAACTCATATATTCGTTTTATGGATCACGATTAACCAACATATTCGTTTTATGGATCATAAAAAACCAATAAATGCTAATGCTTCATCCCCATCGTGATATGAATGAGTTCAAGTTTATCTTTGATGTCTAATAATCAGTTAAACCAATTCTTTTAAGTGATCAAGCAATACCCGCAGACAATCATTTCTAACTTCTATACAAACAACGGGTTATCACCCGACTTCGATATTCTTTAAATTCAACTTCACCTAACAACAGCAGACAAATATAATTCCCAAATAACCCCATCGTGCATATTCATTTTTATCTTTACTTAGCAACTAGTGCATCTATCATTACACTTACAAGCAATAATTGAAATTGGAAGTGTTACTCACTCAGCCATGGTACGCCGGTCTCTTAGTAGTAATAATCGGTGGTATGGACTCGTCGGTCTCGGGATCACCTACCAAATAAGAATACCCTAATGAGAGCTTCATCACTTAACTAATTCAAACTATGTATCAAAACTAAACAAAATCGTGATTTTCGCTATTTGTGGTAGTTCCGACTTAAAACGGCCATAACTTGATCATTTTAACTCGGAATTTCGCAAATTTTATATTGATTTCTATCTACTTCAAAAGATATATCTATTTCTAATATTATTATCAAGTTTTGAAAACATTTAGATCAGGGAACAGAGGGATCTGATCTGATCTGTAACCTTTTTCATTTCCGAAAAATTGTTTTGCACTTGATCAAAATGTATCTAGTTGATGATTCATGTGTATATAAAATATGAATGAGTTCCTAACATGAATGACATGTGATGAGTCCAATATATGCATGATCTAGATGATTTTTTACAATGAAAATTTTGAGAACTCCTAAATCTTACAAGACTCTAACAACAACTACTTCTTGAAAATCCAATTTTCCAAATTTGGCATCTCATTAGTGTTTCGGGATTTCATTCTTAGAATTTCCTTGTTACCTAAATAAAAATGAGTCTTCATCATCTATATTATCCAAGACCTTCATTTCCACATAAAAACTTACATTTTTCACTTTGCAAGAATGTTTTTAAATAGGCTTTTCACAAAAATCCGAATTTTGGAAAAATCCATTTTTTGCATGTTTCCTTTGAGAAAACTTGTATAATGCATCAAAATTTAAGGCTTTACTATATCCATTACCCAAGGACTTCATTTAACACATAAAACATTCATTTTGAGGTTAATACTAGGTGTTTACATAGGCATCATCTAAAGTTACGAATTTTACAAGTTGAACACTAACTCAAAATTTTTCATCTTAATTCCACTACTTGTTTAACACATTACTCATATCCAAACTCTTTTTAACTTATAAAAATCATTACTTAATGATACCTATTGCTTATACCCTTCATTTTTCATATAAAATATGAGTTTCAAAGTGGTTACAAGGGTTTTTAAAATAGGTCTTGAAAATCATACGAATTTTCCTTTGAACATTTCTAACAAAAACCTCTTCTTTTCAAGTTCCTTGTCTTATCTTCATAAAGATCTACCAACTATCACATTTATATATACAAGACTAAGCCTTTATGAACATTAATGCATGAAAACACAAAATATCCATATGAACATGAATGTCAAGAAAAATATGAGTGTCTAAATGCTAGATCTACTACTTATAGTGCATGAAAATGAGTTTAAAGACATGAACATATATTTTTCATGCAAGATGTCTACTTTTATATGCATGAACATAATAATACTTCAACAAAAACTCATTAAACACAAAATTTACTCTTGTGATGGCTTGATATTCATGTATTAGTGTTTTCTTATTGCTAGCATTTGCTCATGGGGACTTAAAGTGAAAACACACAAATAGTCTTGCCATTACAAGATTATGTAGTAATAAAGCTTGAAAATATCACCTAAGGAAAGATTTGAAAGAAATGGAGAAGAAATGAACTTTTGTGTGTGTGTTGTTGTGTGAGGGAGGGAGTGTCACAACAAGGAGAGGGAAAGAAGAGAGAGTTTTTCCACTTTGTAAAATTTGAAAGAGTAAAAATGAAAAGAAGAATGAAAATGAGTTTATATATTAAGTATATTAGGTTTGTTTGTATTAAAAGAGGAAAAATAAAACAAATAAGGGGGAAATGAGGTTTGGGGGGGGGGGGGGGGGGGGGGGGGGGGGGGGGGGGGGGGGGGGGTTGCCCCGCCACTATAAGGGAGAGAGAGGGTGAGTTGATTTATTTAAATTTGTAATTTATGTAATAAAATGTATAAATGTAATAATTAGTAAGAAACAAAATTTTCTTCGAAAAAAAATAATGAGTAGTTGTAAGTGTAAGAATAGGGCATGGGTAGTGTGTAGTGTAGGTTGTACTTGTGAATAGTGGTAAATAGTAACAAGACATCTACTTTACCGGTAGTAAAGGAAATACGGGAAAAAGGCTATAGCTGTAATTTTATAGCCCCGAAAAATTATAAAACTTATATTTTTGAAATCCTTATAAAATTTCGGTTCAAATAAATATTTCGGAATATTTTTCTGAGTTTCTAGTCTCGAGGCTTGATTTCCGTAATGGGGCTCGGGAAGGCCCGGAATGGAAAATTTTCCGAAATTAAAACTTTCTAAGGTTTGAAATATACTTTAAAACAATAATTTACATTGATTATTTTATAAAACTTCTTTTGTTATGAAACCAAAGGAAAGTCGGATCTAGGGTTTCTAAGCTTCTCTCACTAAGCTTGAACTAGACCGATTTAGGGTTTTGCTTTTTTTGGTTCTCGGAGTTTACTTGACTACTAGGAAAACCGGGGTTTACAATTAAGCTTAACCAATTTAATTCATTTAAGTTCATTGAAGTTCATTAGGTTAAGTTGAGCTTAGAACTATTAACTAATTCATTTTTAACTCATTAAGATTAGTGATGCTATGTTGGATTTTAAGATAATTAACTAAGCTCATTCTATACTTAAAATTTACTATTAAATCTAATTAGATGTTAAGCCTATTATATTTTAAGTCACATTTAATAAAACATAAATTAACTTAATTAGGTTGTATAGAATTAATCATTTAATCTAATTATTAAGTCACATTTGCTTGTTCTACTAAAACATTGTTACATATCCTGTAAGATCTTAGTTAGTTTAATTCACTTTAGTTCACTAATTTTATCAAGTTAACTTGGACTTAGGTTCATTAACTAAGCTCATTTTATAAGCTTAAGTTCCATGTTGATCTAAATTAGTTACTAAACATATTAATTCACTTAACCCATTCATAATTATTCAAATGCTAACATATTACATCTTATAGCATTCATCTATTTCATTTTATCTTTCTTTCTTTCTTTCTTTCTTTTCTTTTCTTTTTTATATAAGATAGGGCATAGATCTTGCTTGTAATGGAGGTCGTGATCTTCATCATGCCCTTTATCATGCCCGTGATTAGGGAAATATGATCAAAGAAGATCACACCCCTTGTCATGTTTGTGATCTAGGTCATTATCTTCGAAAATTCTTAATCTGAGAAGATCACGGGCTGCATCACGCCTATGATGCATAAGGTACCAGAGTTACATTTTTCCTTGCTTTTTACTTGAAATTTAACTACTTACTACTAAGTTCATTCACAAAATCTAACATAAAATGAAATACCCTAAATCTATACCTAGTTGAATTAGAAATGGCTTAATTGAATAATGTAATAGGTAGTTAAGTTTAAACTTGAATTAGAATTTAATTTAGAAATTTAAATTAGATAGTTTAAATAGTTCAAGTAAAATAAACAATGAATTAAGATTAGATAACTTGGCATAATTAAATTAGTAAATAGATTTGAATTGAAATTTAGATTTCAAATGATTTTATGTTTCTCTAGATCATCTATTTTCGTCAATTACTTTTTATTATAAATCAAATTATCTAATTAGTCTCCAATTATTCTTTTAAACTCCTTTTACTTCAAATTCAAATTCCTAAATCTTAAAACAAACATTTTAGATGTTTTACCAATTCCTAGATTCTTGGATTTTAGCTAACTTTCATTTCCTCAAATCCCTATAATTTCTTAGTTCATCCATTCAAACTATTGATTTCTGCTAAATAGATTCTCAAATTATTTTTTAATTTTTTTTTCCTTATCTTTACCTTTTCCTTTCCACCTACCATCTTGCCCTTCTTCTTTTCCTTTTTCATTCTTATCTTCGGTTCTTTTTCTCTCTTTTCTTCTTTTTCATTTTCTCTTCTTATTCCCTCAAACCATCATCTCAAATCTTAAGTTCAAGGAAATTTTAGAAGGAATCAAAATAAAAAACGAAGATAGGAGATGGAAAATAAGCTTAGGATAGCTTTAACAACAAGAAAAGAAGAACAAGTAGCTTATAAATTGCTAAAAGTGTAAGTTAAGTTATTTTCTTGTTTTATTTGTTGCTCATGCATGTATATGATGTATTAAAGTTAGATGTATGTAAGGTTTTGCTAAAGTTGATAAAGTAAGAACATAGGAACATATGTGTTAAATCTTAGATATATGATCAAACATGATAGAACTAGGATTAAGATGAAATATGAAGTAAAAGCATGAATAGAGATGTTGTAAATCATAGTCCTAAATCTGTATGTTGATTATAAGATGTTAGATGCTGAAAATATGATGTAAAACAAGTGGTAAAATAGGTTAAGTTTTTAAAGATAAAAACAGGATAAGACTAGGATTGAGATGAAATATGAAGTAAAAACATAAATATAAATATTGCAAATCATAGTTTTAAGTCTACATGTTGATTATAAGATGTTAGATGTTGAAAATATAATGTAAAACAAGTGGTGAAATAGGTTAAGTTTTCAAAGATAAAAATAGAACAAAGAGCACGAGGAAAACATGAGGGACTATATTTAGTCATGCTATTTATTTTTAATTCACCAGAGAAGAAACACGACTGGAACACGACCAATTGTATCTAATCGTGCTTCTCTTTGTTTCATTTTACATATGGATTTTCAAAACAGTATGGCTAGAATATGGCTACTCCAATCTCCTGGTGTTTCTTTCTGTTTCTGTGTGATAATATGTTAAGTAGAACATTACTAAAACACGACCATATGTATCTTGTCGTGCTTCTATCTGATCCTTGAACACTTTGCATACTTATGAAACATAACTAAAACATGACACATTGTATCCCACCATGTTTCCCTCGAATCTTTGAGTGATAAAACATCAAGTGAAACATGGTACAAACATGGCTTATTATATCACTATGTGCTTCTCAATAGTTTTCAAAACAAAGCAAAACATGATGGGAACACAACTTGTTGTATTTGATCGTGTTTCTCCTTATGCTTATGCACGAGTGAAACACGGCTCGTGTATCTACCCGTGTTCTTCATAAAAATTTGAATAAAATAAAAATAAAACAAAATGAAATAGATAAATGATGGTTAATGTGTTATGTTAATTAATTTAATTATTAGGAATGAGTTAAGCAAATTTATAGATTAATAACCAATTGGATTAAATATAGTTTAAAGTATAAAATAAAATTAGTTAATAATCTTAAGTTCAACATAATTTAATGAACCTTAATCAGTTAAAACGAATTAGATATATTAAGTTTAACCAACTTAGTTAAGTTAAGTTATGATTATATAAATGTAACTTGAAATGAAGAGTAAAATAATAGACATAAGTTGATTTGAATCTTAGATATAAAATAAATTGGTTAATGGATCTAAGCTCAACTTGACTTAATAATCTTTAGTAAACTAAAACGAATTAGATTGATTAAGTCTAATCAATTTGGCTAAGACTAATTAAATTAGACTTAACATGGAATTAGCTTAGATGATACAAAAATTAAATATTAGGTCAAATTAATAAACAATATAAGGAATAAGATGTTTTCTAAAATATGATAGACCAAAGCTAGGTTTAATTAAAAATAATTTGGCAGATAATAGAAAACAGTTCATATCTTAGCGGGGTGATTATCGTAGCCATGGCGGGGTTCCTATTTCATATTCGATCAAATAAAAACATGAAATGGATGTTTAATATTTATCCATTCAAATTATAAAATTAAACTTCTTAGTTCTACACATGCTTACACAACCTAGGTTTTTAGATATAAGTTCATACATCCTTAGTTTACAAATTTCATCATTGATCTTACTTATATCTAGCTTTAGTTCATCATATACATGCATGCATAATAAACAAATTAAAGGAACAACTCAGCTTACTTGTTTTAGTAAAACTCAAGCAACTAAAACTTCACTTCTACTACTCCTTAGTTGTTTAAGCTACTTCTCACCTGATTTTCATCTTCTATATTTTTTTTTATCTTTAATTCCTCTTAAATTCTTCTTGAAATTGAGATTTAATTTAATTTTTAACATAAAAAGAAGAGAAAAGGAAGAAGAGAGAAAAAGAAGAAGAAGAAGAAGAGAAGAAAAGGTGGCAGATGGAAAAATAATAGGAAAAAAGAAAGAATAAGGTTTATAAAGATATATTAGGAATATTTATGGGTAAAGAATGCGATTTAAATCTTTAGATGATTATATTGAGTATTAAAAATAATTAGAATGAAATTTTAGAATATATAAAAGTAAAATTAATAACTTGAATTAGAAATCTAGTGTAGAAATAAAATTTGTAAAAACTTGATATTTAATTTATGTTTGAGTCTAAGAATTGATGTTTATGAATAAATAATCGAACTCAAATTTTATGAGGATTAAGAAAATAGAGTTGAGGTTAAAATTACTAAACTAAAGCATTTGAGAAATTTAAATAACTAAACTTGAGAATTTGGGTCATTTATAAATTGAAAGAAAAGGGGCTCAAACTAGTGATTGCAGCGAATTTATTTCATGAAATAAACTAAGACTTAGGGTTCACAAATTTATTAAGCATTTAAATTAAAATTTTCAAGGATTTAGAGATTTGAAATTAAAAGAAATTGGGCTTTAATCAAATATTGGTTGAGAGGATGATGAAATTTGATTTGTTAGGAAAGATTGCTAAAACAATTAAGCTAAATGAAGAGGACATTTGAAATCTCGAATTTCAAGTAATCCATCTACTAATTGATGTTGTCAAATTATCTATTCATAGTTTCTTATTTACTTATTTTGATGTGTATTTAATTAAACTATGTAAGTTCAATTTCTAAACTAATTCTAATTCAAGTTTTGCTATTACTTTTCATTTCTAAGGAAATTTTGATTCAATTATCAAACATTCATATTTACTAAGTTTGAATATTGCAGGTATTATGGTTACATTATTTTGTTCTTTTATCACATTTATTATATGTTTCTCACTATTTTCGTTATTGTAAAGCATATTAAAACTCAATATTATTTTATAATCCTATCATGTTTCAGGTTTTGTTTATTGTATGTTTTATATGATTGCATCATTTTATTCTTTTATTACATTGGTTTGGTGTTTCTTGCTATTTTCATTTTCATAAAACATCTTGGAATTTGATGTTGTTTAGGTTTAATATTATTTCTTTATAAACATCTGTTTTATTCAATATTTATTTCTCAATTTCATAATTTGAATTTTGAAATGTTTCTTTTAACTTTGCGCAATTGATATTCTATGTAATACAGCACGTATAAAATAATAAGAATTAGTTTAGTGATTTCAACTTTTACTTACTCGATTTTTAGAGAAGACTAGACTCAATAAAGATGACAAACGACTGATAACTTGACTCGACTCAACTTGTCTCTAGACCTAAAATGACACATAATGATACAATATTAACTCACACAACATAACAAACTCAAATTAAAGTTCTAAACTCGCTATCCCATTCTTATCTATATATTATATATATATGATAATGTGCATATAAAATATATAGTGTTTGTATTCTTTTAATCATTAATATCATGTTTTATAACTCTCGTTAGCATGATCATCTTGATAAGATTGTAATCAAGGCCTCATTTTTGTTTTTTTACATATATATAAATTTTACCATTTTATATTTGCAGGGTATTACTGAAAATTTATGGAAAATGTATCTTAAAATTTTTATTGGTAACCATTCAAATTCTTAAATAACAATTAAATTGTTTTATTTTTATATTCTTGAATCGTGAAAAATCGAAAGTCATTCTTGCAACTTTTCCTAAAACCTTTTAAAAAATTTTACATTATTTACTAAATGATTATTATATTGGAGTTGTATAATTCAGGGTGAGTATGATATTCTTATCAATTTAAGATTATGGCAAACAACCATTAGATCTAGCTTGTGCATGATATCAAGTTCCAAAAAGTATAGTTTTCTTGTTATTAGTTTATCATATCCATTAATAACGTTGTACATATCTGTTATTTTCTTTGCCAATCAAAATACAAAGCCTAAACATCACTAGTCGAACTGAATCATATAATTACTAATATTGGGAGTTTATCACTATCACTTAGAACATTAAAACTTATATCAATCTACAATACCTTCTTAGGATTTTCAAGTCTTTCTTTCTAGCAAGACTCAGCATTTTCCTATCAACTAATACTAAAATGTTAAGAATCTATTAACCACACCTTTAATTTGTTGAAAATGGTAAGAAAAGGATGGAGGGATTCACTTACCGTGGAAAGGATTTCATTTCTTCGAGAATCGAGTGTTTGATGGAGAAAGGATTGGAAGAGCATTGAGAAAGGAGAGTAGAATACTTTTATATAGAATAAGGAATAGGGAAGAGGGTAGATATTATTCATTATTTATTATTTTTATTTTTATTTTTTTCTTGGATTTTATATACATATGTTTCTTAACCATCGTACCCTTGTACATTTTTTATGCTGGGATGAATTGTCCTTGTCTTAAAATTAAAATTACTCTTCTATCCCCATCATATGATTTTATTTATTTAGGTATTTCATTTTGTCTTTTATGTTCAATCAGTTTCAAATTCATATATTTAAAAGAAGAAGAAGAAGAAGAAGAAAAATTCCTATTTTTTTTTGTTGTGTCATTGTTTTTCCTGACTGAATTAAAAAAAATTACATGCAAAACATTATCATGACGCATGGCATATAGATTCAGTTGAGATTAATTGTGAAAATTGATGTTTCATTTGATTGGAAACAAGCAAGATCTTTGTCTTCTTCATATTAATTTTTATTTAGAGGCTACAAGTAAGATTCAAGGATAAATCTTCTCAAAGAAAAGGATTCTAATGCAAGCAAAGAAATGGTTCAAAGAAGCACGAATAGAAGATAGAAGTCAAAAAAGAATTTGTTATTTTATTTTATGTAGTTATTAAGATTTTATTTTGTTTGTATTTCTTAGTTTATAGGATTTTATTTAGTTTTGTTTTATGCAATTGTTTCCTAACTTGAGGTCTTATTTTATGCCTATAAATAAGTTTTGGTTTTAATAAAAAAACTAGGCAAATCAATGAATAATTTTGAAACGAAGAACTATGTTCATGTGGTGTTCGAATTTATACCAAGGTTCATGACTATTTGTAATCAATAGGTCAAGGTTTTCACTATATCAAGGTTCCTGGTTTAATATAACCAATAGATCTATGTCTTCCATATGTTTAATGTCATAGGTTTTTGGGATTATTTTTAGCCAATGGGTCAAAATCTCATATACCTTTGGTTCTTGATTAGCAATTCTCACTCAATACTAATCAATCCAACTATAACCTCATTTCTGCATTGTGGCATTTCCACTACTACATCAAGAAGAGTTTTGATGGAGGTAGAGTTTAAGAGGCCTAAGGAATACTTCTTGGATTTAATTAGATGATCAAAGTGATTGAAGAAGTGCACTTACACCAAGAGAGTTCATTGAAAAACCTAAGATTTAATTTAAGCAAATAATGTCATCAATCACAAGTTAAGGGGACTTACACACATACACATATTGCCAAAAGGCTTGTTCAATTTCCTTTGTAATGGCTAAAATCGTCCATTCAAGATTCCGTTTAGATTTTTTTTTTTTTTTTTTTGTTGGGGGGGGGGGGGGGGGGGGGGGGGGGGGTGGGGTGGGGGTGGTGTTGTGTGGGGTCCACAAGGACTATTACATATGGTACATAGAGCCATTACAATGCGCTAACGCGGGAAATCAAACTCGGTACATAAAAATGCGAACCTGAATCGGATGCCACTAGGTACAGTAGGCCATTTAGATTGTTAATTGATAAAGATTACAATTTCTCATAAGATAGAAGTATCTTTGAATTAAGATATTGATATCTGGGTTAAAATATTAATGATTTGATGAGATTAATATTCTTAATTAATAGATTAAATCTCTATTAATGTGATTGATATTCTATAACCGTGGAATTTATAAATCTCATAAATTAATATGTTCCATTGGAATATTCCTCAACATTTTGTGATGGACAAAAACTATCAATAGAATAGTAATGGGTCCCTTAAGTCATTTCATGAATATTATGCATCATCTTTAATAGAGTTAGAATAGGATTTAGAAATGCCAATAGCCTTGTAACCTAGTGGCATCCGATCCAGGTCCTCTTCTTTGAGGTACTGAGTTCGATTCCTTACGTTAGCACGTTGTAATAGCCTTTATGACCTATTCAAAAAAAATAAAGATTTAGAAACTTTGAAACTCTATAGTTTTCTGATATTGAGCTTTTAAAATCATTAATTGTTCGGTGGTATTTTATTCTTCTATTTCGCTTTATGTTATATCAAATCTATTTTCCTTTATCTTGGTATATTTTATTTGAATGAAAGATTAGTAAAATTAAAGGGACGATATAATAGATTTAGTCTCACTATAGACATGTATAAAGGTTGTTACATTGTCACTGTCTTTAATTGCCATGGATTTTAATATTTTCTATGTGAATTTTTGTTCGCAATGAATATGTACGTAAGTTAGAGCAAAGGATCTTTCATATGATTAGTGATCTTGTTTGTATAATATAATATTGATGACATTTTAACTTGAATACTATAACCATTAAATTTTAGAAGCATACACTTTAAATATTGCTCGTGTTATTTATTGTATAAGCAAATTGTATTTGAAAATTTTTTATCGTACTTTATCTAAAAGTCTAGTGTTCCACATTATTTTTATATAATTAAAATTTAGCCGTAGTAGTTTTAATTATGCAAACTATATGCTAAGTTTGGACCACATATAGCATATGACTTTTATTGTAATTAATACTAAATTTTATACCACAAAACTTTTATGGTATATGTATGATTAATTAGGATAAAATATTAAAATTATATTTCTTAATTCACCCATAAGAATTAAGAAAAGGGATGTAATTTGAAGGTTTTATCATAAAGATAGTTGGATGTAATTTATTAAAAATTATAGCCCAGAGGAAAAATTTTATGTCATTAAATTCATTGTTAAGACATGATTTGCATTGGCAAAACATGATGCATATTTATCTTAAATTTGTTTAATGCAAGCATGTGTGTTAAATTTTATATATTCATCATTTGAATTATTCTAGCATCTAGTGTGATATTCCCAATTGAAAAGCTATAGCTATATGGCATGGAAAGAAATGGTTTTTCACCAATTGGGGTGCATGGACATTGACTATGCTATAAGAAAAGAAAAACTAATCATTAATGAAACATTACTTTAGGAGACAAGGCCCTAAATGAGTAAGGCTGCTATAATAAATAATTTGTAACTTCTAATAAAGGTCTATTTATTTGAACATATTATGATTATTTTTGCATCGTATTTTTTCTTTTTCAAAGAGATATTTATCAATAAATAGATACCAATAAAAAACTAATAATTTTACACATAAACAGATCAAATAGATACAATACAAATATGATATATATATGATACAAATAAGTTATAGATACAGATCTAATACAAATACAGTACAAATAAAAATCAAGCAATCCAAATAGACCCTAAGCATTTACTAGCACCTTAATAACGAAGTTTTTGTCACTAAGGCTCACTATTGTGACAGGTGTGTGGGAGCACTTCATGTAGATGAGGGACATTGCGGCACAATTAAAAACTCTTGAGGTTTATATGTCTAAAACTTTCCTAGTACATTATATTTTGAACACTCTTCCACAGCAATATGGACCCTTTAAAATATCTTATAATACACATAAAAAAATGGATAATCAATGAACTCTGACCATAAGTGTTCAAGAAGAGGGAAGGTTGGTAATGGAAAATGGTGAGAGTGCTATGTTGGGAACTTAATAAGATAATAAAAATAAAGGGAAAAATGGTGCCTCAATGTGGAATAATAGTCAAGCCAAGAAAAAGAGGAGAGGGAAAATGGTGCCTCAATGTGGAATAATAAAAGGAATTGAAGTGCTTCTTTTGCAAAAGTAAATGACACTTGAAGAAAGATTACACCAAATTTTAAAATTGGCCTAAGAAGAAAGGTAAACCAATCTCATTTGTTTGTTATAAATCTAATATGGTTGATATAGATCATAATACATGGTTGATTGATTATGGTGCTACAATGCATATTTCAAATACCTTATATGGTGTGTGAAATCCAAGGAAGACAATGGGAAGTGAACAAAGTACCTTATCAAGAAATAAGATCAATTTTTTTGATGTTGTTGGGAATGGTCCATTATCTGATGGTCTTCTCTCTATAAATCTATAACATGATGCTATGAATAATGTTATGCATGCTCGCACAAGTGTTTTTTTTTTTTTTTTTGAAAGTAAGGAATGCATTAAATTAAGTCAAAACTTGTTGCCTAGTAGCACAGCTTACATATTGCCATAGACCTGATTCTAAATCAGCAAAGGCAAGCAAATCCCCATAAAAGTCTAATACAAAAGATCAAACATAGCAACATCAACTAGACCTGACAAAAACATCCAAAGATTATAAGGAAGACAAGATAAGTGAGAAGAACAAGGTTTATTTATAAACATTTCATCCCGTAGCATCTTCCAAACAATGGCAATAAGAACATGAGCCACTTTAGTCATCTCTTAGTGCTGCCATACCAATTGCAGCATCAATTCTATCTAGAATAAGGCCCTATAAAAGAGAGCAAAAGTAGGAAGGAGAGCAGCAGAGATATCATCATGGGTAATCCATTTAACATCTTAAGAATCATTAATAATGACACAATTATCAATGTTTGTAGTCATAGCTAATGCATTGCTAGAAGATTGCCATAACTAGCTTCAATGGAGAGTGAGCATAGCGCTTCCTCACAAAGACCCCCTTGGCATGTACCATTTAGATCCACTAAGAGACCAGCACAACCAACATAGCTATGGCCTTCCTTAAACATGCTATCACAATAGATACACATCAATTGCTGGGAAATTGGTGGTGCCATGGAGAAGTTAAATCTCAATTTAGCCAAAGCCTTTTTTATTTGAACACCCAAAATTCTGATGTAGCTATCCTAGCTAGTTTAGCAGGAAGTCGTGGATACTCGATCGTCAAAGCAGCAGGATTCCATTCTTTCAAATATGACACAGAAGAACTAGAAAAGCATCGCTAAGGAACCGTGACCTAAGATTTTGAGCTCCAGATAGCTTGGTATTTGTTTCCTGCCAATGCAAAAGGTTAAGGGTTGAAGGCAGAGTAAAGTTTAGGTTTGCCGCAGCAAAATGGTCCCAAATTGCAAAAGTCCATGGGCAGTCCAATGAACAGATGACAATCAGTTTCCTCATTACTAATCGCATAAAACAAAGTGGCAGGTATAAATGTTCCTCAGAGTGTAAGATTGTGTTTTGTGGGAAGTGCATCATGGTAATGCTACTAAAGAAAGTATTTGATGTGTAGATAGCAGGGGACTTTCTATAGCCATATTAGGTTTGAGTTCAACTACAATGGAGGCTGATCTCATTCAAGAGGGTATTATGGGTATTATGAGTGGATTTGGTAGTTAGGACACCATTAAGGTCATGCTTCCAAGTCCATATGTTTGGTTTAAGGTAGGCATGGTCAATGAAGATTTGACAAAATTCCCTTTAATTTCATCATCAAGGGGGTAACCAAGGAATCCTCTTTTCACTCCAAAGGGGATACATAACAATCTTTAAGCTTAAGGGAGTCGTCTTTTAGTTTCCAAGGTCTAATAGCAAGATACAGCAGTACCCTCTTGGCTCTAAGGGTTAAACTAGAACAATGTATCTACCTATTCCTTAGCCAAACAATGCAGTTGTGTTTCACTTGATCTTCTACTTTGAAGGTGTTACAAACAGTTTTGGAGAGGCCAGGAAGTGTAGGGATGTCTTCTTTATTGAAGTGTTTTAACGCTTTGCATTTACTAATTTCATCCACTAGAATTTTTGGAGTTTAATCATCCATGAAAGGTGCACTAAACATGCTTTCTACCAATGGCAAAGATCCCAGATGCCCACTTCGCCCAAATGTTTAGGTGTAATGACTTTTGCCTACCATAGTCTATGATATTGTTGCTTATTCTTATTAAATCCCTAGAAAAAATCACAAATGAGTTGATCTATTTTCCTTAAGAACCTATGGATAAGGTCACTCCTTAGAGGTATATCCTAGGCGACCTACTACAATTAACTTAATCAAAATTTGTTAACCAACCATGCTAAGATGTTGAGATTTCACCCATCAAGTTTTGACTGTAACATATCCATGATAGCAAGAGGCTCACTTGTGTGAGTGCACTACTTGAGATGTCAAATCTTAAATACTTACTGGGTTGCTCTTTAAAATTTATGAGATTGCAAATTGTCTGTTAGGGTAAGATCAATAGTTTTAGAGAAAATTATCTTGGACTTCCACTGTTGACTCTATGTCCTACTCTTGATGTAAACTCTTGGAATAGGTTAAGCATTATCATGGTATTATCTAGAGTAGCTTCCTTAGAGAATAGAATATCATCCTCAAAGACTAGGTAGGAAAGTTCGAATCCAATACTTGTAGTTTCACTGGTTTCCATTCCATCCCATCAACATTGAAATCCAGCGACTCACTATCTCCATTATTAGTATGCATATGTAAGGGGAGAATGAGTGTCCTTGCTGTATATACCTCGGGTCGATTGGAAATACTTAGTCAAGTGCCCATTGACTCGGATAGCAAGAGCACTTGATGAAAGATAGGATTTGATTTGATAAATCCACTGGATTGTGAAGTTTAGTGTGCGAAGGATATTAACAATGAAGACAATGACGTCCCACTCCAAATGATCATAAGATTTCTCCAAATCCAATTTCCACATCATCTACCCTATAGCCTTTTTTTGAGTGGAAAGATCGCATCATTTTTTTGAGAATGAGGACATTATCATGGGACTATGCTTGGGAATATGAATGAGAACTTATCTATATCATTGCATTGGAGATAAGGTCATATCTTTATAATAAGAGTAAAAGATCACTAAATGGAGTACTTAATACTTTAGATTTTACTAATTTTCACACTTATATGAACTGCATTGAGGAAACCAGACCAATAAAAAGGTACGAAGAGAAGTACAAACATATTAGGGATCATGGTCTAAAGTACTTCATCTCATTCATTCATGACCATGCGCAACATAAATTTCTTTATTTGCTTCATCGTAAGGAAAAAGCATTGGTTACCTTTAAAGTTTTTAAGGATGAAGTGGAGAAACAATTAGGAAAACAAATTAAAATCATGAGACAGATAAAGGTGGAGAATATTAAGGTAGGTACATTGAAAGTGGATAAGTTCCTAGTCTATTTCCTAAGGTTTTCAAGAACATGGCATAATTGCCTAATACACTATGCTTGGTTATCCAAACCAAAATGGAGTTTAGAAAGAATAAATTGAACATTAACGAATATGGTATGGAAAATGTGTGGTAACTCCAAACTTCTAAAATTCTTATGGATTGAAACCCTAAAAGTGATTGTGTATATATTTGTCCGAGTTCCAACTAAAGTTATCTCATAGACTCCATTTGAATTATGAAATGGTTTGAAATTGAGTTTAAGGCATATATGTGTTTATGGATGCCCATCTGAAGTTAAGATTCAAAATCTACAAGAAAAGAAACTTGATCCAAGGACTATTAATGGTTATTTTATTGTATATACTAGAAAGTCCAAGGGGAAATAGATTTACTGTCAATCTCACACTACTAGGATTATGGATTAAAGAAATGGAAAATTCTTAAATAATGACTTAATTAGTTGGGTTGATCCATTAGAGCACACAATATTTGAAAAGGTAACCTTCTTACTATACTAATTGTCGTGCACACTCCTCGAGTTTATAAGAGATATTCAAGTTTCACAAATTGCTAATAATAATCCAGCAATCAAGTTATTCAAGAGATATCGAAAATCATTAAACAACTAGTTGAATAACATGATTCTCAAGAAAATGTAGAATCAACATTAAGAATATCTATAAGAACAAGAAAGTCAGTAATTTCTTATGACTGTGTTGTGTATCTAAAAGAATTGGATTGTAAATTGGAGCAAAAATGATCCAAGCCATAAGTGAAAGATGAAATGAACTATAGTGGTGATGAGCATTTGGTTTGCAAGCTTACGAAATCTATATATAGATTAAAATAAGCCTTTCATTAATGTTATTTAAATTCCATAATGCCATCTCTTCATTTAGGTTTATAGATAATTGTATGAATCAATGTATATAACAGAAGGCTAGTAGGAGTGTAATTTGTCCTTTTATTTTCTATGTAGATGATATTTATTTGCAACCAATGATGAGAGGCTTACTATATTATCTAAAACAATTTCTCTTTAAAAGTTTTGACATGAAGGATATGGTTGATGCATCTTATGTCATTCGCATAAAGATGTATAGAGATAGATTTTAAGGTACTTTAGGCATGTTATAAGAAACCTATGTCATTAAAGTCTTAGAGAGGTTGCAACCAAAAAATTATTCACAAAGTATAGCTACCATATAAAGGGTGATAAAATCAATTCAGATTAATGTCCTAAAAATAACTTTGAAAGGGAACAAATAAAAAACATGCTATATGCCTCTACTATTGGAAGATTGATGTGTGCTCAGGTTTAAAGAAGAACTACATTGCATTCATTATAGGAATGTTAGAAGATATCAAAGTAATATAGGCATGGACCATAGGAGAGCTACAAAGAAAGTAATGAGATACCTTCAAGAAACAAAGAATTACATGTTTGTGTATAGGTAGACAAATAATCTAGATGTGATTGGCTACTCAATGTTTATCTGGTTGTGTTGATTGACAAAAATCAACATCTAAATACATCTCCATGCTTGTTAATGGAGCCATATCTTTAAGAAGTGCAAAGCAGACATTAACTACTACTTCCACCATGGAAGCTAAGTTCATATATTATTTTGAGGCTGCCTCACTTGGTGTATGGTTAAAGAGTTTTATATTTAGGCTTGATATTTTAGACTTAATTCTTAGGCCATTAAAGATCTTTTATGACAATTCAATGTTGTTTTCATGGCACGAACAACAAAAATGGTAATTAAAGTAAGCATATTGACATTAAGTACCCAGCTATAAGAAATTATGCTTGAGATAAAACAATGGTCATTGAAAACATTGATACTAAATTGACGATTATTAATCCTATGACTAAAGGCATGCTATTCAATTCTTAAGCCATTAAAGATCTTTTGTGACAATTCAAATGTTATTTTCATGGCTAAGAACAATAAAAATGGTAGTTAAAGTAAGCATATCGGAATTAAGTACCCAACTATAAGAAATTGTGCTTGAGATAAAACAATGGTCATTGAAAACATTGATTATGAATTGATGATTATTAATCCTATGACTAAAGGCATGTTACCATTCAAATCCAAGGATCATGTCTATCAAATGGGACTTGGTTCTTCCATGTATATTCGTTGTATGAACTAATGTATGTAATAAAGCTCTTTTTTCAATCTTCATATTTTCTCATATTTGTTTTATGTGCACATTTATTTGAGAAATACATCTATATTTGGAGCTAAAGTAAACATAAGATTTATTCATTAAGTTATATAGACTAGAGTTAAGATACATAATGTATTGTAATACATGGAATATAATACTCGTTCTAAGAGGACTTATGGCCATGATTCATGCATTTGTTTCTTAGTATGAAAACAATATATTTTTAGGCTAAGTGAGTGAATGTTGAATTTCCTCTATAAGTTGGCCTAAAATCTTCCATTTAAGATAGCTATTTTAGAATGTTAATAAATAAATATTATAACCTTCCATAAAGATAGAAAGAGAGCTTCTACGGCCCATCAATGAGATCATTCAGTCAACGATGTAACCATTAAAATAAATATAATAATGAAAATATTAACTATTTTAGTGATTCGATCACGGTTTAATATAGTATAAGCCGTTGGATAGTAACAGGACTGATCCCTTCAAAATTAATGACAAGACCATAGAATTTCCCAGATAAAAATATCTTGGAATGGAGACATTGATATCTTGAGATTAAAATGATATAATAAGATTAATATCCTTAAGTAATATGATCAATATCTCTATTAATGTGATTGATATTCCATGATTGATGAATTTATAAATCCCACAAGATTAATATCCATAAAATGATGGGATTACAAAGTCTATAAATAAAACTGTGTTTAGGTCCCTAAAGCCATTCCTCCATATAAAGTCTAGTTTACATGAAATAAGGCTTTAAAAGTTCTCAGAATTTATAGTTTTCTCATATAAAGTTTTTAACATTATCAAGTATTTTATCCTTTAATTATTTTTTATGTATGCCACTATATAAAACTTCTAATACACTAAGTACATGTGCATGTTAAGTTACTAAACATTCAAGTAAGGTAGTGAGTATCTGAGTGTGCCTTGACACTGATAAAAAGCTGTCTAGTTGAGGCCACAAATTGAGGTAAGTCTTGCCTCAAATTTATTTCACCTACCTTGTTCAAGAGGAAATATGAGGTGAGTTTGAGGCAAAACCCACCTCATATTTTTCCTATACATAGGAAATGCATCTTCATTGCCTCCCCACGCTCTCCCTCATATGCATAGGTTGTCACTCTCTCTCTCTTGCGTATTTTTTAAAATATTTAATATTATTAATAATGTTAATTTATTTTAATTTGGTTTTTTGCGATGTTTTTGTATGCTTTCAAATGTAAGGGTAGTAAAAATTATTATTATTTATTTATTTTAAAAATGTTTTCAATTTTAAATTATTATATAATTGAAAATGTTAATATATAAATATATGTATACAATTGTGTTTGTTTATTTGTTTTATTTTTCTTACTTAGATACTAATATTTAGCGAAAATTGCTTTTCTGGTACCTGAACTTTCAAAAAATCCAATTTTATACCTAATTAAACTTTTCGTACCCCTTTTCACTATCCCTACTCTTTTACTATTTTTTAAGTAGTTGACACGTGTCAGCAAATGATTGAGTGGGTAGTGTTTAGGGCTACGAAAGATTCAATTAGATATGAAATTAGACTTTTTAAAAGTTCAGGTACCTAACTATCCACCTCACCAAAGTTAAGGAACCAAAAGATGCTTTTTCCCTAATATTTAATGTATGTTATATATAGTGAAAATAATTCCTTATGATGCTATAGTTTATCCATTTTTTTTGCGATGTGATCGATACATGTATATTTGCATATATATTTTGATACACAATATGCCTTGCATTCATATAGAAATATGCAATATCGTGTTATATTTTTAAAGCAAATTATATTATAGTGTTAGGTAATTACTATTTCCTACAGTACATATTAATATTATAGTAAGTTAGAGACTATAATGCCTTATATTAAGCAGAAAATGTAGGTGAAAAAAAAAAAAGTAGTTGAAATGAGGTAATAAATTAACGTGAAATTGATCACTATATCTTAATTAGGATGTTAGAACGTAGTTGGCCCATGATGCATGACTTAACATTACCAGAATGTAGAAATGGGATTAAGGAATTTTTCAGAAGTTGTGGTGAACCACAAAAGGGCAGATGAACTAATAAGCTATCCATGTGAAAACTATCTTAACATGGTGTATTAGTTTATTCATATTATTGAGTTTCATCTCCTGACGAAGGGAATGGCCTAGACCTACTTAAAGTAGACTTATCATGGTGAAGAGTTGGATGATGAAGTCGAAGTCCTTGACAATGTGGTTAATGGGAATGAAACTATTTTAGAATGAGAGGGAAACTTTAGAAGACCAAGTTGGTCATCAAAATTAGAGAATCTGGCCAATAGTATGAATGACCCTAAGGTGAAAAAATCGATAATGGAGATGAAAGAACTAAAACCAAGGATATCAATGGACAAGACTATTTGAAAGTTCGAAGGTTCTTGTTTATTTGTCTTGTGAAAAGTTCTTAGTATAGTCTATCATTCTTCAAATGATAAGTCTAAAAGTCAAACGAAAAACAATCCACAAAATTCTTTAACAATTAGCTTACCTTTATAAAGAATTTATTACCAGATGGCAATTTGTTGTCATCATTGATATTGGCGGTAACTACACACTAATAATTTTCAATTTCAAACAACGGTTGTAATACTTAACTGGTCAGCAAAATCACCGGGTGCAATGCAGTATTCTGTGGAAAGTCCAGGTCATGTCCATAGAGAGCTAATGGTTAATTATTAGAAACTGAATTTTCCCCTAATCCAAGCAATTGGAAGTTCAACTTTTTGATTAATCTATGACAATTTAACTAAAATTGACTACAAATGATTGTAATGAACTAAAATCGTTAGCTCTAGCAACAACAACGAGAGATATGGGTTTAGGAGATGCAAACAATATATGAATAATGCATTTATATTCTCATTTGAAATGATTCATGATTCAAATTGATAAATAAAATTGATTATTGGGATTTAATCAAATTCACTAAAAATTGCTCACCTCTTAGAGTAGCAAAATCTTTTATAGCATAAATTATCCTACCAAGGTGATTTATATATGGTTAACAGTTTAATAGCAATTTGTTCGCACCAAAATTACTATTCTAGTTAAAACTACAAAATAAGCACCGCCAAGTGACCTAAATTTGCAATCCTAACTACATAAAGATCAGTGAAATCTTAAGTTTCATCACAGACTTGCATATCCCTATAACAAATCTCATTCAAAAACCTAAGTTTTACTTGTGTGGATCATTGAATCCTTCCCGGGTATCTCTAACCTATCTATCTAATCTATGTTAATCAAGCACAAATTAAATAGATTACAAATAGAAATAATTAAATTCTCAATTAATCAATTCCAATATCAATATAATTCATATATCATTCCATCAAATACATTCATACATATTCATAATAATCAGTGAAGAACAACATCTTAATATACAATCAAGCAGCAAAAATGATAAACAGAGATTAAAAACACTTCAACAACGGTTTCATTCCATAAACTAGAGTCTTCAAATCCATAATCCCACAAATATGGGCATTGCTTGACTGTGGCTAAACCCTAATCGCCTCTCAGTTGCTAGAACATTTAGGTTTTAGTACCCTAAGGGAAAAACAAACTCAAACATTTGTAAAACTCTCTTTTTCTTACTTTTCTAATGAATTTTGAATGTCTTCCAACAAGGAATCCTTAGAATGTATAAGCAAAATATTCAGGCGTTTTATATAATTTTTCAGTTACAAAACGTACGCCGACAGTTACATCTTTCTACGCGACGACATACAGGCGGTGTACATAGCTAAAATACTTGTACACTGGCAGCTCGCTTCGGCATTAACGGTTTGCATTCTGTAGATGACCTACGCTACTTCAACACCAGCAGGTAGGGTTTGAAATTCTGGTGTACAAATGAAACTTCAAAGCTGGCTAGATTTAATCAAAGGCTGGTTGTGCAAGTGACAGCCTTCAAAATTTCAATTCTGTGGATGCTCTAAGCCGTCTCAATGCCAGCAGCGTTGATTCCCATAAAGCCGACATTGAAGCAAATTGTAGAAGCTAGCTTAGAATCCCTCTACACTGGCAGTGTTGAGCCAGTGCTAAATTCTTGGCTTCTGATCTTCGGCATACATTGCCTCAAGGCCGATGACGTATAAGATCAAATTTGCCACCCTTTGATTTCTTGATTCTGTTCCATGTCAACGCTGGTTGAATGCCGACAGTATAGAGGCAGTGTTGAAGCTTTAATATGCTGATCATCCTCTAAGCCGGCTATACGCCGACGATGTATAATCCACAAAAGCTGGCGTATCTCCTGAGATTCTTCAATTTCAAATCAATTTGCCTTGTAATGCTTTCATTTGATAAATTTAGACTTGAAACATAAACCTAAACAATCCAAGTACCAATTGTGGAAATTTGTATGAAATTCAACTCAAGTTAATCACTAATTGCTTGTTAAAGTTGTGTAAATATGATCTTATCAACTTCCCCATGCTTGAACTTTTGCTTGTCCTCAAGCAAAACAATTAAGAACAAAATTTTTTTGAAATCTATCATAGATAGTACAATTTTATCTAATTCAAGCATCAATTCTTTTCTCTTAACTTGCTTTTCTTGTACCTACTACTCTAACCACACTAGTTTGGCTAATCTAAACAAAACAAGTTTTAATCTCAATTTTTAACAAAAGAACATTCAATTCAAAAGTAGATACACAATCCACTAATGAAAAATACTCATTTAGACTTCACTGGACTTTTAGCTTATATATATTCTTAGCAACACAAATTAAAAGCATGTGGTATCCACTTTTTCCTTAGATTTTCTCCTTTGTTATTATAAGTTCATTTCATTTGAATTTTGCATTCATTTTTTTTTTTTTTTTTTTCATACAAGAATTTATTTTCTTTTTGGGAAGTTTTAATCCTCCATCTTTTTTTTTCCAAAGTTCATAATTTGAACTTTTCTCTTTCCTCCCTTCTCGTTAAAGTGAGTTCATTGAGTCAGTACATCCCGGATTCATCACCCAAGTGACCAGGTTTTAAAATATCCCTAAGAACTCTTCCTCACTTTAACATTCAAGTTAAGATACTCATGACTTCATTTTTTTAAGTCAGAGGAGTAGAGGCTATGCTTGTTTCTTTCTTTTTGAATGCAATAACAAATTTAAGACTTACTTATATAAAGGATCACTAAGTTAAAAGTTTCATTTACCTCTTTTTACTAAGTGTTATAAAGTTGTAAACACAACTCAAAGAATATATACAAATTAAAATTTCCTAGAAGTAAACCCGTTTATTTTTCACAAAAGGACTCGACCGACTCTCAAATTTCCAATTCTAAAGTTAAAACACAAAGTAAACTTGTTCCTTAAGGATTTCGCAACTTAATTTCAACTAAGTAAACCAATCATAATAGCAGGTGACTAAAGTACTTTAACAAGTTATTTTCATTTCTTCTTTGTTTTTTTAGATGCCATCAATTAATATTTTGTACTATCTCCAAATTTTTGAAAAATTTTGATAGAATTTCGCCATAAATTGCTTTAAAACGAAAATTTCAAGGTGGTTACTCAGATCAATCTTGCACAAATGTCATATATATATATATATATCAATAATTCAACAGTTCAGACATCCAGATCAATTTCACAACTTCATTCATTCTCATTCTCCAGCAACTAATCCCTTTCCCCACACTTTAATCAAACAGTATCCACACTATCTCTCAGGAAATTCGATTATAGAAAAGGAATAAAAAGTGCAAGAAAAAGAAATTGGTACTTTCCTGACTTCATTTGTTTCAAAGTCATCAAAATTTCATCGCAAGAGAGAGTTTTGCTTTGTTTGCTACCCTATAGTCGCTACAAAAGAAAAACAAAAAGCTATCAACTAAGATAAGTACAGATCATGAAGAGTCTACCCACAGGGACTTGGGTGCTCAAAATAAGTATAGACCAATAAGAAAAAATAAGAAACAAATAAAAACAAATGAGAGCTAACAAGGTCTCTAGCTCTCTAGGCTTGGACTAGATCTGCTGTTCTGCTCTGAGCTAGCTCTGGTGGTGTCCTTTGGGCTAGCAGAGGGAGTATGCTCTAAGCTGGGACTAGACTCTGAAGAAGTCTCATAGTTCAATTCCTCCCTAGCTGTTTGATTAATGCAACAAATAGTAGCTTTCACTGCTTTGAAAATCATGCTCCGGAATTTCTTGTTCTTTTTTATCTCCTTATCCTGTCTATCCCGGAGTTATTGATTTTGTTTCTTTAGGTCTTAAACATCCATCCTAAGCTGATTCATATCATATCCAGATGGAGTACCAGGAGGAGGAAGATGAAATGAAGAAGCTGGCATATCAGCAGGGGCTAGAGCTGGAAATGGAGTAGGTATATCACCAGGAAAGATATCCTGGAACTCAAACTCCTCTAAAACTGGTGGTGGTACTCCTCTGGGGACTTTAAATAATCCCCAACCCCTGAAAGGAGCAGATGAAATCTTTTTACTGGGTATTTCTACATCTCCTTCAGGTATCTCAAAGATATTCGTCCCCTTCAACAACTTAGTAATGTATCCTCCACAAAACAGGAATCAAGTCCTGGTATCATCAGCTTGCTTGAAGATAAAATTCGCTATCTCCACTCCCAGATCAATCCTATAGTCTACAATGAGACTATACAAGTAGAACATATCAAAACTAGTCACTTTGTTGTGACTAGTCTTTTGCAACTCACTGTATGTGCAAGAATATGATGGAGAAGTTGATGTTCCACTTCAGTAAAAGTGGAGGCAACTGATTTTGATGCGATGTAAGTATCATTTGAGGGAGCAATCAACTCAAGCCAGTAGGCCTCCTGTGTCATCGCATTCTCTCCTCTAGGCCAGGAGTTAGGAAGTTCTAAATTTTGCTGCTTCTCTTCATATAGTCCTAAACCTTGCCCCATAGCTTTAACCTAATCTCATGGATCTTTCCATAAGCTTGGAAAACAAACTTCGAATTTTCTTCATCGGTCTCAACTTTCAATGTGGAGAGAACTTCAAGAGTTAAATTCTTATAAGCCGGTTCCCTCCATCCAAAAATTTATAGCCAAGCTAGATCTCGAATCGAAGCTAATACTCGATCTCTAATGCCAAAATCATCAAGTAACTCTCAATCCATATATTGAGAGTTCATGAAATCCATTTTCATGAGGCATTTCTTTCGATCCTTAGCATACTACTGGCTTGAAAGAACATTTCGAGACTGTGAACCAGATGAAGACGGCTCAGTAGTGTGCTGCTTCTTCTGTTTTGAAGCCATATCTGCAAAAAATATATATTAGAATTATGGTTGAACAAAATCATAAATCTCATGCATCATGTAATATCTTTTAAGAACAAGACTTAGCACAATTCTAATTCCAATAATCCTAGAGCAATTTGACTTCATAATATATACCTAATACATGTCACAACATGAATTGAATCCAATCTTGAATACTAGACACATCAAATAATGAATCTCATGGCATGAAATTGGTGTTAACAAACTTACTCTTGCAAAAATGGACTCAAAGCTAGCAGCCTAGACTAGCCAGCTTAGAATTGAACGTTAAAAATTCAAAATCCACAGGGACATAATGTAAGTCATGATCTTCAAAAATTTTCATTCAAAATTTTTTTAATCTCAAAACTTTCCACAATTTTCGAATTTCTAAGTTCAAATTGGAGTAATTAAACAAATTAGAGCTAAAAAAAATCACAACATACAAATTCATTTTTTTCATCCAATTTCAATCATAACATCAAAGCTCCAATTTCAAATTTTTCAATCCTATTTCTTCATCAAGAATCCTAATCCATGAATTCTTTCAATTCGATCAAACAATGTAATTATAAGCTAATCCAACGAGCAGACAACATTCTATATTAGTCACACAACTATTAGCAGCCACAATTCATTCATCCAATCAATTTGTAATCCCATCCGCCTTCATCTCAATTTGCGCACACACACATCCCAATTCACAATTCGAAGCATATATGAGAGTTCTAGCAGAATAATCACACTCCATTAAGCATAAAAACTAAAATTAAGAAAGAATTTACTTACCTGATCGAGTGAAATTAATCCAAGCAAATGAGAGAGATCAAAGTGAGAATGAGAGTGAGTTGAAAGTGAGAGTGAGTGTAAGAGAAATGAGGGGAAGAGAGAAAAAACCTACTAAAAATCAAAATTGCAGAACATACGCTGGCAAATCTATCGAATACACCAGCGACGTACATGCCAGTGTATTAAATTTTAATTCTTGCCAATAGCAAATGGTCGTGACTTTACATTATACACTGCCGGTGTACAGGTCTACGCCAAATTGAACACTAGCGACATTTGTAACCCAAATGCCAACATTTGTCGGGATGAAAAACCTTTAAGAATGATAATTACGCCGCCCCAAACACTAGCGACGTAATTATCATTAAGCCGGCATTCTCTTGAATTTGGCCTCTATTGCATACGCTGGCTGTAAGTCAGTGGCTTTGAATTTTCATTTGCCGGCATTTAGCATTTTTTTCTCTATTATATATATATATATATATAGCCTAAAAATTACATTTAGTACTCTAAATATAGAGTACTTACCTTTCAATTCCTTAGATCTTTTCAATTTGAGCAAATCGTTCCTCATTCTCTTTTTGAAATTGGAATCTCCCAATTAAAGCTCAATTGCATGATCTGTACATACTGAACACTGAGTTAGTAAAAAAAAAAAAAAAAATACTACTATTACGTTAAACATGCGTTGCCTCCCAAGGAGCTCTTAGTTTAAAGTCACTTAGCCCGACTTTTCTTGTTTAAACTCAGCTTAGATCTTGAAGATCCAAGACCTTCTTACTTGCCTCCACAAATTTTCTCTCCCAAAAGTGTTTCATTTGATGACCATTGACTTGGAACAGCTCCTCTCCTTCTTTCTTGATCACAATCACCCCATAGGGCAAAACTTTTGTGATTTCAAATGGGCCCAACCATCTAGACCTTAGCTTACCAGGAAAAAGCCTTAATCGAGAGTTATAGAGTAAAACCTTTTGTCTTTCCTTGAAGTCTTGATATAAGATTTGCCTATTATGCCACTTTTTAGTTTTTTTCCTTGTAGATATGAGTATTCTCAAAAGCATCGTTACGAAACTCATCTAACTCATTCAATTGGAGTAACATGTGGTTCCCAGCAGCTTGCCTATCAAAGTTTAAAAATTTTACAACTCAATAAGCTTTGTGTTCCAATTCTACAGGGAGATGACAAGCTTTTCCATACAGCATGCGATATAGGGACATTCCAATAGGATTTTTGTAAGTAGTTCAGTAAGCGCAAAGTGCATCATCAAGCTTTAGCGACCAATCCTTTCTTGATGAATTGACTATTTTCTCAAGGATTCGCTTAAGCTCCCTATTAGATAGCTCCCCACCACTTGTTTGAGGATGATAGGGTGTGGCCTCCTTATGTCTCACTCCATACTTTGCAAGTAAACTATCAAATTGTTTATTGCAAAAGTGAGTTCCTCCATCACTGATAATTGCCTGGTGTCCCAAACCTAGTGAAAATATTTCTTTTAAAGAACTTAAGTACTCCTCGTGCATTATTAGTAGGTAAAGCAACAGCCTCAACCCACTAGGATACATAATTAGCTGCAACAAGAATATACTTAGTTAGGGGATGATGGGAATGGTCACATAAAGTCTATCCCCCAAACATCAAAAATTTCTATCACTAGGATCCTATGTTGTGGCATCTCATGTTGCTTGGAAATATTCCCTGTTCTTTGGCATTGATCACAACTTTGCACATATGCTCTACAATCTTTGAACATAGTAAGCCAGTGAAATCCACATTGAAGTACTTTAGCAGCAGTTCGTTCAATGCCAAAATGACCACCAGCTTCTCTACTATGGCAGTGATAAAGTATATTGGCAATTTCAGATGCAGGTACACATCTCCTAATTACTTGGCCTGCATAACTTTTGAAAAGAAATGGCTCATCCTAGAAATATTGTTTCACATCTGATAAAAATTTTCTTTTCTGGTGATGAGAAATATTATAAGGCAAAATCCCAGCAACCAAGTAATTTAGTATGTCTATAGACCAAGGTAGATCTGTAATTGAAACTTCATAGAGATATTCATCAGGGAATGATTTATTAATAGGCAACTCATCATTCTCATTTACAATCCTCGAAAGATGGTCAGCAACAACATTTTCCACTCCCTTCTTATCTCTAATTTCAATATCAAATTCTTGCAAAAGCAATATCCACCTTATAACCTTAGGCTTTGCATCTAATTTTGCTAATAAATACTTAAGTGCAGAATGGTCAGTATAGATAATTACCTTAGAACGATGAGTATGATCTGAATTTGTCACAAGCAAATACACTAGCAATTCTTTTTCGTGGTAGCATAATTTCTTGTGCTTCATTCATCATCTTACTAGCATAGTAAATTATGAAAACTCGGTTCCTTTTCTGACCAAGTACTGCACCAACTGCCATATCACTTGCGCCGCACATCAGCTCAAAGGGTAGCTCCCAATCTGGTGCTACAATAACTGGTGTAGTGGTCAATTTTTCCTTAGAATTTTCCTTCAAAAAAAGCTTGCAAACAATCATCATCAAAGGAAAAAGGAGTATCCTTCTCTATAGCAAAAGAGGTCGTGAAATCTTGGAAAAATCCTTGATAAATCTCTTGTAGAATCCTGCATGTCCAAGGAAACTTCATATTCCTTTCACATTCACTAGTGGTGGCAACTTGGAAATCACCTCAACTTTAGCTTTATCCACTTCTATTCCCTTTCTTGAGATCTTATGGCCCAGCACAATTCCTTCTTTCACCATAAAGTGACACTTTTCCCAGTTCAAAACCAAGTGAGTGTCCTTACATCTCTTGAGCACAGATGACAAATTCTCCAAACAGTTGTCGAATGAAGCTCCATATACAAAAAAATCATCCATGAAAACTTCAATGAATTTCTCAATCATATATGAGAATAATGCCATCATACATCTTTGGAAAGTTGCTGGTGCATTATATAAACCAAAAGGGATGCGTCTAAATGCAAACGTACCGTATGGACAGGTAAATGTAGTCTTCTCCTGGTCTTCTGGAGCTATTGGAATTTGATTATAGCCCGAATACCCATCCAAGAAACAGTAATAATCATGCCCAGTTAGCCTCTCTAGCATTTAGTCTACGAAAGGCAGAGGAAAATGATCATTGCAAGTGACGTTATTCAACTTTCGATAATCGATGCACACCCTCCATCCAGTCATAGTACGGGTTGGTATCAACTCATTCTTGTCATTATGTACAACTGTCATACCTCCCTTCTTAGGTACCACTTGAGTAGGTAGGACTCACCCACTTATTGTCGGAGATAAGATAAATAATTCCAACGTCAAGTAACTTTAATACCTCCTTCTTCACTACTTCTTTCAAAGTAGGATTAAGTCTTCTCTATGGTTGAACTGTAGGCATGCATTCAGCTTCCATAAGGTTCCGATGAGTGCATACAAATGGATGGATTCCATGAATATCTACAATTGTCCACCCAATAGCCTCCTTATGTCTTCTAAGCACCTCAATCAACTTACTTTCTTGCTCATATGATAACTCCACGGAAATGATAACTGGGAGTGTGGCATTATCACCTAAAAACACATACTTAAAGTGATTAGGAAGCTGTTTCAACTCAAGTTGAGGTGACTCTTGAATGGATGGAATCAATTTCTTTGAACTGGCCTCTAAAGGCTCAAACTGAGGTGGTCTCGTCCAAGCTTCAGCAACTATATCCACCAAATGATTGTTGTGCACATCTTCATCAATGCTATCCCAATCATTTAGTTTCATCAACAATTCATCTTCTCCAATTTCAGGAGCGATATCAAGCTCATCATCACTCCAGTCATGTGAAGGCACATGCTTTGAATACCTACTCATCTCAAAAGTATCCACATTATATTCTTGAACCAGCTAATCAACAGTATCAATATGGAAGCAAGTATCATTACCAGTTAAGTGTCTGAGAGATCGAAACACATCAAAAGTAACTTGCTCATCCATAGCCCGAAGTGTCAATTTTCTTTGTGCCACATCAATCAATGCTTGTCCAATAGTTAAGAAAGGTCTTCCCAAATCAAGGGAATCTCCGGTCTTCAGCCATATCAAGAATGATAAATCGGCTAGAAAAATAAACTTGTCCACCTTGATTAACACATCCTCTACTATCCCTCTTGGATGTTTAATGCTTCTGTCGGCTCGTTGTAAGGAAACTATGGTCGGTTTACATTCTCCTAACCCCAACTTCTTTAAAATCAACAAAGGCATAAGATTTATACTTGCACCAAGATCACAAGTGCCTTGTCGAAATATGATTGCCAATGATGCAAGGAATAGTGAAATTGACTGGATCTTTCAATTTTGGTGGCAACTTGTTTTGAAGAATAACTGTACACTCATGGGTTAACATAATTGTCTCATGTTCAGTTAAGTGTCTTTTCTTTGTGAGGATATCTTTCATAAACTTCGCATAAGATGGCATTGATTCGAGCGCATCCATGAATGGAATGTTGATGTGCAATTTCTTAAAAACTTCCAAAAACTTCTCAAACTGATGATCTAGTTGTTGCTGCTTCAACCTTCCAAGAAAAGGAATAGGTGGAATGTAATGCTTCACTTCAAGATTTCGTCTCTCATCTTCTTCAACCTTTCTTTTCCATTTATCATGGCTTGGTGATGGTACATCTAACTTAATTTCAGGTGAATTTTTAGCCTTATCCCCATGCCTTCCATTGCCTTGGTCATCAATTGTTTTGCCCTTTTCCTTCACTTTTTCTTGCATTTCTGAACTGCTTCCCGTACCATTCTTGATGACTTCTTTTCCACTTCTAAGAGTGATTACTTTCACCTTCTCTTTAAGATTCTTTTAAGTAGTACTTGGAAGAGTGCCTTGAGGATGGTGTCTTGATGTTTCAGACTATTGAGCTAATTGAGTATGCAAATCTTGAATAATTGAATCTTGATTTGTTTGCTTTTTTAATATCTCCTGCAAAAGCTCAACTATTTTATCCTTTTCTTTTTGTGGATTTGTCTATTGTTGACGCACAAGTGGTGGTGATGGCAATGCTTGAGGTGCATTTTGATTGCTCCATCGAAAATTTGGATGATCCCTCAATCCAGGATTATAAGTGTTGGAGTATGGATTGTAATTCCTAGCTTTTCTCTCATATTGATTCACATAATTTGCTTTATCATTACATGAATGTGAAGCATAGGAATCTTCCATAGGATACTCCAAGTAGCTCATGTGAGTGTCATCTTGAGAAATCATATTTATGCTTGACTTATAACTCGATCCCGCTACTGACACAGATTACATTCGTCTCATTTGATCAGTGAATGATGCCACTTGTGCTTAAAGTTTGGAAACTGTCTCTGATTCATAAATGGCACCCACCGGTCTCGGCTTATTCCGCTCACTATGCCAGTGAAAATTTGTTTTGGCCAACCCATTGATTAAATCGTAAGCCTCTGGAGCACTTATGTACATCAAGCTCCTACCTATTGTCGCATCAATCATCGTCTTCAATTGCTCTCCAAGAGCTATGTAAAAGATTCTCATCTGATCATGGAGAGAGATTCCGTGGTGTGGGCAATGTCTAAGGAGCTCCTTAAATCTTTCCCACACTTCATATAGGGCTTTGCCTTCATACTACCGAAAGGAAAGGATTTCGTTCCTCACTTACATCGTCTTGTTGGGAGGAAAGAATTGTTCCAGAAACTACTGTGCCAACTGATCCCAATTTGTGAGAGAATGTGGAGGAAGAGAATTGAGCCAACTTCTCGCCTTATCCCTTAGTGAAAAAGGAAACAGTCTAAGGCAAATTGCGTCATTGGAAACCCTATTACTTTTTATCGTAGAACAGATCTGTAGGAAATTTTTCAGATGGTCATGTGGGTTGTCAAAACTACCTCCACCAAATTGATCTCTTGCACCATTTGTATCAAAGCTGGCTTTAATTCAAAGTTGATTGCTTGAATAGCAGGCCAATCAATGGATGTTGCAACTCCATCAATTGTGGGCATAAAGTACTCCCACATTGGTCTGTAGATCTCATTTCCTACGATCGGATGAGGAGGATTATCATTGGCCACAACAGAACAGGCAAATTTGGTTGCTCATCAGTTGGGTTCCTATTGTGTGCATTTCTAGGATCTTCATTCTGTCTTTCTTCAATAGGGGGAGGATTTTCTTGCGGGTTCCTTTCCATTGCTCTTGTATTTTGTGCTCGTCTTTCTCTCAATTGACGGTGGTAAGTCCGATCGATCTCAGGATCGAATTACAAGTCTTGGTCCTGCTCACCTGACATATAAGAACAAACGGATGATGGTAAACTATTTTTTTTTTTTTTTTTATGGCTTTTCTAAATTTATATGCTTAGTCTAAGGGATTAATTATTATTCTAAAATCAGCAAACGTAGCTCCCGACAACGGCGCCAATTTGATACTGGCAGTAACTACACACTAATAATTTTCAATTTCAAACAAACGGTGTAATACTTAACCGGTTAGCAAAATCACCGGTGCAATGCAGTATTTTATGGAAAGTCCAGGTCATGTCCATAGAGAGCTAATGGCTAATTATTAGAAACTAAATTTTCCCTAATCAAGCAATTGAAGTTCAGCTTTTTGATTAATCTATGATAATTTAACTAAAATTGACTACAAATGATTGTAATGAACTAAAACCGTTAGTTCTAGCAACAACAAGAGATATGGGTTTAGGAGATGCAGATAATATATGAATAATGCATTTATATTCTCATTTGAAATGATTCATGCTTCAAATTGATAAATAAAATTGATTACTTGGGATTTAATCAAATTCACTAAGAATTGCTCACCTCTCAGAGTAGCAAAATTTATAGTAAACTATCCTACCAAGGTAATTTATCTATGATTAACAATTTAATAGCAATTTGTTCTCACCAAAATTACTATTCTAGTTAAAACTACAAAATAACCGCAAGTGACCTAAATTTGCAATCCTAACGCATAAAGATTAGTGAAATCTTAAGTTTCATCACAGCTTGCATATCCCTATGACAAATCTCATTCAAAAACTTAAGTTTTACTTGTGTGATCATTGAATCTTTCCCGGGTATCTCTAACCCTATCTATCTAATCTATGTTAATCAAGCACAAATTAAATAGATTACAAAAGAAATAATTAAATTCTCAATTAATCAATTCCAATATCAATATAATTCATGTATCATTCCATCAAATCCATTCATACATATTCATAATAATCAGTAAAGAACAACATCTTAATATACAATCAAGCAGCAAAAATGATAAACAGAGATTAAAAACACTTCAACAACGGTTTCATTCCATAAACTAGAGTCTTCAAATCCATAATCCCACAAATATGGGCATTGCTTGACTGTGGCTAAACCCTAATCACCTCTAAGTTGCTAGAACATTTGGGTTTTAGTACCCTAAGGGAAAAACAAACTCAAACATTTGTAAAACTCTCTTTTTCTTACTTTTCTAATGAATTCCGTATGTCTTCTAACAAGGAATCCTTAGAATATATAAGCAAAATATTCAGGCATTTCATATAATTTTTGCAGTTACAAAATGTACACCGGCAGTTACAACTTCTACGTCGACGGTGTACATAGCTAAAATACTTATACACTGGCAGCTTTGGCTTCGGCGTTAACGGTTTGCATTCTGTGGATGACCTACGCTACTTCAATGCCGGCGGCGTAGGGTTTGAAATGCCGACGTGCAAATGAAACTTCAAAAGCTGGCTAGATTTAATCAAAGGCCAGCTGTCTAAGTAACAATCTTCAAAATTTCAATTCTGTGGACGCTTTAAGCCGTCTCAACGCCAGCAGCATTGAATCCTAAAAAGCTGACATCGAAGCAAATTGCAGAAGCTGGCTTAGAATCCCTCTACACTGGTAGTGTTGAGCCAGTGCTAAATTCTTGGCTTCTGATCTTCGGCATATACGACCTCAAGGCTAGCGGCGTATAAGATCAGCTTTGCCGACCTTTGATTTCTTGATTTTGTTCCATGTTAAGGCTAGTTGAATGCCAGCATTGTCGAGGCAATGTTGAAGCTTTAATATGATGATCATTCTCTAAATCGGCTATACGTCGGCGGAGTATGATCCAGAAAAGCCAGCGTATCCCCTGAGATTCTTCAATTTCAAATCAATTTGCCTTGTAAAGCTTTCCTTTGATAAATTTGGACTTGAAACATAAACCTAAACAATCTGAGTACCAATTGTGGAAATTTGTATGAAATTCAACTCAAATTAATCACTAATTGCTTGTTAAAATTGTGTAAAATATGATCTTATCAGTCATCATATTATGATGCACGCAAGATGCTAAGACAGTTGGAAATGGATGCAAAAACCCTATATATGCTTGTAAGAATGACTGTCTACTTTTCCAAAAATAATCTAAAGACTTAGACAACTGTTTGATGTATGGGGAAAGAAGGTAGAAACTTCATTTGAAGAAGCAAAAGAATATGTTAGTTAAGATTTTACATCATTTTCTATTAATTCGACATTTACGATGGTTATTCATGTGTAGGAAGAAGGCTTCGAGGATGAGATGGCACAACGAAAGTTATATTAGTGAGGAAGGTATGTTGAGGCATCCTATGGACTCCGAGTAGTGGAAGGGTCTGGATGAGAAATACCCTTGGTTCACTTCGAATTCTTTGAGTGTGAGAGTAAGACTTGCTACTAATAACTTCAGTATTTATGCAAACATGAGTATAACAAATAGTGTATGGCTTGTCATTCTGTTTATAGACAACGTTCTACCATGGAGATGCATAAAAGAGATATACCTAATGATGTCACTTTTAATACTCAGACCTAGATCTTCAAGTAAGGACATTGACATATACCTACAGGCCCTAGTGGAAGAGTTAAAAGAGCTATGGTTGAAAGGTGTGAAGAGATTGGATGTGATAGAAGGTTAAACGTTACTGATGGATGCTACATTATTGTGGAAAAACAATAATTTTCCAACATATGGTAACATTTCTGGTTGGATAACGAAAGGATATAAAGCATGCCCTATATGCAATGTACACTGTATAAGTGACCATGCAAACAGTAAGTTCCATAATATGGGCCATAGATGGTTCTCTCCCTAACCATCTCAGCAACAAGCTTCGCCTTAACTATGGAGAGGTAAAACTCGTCTTACCTAAATATTATATACAAACACTTGCACGGTTGTTTTCCACACTTTTAATATTTTCCACATTTTGTTCTCTTCATTTGATTGGATTATGCTTTTCGTATGATATTCTGGTCTTAGGCCACTTTCGATGATGAATTCTCTAGCACCAATTAAGTAAGATGTTCATTCTTTAATTATTTTCACAACATATTACTTCCCATACTAACTAATATTTTATTTGTTATTTTTTTCAAGTGTTTGAGTAATTTGAAATCATCTATCCACTATTTGAATGGTATCAAAAACTGACTTATTCATACATTAGTATTATAATAATTTTTTTTTAGAATATATTAACTTATGATTACCATATAGTAAACTTAATATTAAATTTCTAATATATAAATATTATTATTTGAAATATTATTTTTTGACATAAAAATAACAAACAAAATAAAATAATAATAGTTTTATACTAAAAAAATGGAATGTAAAAAAATTTATGAACTAAGAAAAATAGAAATTGGAACAAAAGAAACCTTAGAATATAAGCGCATGATTCTCTATCCTGGTATGATATGACGTGTTAGAAATGAAGTGAGTTTCGCCTCTTTTTTGCAAAAGAAACAAGATTCGCCTCATATTCTAGCACGTCACATTGTAGTAAGGTAGAGGCAAGTTTTGCCTCTTTTATAAAGAGTCCATATTCGCTTCATTCTATATTGAGGCAAATTTCGCCTCTATTTCCTTTTTTAAGATGGCCTCTTATGAGTAAATATAACAAACTTTTACTGGTGAGTAAGGAGAGGTAATTTTTTCGCCTCAATAGGTCAAAAGTCGCAAAATTTTTAGCCCACCAAGGCAAAAATTTTTGCCTCTTTTTGCCATTTTCCTATTAGTTTGATTTTTACCTTGAGTTAACAGCATGAGCCATGAATAAGAGTGTCTAATGCAATCAAAAGTGTTCTGTAGTTGCGGCTAATGGCATTTCTTGTTTTTTATTTCACGATTTCTTATTCCATGAGTTATTTACAGTATTTATTTTATAAGATAATTAAACTTATTCATTAACAAAGTTGTACAAGGCAAACATAGTACCAGCACCTACAGTCTGTACAAGTCCCAAACACAAAAACACACCGCCATCATAAATCACTTACATCGGAATATAAAAAAGCAAAAAAACTACATTCCATATTTGTCATTCTGCAAAATTTACCAAACAGCCTTAAGTAGGTCTTCAAAAAGACATTTCCTCCTTGTACATTTATCGTGCCAAATTTGTCATTCTGCTCGTAACCATGTTAAATTCTCTAGGAACTTGGCATAGGTGGAGTTAGAATAGATGAGATATCCTATCGTCCCAACAAATATGAACATTTTAATATTTCAATTTGACATTTAATTGTGAAGACGAAAGAAACCATTTTACCAGCGGTGAATCCACATCCAACTTCACATGTAAAAAGTTACATTGGATACAGATAGCTAATTCCCAAGCAACAACCTAGAGTTCAGCAAGCACAACGATAAACATCCAATTTCAACCGCATAACCCCTAACCAATTGCCATTTATTCCTTAGTACCCTTCATATAGCTGCATGCCCTATGGAGTGATTTACAGAATCATCGTAAGTAAGTCTCGTCGAGGGAGACTGTTTTAAGTTTACTCTTTCTATCCAATGGAGTTGATTTTAATGAATATCAAAACTCAAAGGCCAATCTTCGAGCATTTTTTTTTTCATATTTTAATCAATGCTTTTCAAAGAGAAAATATAAATTATTTTGAGAAAACCATATTCATTAAAGCATGATAGCAAAGCAAAAAGCCTTCAGAGTCGCTATTAAGACAATTGGTCTTTCCTATAAACAATTTAATTAGCCCACTCAAAAAGATAATTGAGTAGAACCTAAAGAAGAAGAAAAGAATCTCACTAATGTAAAAGGGTATTGATGAACACAAGAGGGCTCAGATAAACTTTTTTTTTCTTTTCTTTTTCTATCCATTACAGTTGACGAGGGGAATTTGAACTTGATACCTCTTACTTGAGATATTAGAGAGATATATGTCACGTCCTAAAGGGTACTTTAAACGTAATAGTCCGCCACACTCAATATTAAGCTTAAGTATGACAACCTTAATCATTCCCAAAAGCTTTGATATTAAGTGTAAGGCGTGCTTCATAATTTTAGAGGACCATACATGAATTATGAAGCTTAAGAAGATATAACAACAATTTTAAGAAAAGAGGATTCATAATATTCACTTGTTTAAAACAACAGTCTTACAAATCTTACGGGCATTCCCCAGTCACAAATAACTATAATCTATTATAAGAATATTTCTATGAAGTCTATATCTTATCCAATACTAAACTTTATCTAGAAATTCTTTAACCAAAAAGGAAAGTACCTGGCTGCAGGGTCCACATAGCCTCAACCACAAATAGGTAAACTGCAAAAGATATATGGGGTATAAGCTAATAGGCTTAGTGAGAACTATTTCCATAAATAACCTCTTATGTAATGGAATTCAAACAAGTTATTTAAACAAACAAATGAAATGCAACATAAACGTAGGCAAATAAGGCATATAGTTTTCCGAGAACTATATGTTGAATGGAATTACGCCCTCCATTTGGGGTTTGGTGATACATAACCTCAAAACAATTAGTTTTAGTTAAAAAGTTATGCTTTCGATCAATACCGCCAAGCATATTAAGTCTACTTGAATTGAACCATGCTTTTGGACTTTCTGCCAAGCATTTAACCTTATGTCGCCAAGCAATCACTTTCGGTTAATCCGCCAAGTGTTGCTTTCGACTTGAGCTACCATCCTTCTCACCCAAGGACAATAACCTAATGCAATGTGACTCACTTCATGGTATGCATGAATCAATTTATTTATGGTATCAAAGCATTATTATTATCAAATTTAAGGTGATCATAGAATTTCATACAAATCAAGCGCTATACTAAAACAAACATTTAATCAATCCCGGCCTCGATATTCTTAGGATCTTTTCAACAAATTTTCTCACATACATATCCATTTGTCTTTTCTTAATTCTAATGCAACTAGACTACAAGCACAATCAAGTAAAGCAATTTTTTAGGAAATAAACTCACGATGCCATGCCGACACTTCTCTAAACGGATGAGCCGTTCACACACTTTACTTAGTTGAAATAATTTTCGGGATATGGGTATCCTTTCTCGAAATCACCTAGTCAAGGAAAATACCCAAAATGAGTATTTTTTGATGATTTTCTTGAATTTTGACAAAACAATGTCATGAGAACGTCAAAGTTCATATAAAGAAAGACTCCAATTTAAAATGGTCATAACTTGGTCATTTTATCTTAGAATCGCGCATATAATATACCGATTTCTACCTATTCGAAAAAATCTATCCATTTATAAAACTATTTTTATCAAACTAGATCATTTAGTCCCAAAACAGTGATGGTCAGATTCACCATGAATTTTCTATCCCAAAAACAATTTGTTTCAAACTTTAAATCATTCAAAATTTGTTTGATAAATACTTAGTTATCTATATAGTTGAAAAATTCCTTTTTCATAGATACTTAGCTCATATTTTATCCATGCTCAAGTGTTTGTTGTCCACCCATGTTTCTTGGTAAAACAATGTTTAATTAAGAGTTTAGAAAAATTAGTTTATAAGAAATCCATTTTGTAAATCCTTTAAAATGAATATTTTGATTCTTTGTTTTTCAAAGAATTACTTTATGTTTGTTTACTATTTTTTTGAATGACTTTTTGATAAAATAAATTTCTTCTTTTCTAAATTCTCAACATTAGTGCTACTTTTCCTATTTATTTTCTTTGATTATTTATTTGAAAAATCTTGGTTTTAGAACTCTTATTTTTGTTTCAAGGGATTTCCTTATTATAAAAATTATTTTAGTATCAAAGTCATCTTCTTTCTAAGAAACAAAGTAATATAAAAAGTTTTTCAAAACAAAAGTAGCTTTTAAAATTGTAGTGAGTTTTTCTTAAAACTTGAAAAAGAATAACTTTACTTTTGTTAAATCATAGATTTTATGTTTCATGTAAAACTATTCTTAGGTGATAAAATCTCCTTTTTATCAAGTATAATTAGAGTTTTGAAAATTAAGACAACAATCTTAATGGGCATGATTATGAGAAATAATAATAATAAGCAAAAATAGCATAAATATTAAATAAGGTCAAGTATCGGGAGTCTTAGCTTCTTCAAGGGTCCTGAGACTAAGAAGTAGACTAGCCCTAAAGGAAAAATAAAATAAAATAAAATAAAAATTATTTTGACTTGATGAGGACAAGTCTAAAACTAGGTACTAGTCTTAAAACAACAAGAAATAAATAAATTGCAAGTGAGCTTATATACTCTAAAGAATATATATATATATATTAGATACATAATATACTTAGATATAATAACAATAATAATATGAACAAAGTAAAATAATAACATAACATAAATAGATATTCATGAACAAGAACAATACATGAACATAGTGTAGCTTCCATAACATTTTGTTTGGAAACTCACACCATGGTCATGTAAATTTACATGACATGAGAGAAAGAATATGTAAAGAAAAATTTACCTAAAGAAGGTTTTTGAAGTATTATGTGGTTATGGGTTTTGTGTATGTAGGAGGTGGTTTGAGATAATTTTGAGATAGTTTTGAGAGTATTTGGAGAGAGTGTTGAGAGGAAAATTTTAGAGAGATTTGGTAGAAATTTGTGAGTAGTAATTGTGTGAAAGAAGTGAAAGAGGAGGGGGTATTTATAGGAAATGAGGAGTGAATTTTTGTGTGATTTAAATAAAGAAATGAAACAAAATTGAGGGAGAGATAGATGGGTGTTGCACCGGCCATCATGGAGAGAGGGAGAGGAGAGATTTTATTTTGTATTTTTGTTGATTAAATGAAGTAATTAGTAAGATAGATTTGAAATAAAGTTATGGGAAAGGTAAAAAGTAAAGGTTATAGGTTATGGTGTTGTAAGAGTAGGTGTTAGAAAAATTAGAGATAAAATAATAGTGTCGAATAGTAATAAATAGTGTAATGTAAAGTAGATATGACTAATAAAGTACCGGTAATAACAAAATACTCGTATAATTGTGGTATCTGTTATTTTTACTTACGGAAAAATTATAAAACTGATATTTTTGAAAATCTTATATTTTTACGAGTCTAACGGTATATTCAGAATATTTTTATTATTTCGAGCTTTGGGGTCACGTTTTTCAAGAATTGTATCCATTTAGGTTCAAAATGATTCACGGTTTTACTAATCTGATCTTTTTAAGCTTCCTTATATAATTACGAACTATTCTACATACTAATCTCCTACTTAGTTTCTTAGGATTGCTTATTTGGGATTGCCAGACTTAAATCATTATGTCCAACTAAGGTTTTGTTGACTTTAGGGTTTCCAGTTGACTTTCCAATTAGGTTTTAAGCAATACCGATTCTAAAAATTTGGGGATTTACAATATCACTCGGCTACAATGCCATTGATGGGCTAAGATAAACTTGCCAGTTCAATTGTGAAGATGCTGATCTGGGTTAATGTCACGAATGATATATAAACTTTGAGTATGCAAATAGATATCTGAATTTTAAAATTGGTCAATTTAGTACCTGAATTTTAATATTGGTCAATTTAGTACCTAAATTTTAATATTGGTCAGTTTAGTACCTGAATTTTAATATTGGTCAATTTAGTACCTAAATTTTAAAATTGGTCAATTTAGTTTCTGAACTTTGCAATCAATCAATTTAGTACCCCAAAAAACTATTCATATATATCAATAACACCTCTGTCAAGTTCTTTTACAAACTAAATTAATCGGTGTAGGAAGCTAGTAACACCTAAGGAACAGCAGATTATAGCCAATATCGATTTCTTTTCAAAAACTGAAATCATAATTCATGCATAATAAAAAACATAAACAATAATAATAATAATAATAAATAGAGAGATAGGGAAAGGAAAGCTTGCACCAGGATGTAACATAGAGTTCGATCACCTCTTAATCTCCATGGTCCACAACAATTGCCTCCCTCAATAGAGGACTTCACCTGCTTTATTAGTCACAAACAATTTGCCTCAAGAGAGGACTTTAACACATCAAAAAAACAAATGCTTGTGTTAAGTCTTTATAATCTCAAACTCACTAAACTAAACTCAAGACTTCACCAACAAGCTCACAACAAACTATAGTATAGTGCTCTTACAAAGATTGCAATCACAAAAGAAATAGCACTATACTAAGTTTCTTATTTTCAAACAATATAAATCACAAATAATACTTTGAGAGTGTTTATAAGATTTTGATTACAAGAAGTAAGCTTTTTCAACTGCTAAAAAGTTTTTACAAACTTTTATTTACAAGCTTCAAGAGAAGTGGCCGCTATTCCTCAAAATCTTCCGACGGTTGGATAAATAAACTCTTGACAGATAGTTTTTTATCATACCGGCAAGCCGGTCGAAGTCTCCACTAGCTATCCAAACCAAGTCGAGTCCTCGGCCTTCCTCTCGATAAATTCTAATGGGTTTTCACATTTTTCCAATTTGGACTGGTGAGCCGGTACACTCCTGAAAACTTCGATATGCTTTCATATTTTTGTCATATCTCTCTCATCCGAACTCCAATAAAGTGATTCAAGATGCTATATAAAGTTTAGAGAGAGAGCTCTACAACTTTTATGTTTTATCTCTTAAGAGATTCCAATGGAATCAAGATCTAAATCATTCTTGAATCAACCTGTAAAAAAATAGAGTACAACCAAAACACAAAACACATATATATTTTCAAGCATTTTATTCATTCAGATTGTTTTATTAATTAAGTATAACTTAAAAAATTGAGTGGTTAATTATGCAACTAATTTTCTCATCAAATTCATATTGAACATACAAGTTCAACAATCAATTTTAAAGTTCTTAAGGTAACAAATTGATCAATTTTTCAGTTCAAGTAGTAAATTAATCAATTTCAAAATTTAAATACTTAATTGCATATTTTGTCAAAGTTCATATATCATTCGTGACATTATCCTATCTTATAATTGTGGAATCTGTATATTTATGTCATTACATCTGCAAATCAATTTCAACTCTCCCTTCTTTTTTTTTCCTACTTTGCTACCTAATTTTGGAATTTCTTTATGTTAAAACTCATATTTAATTCTCTCATGTTTTTTCCTTAAGTTTTTATCTATAACAAAAATCTAAATGAAATCATTGCATACTAAACTAAAAAACAACTATGATGCTTGTGCGGAATTAAGATCCTTAAAAAAATATATATTAGTACAAAAATGATAGTTTGAGAGGAGGGAAGGAGGGATAGGCGTTAGGTTGTATACACTAGTCAAATTTGTTATCTATTAGATGTAGAGATGTGAAAATGGGACTTACAAGAGAAGAATTAACATAGTTGTGCCTTCGAAAAATGTTGAGACTAGAAAAATCTTTCCTTTAAAGCAATATCAAGTGGGTCTTTCCTATAAATATTCTTTAATTACTTTCTTTGTCAATTTATTATTAGATTTGAGAATTTTCTTGAATAAGTTTGTAGATGTATGGTTTTATTGTGAATTTCACATGCAAGCACCATGCATCCACCTGCCATTATGTAAATAAATAAAAAAAAAAAAGAAAGTTAATGTTGTCATAGAATAATCATCAAATAAGAGAAATGATGGTTTGGAGGGGATTAGAAAGATGGTATAGATAATCCTAAGCATGCATAACATTTAAAAAAAAAAAAGAAAGCAAAAAATAAATAAATAAGTAGAAGACACATGTATTACATATAACATTAATTAATTTAGGGCTTAGGTGCCTTAATGGGCTCAACAAAGAAGAACAAGTACAATTATATATCACGAAGTCCAATTGATACCTAACCATGATGAGAAAGTTTTAAAATGTATTAGACAAGTTTAAGAGAATTTATCTGAAATCCATATATCCAATAATTCAATCCTATCACTGATCCAAATAATTAATCTAAGTAAAATTAGTTTATTTCGAGTTTGGCTCGAGAGTTTATATCATATAAATTTCCTCAATCTTTCATCACCTAAATATGAGTTAAACCAGATGATAATAATTAAAAAAATAATTATAATTTTGTGCTTATTATTTTTAAGAAATATATGTCTAATATTTAAAAAAATTGAAATTTTCGTTTAATTTCAATAATTTTCAAAGGGCAAACGTCATCATTCACCCTAAAAATTAAGAATACACATATAATTGAATTTGAAACATTTGAGGGGGAAAAAAAGACATTGGGAATATTCCCATATTGACTGAACATATATATAATTAATTATTGCTATATAATCTAGCTCATGGATACGAATTATCTCACTTCGATTGCTTATACTCATCATAAGTTAAAAAGCAATATTTAGTGGGGGTGGAGGACTTCCATAATATTCTCTGACAAATGAGCCCATGAATACCTTAAAAAGAAACCATATGGTGTGTTCCTTTTCCTCATCTATCAAACTAATACTTTTTTCCAAACTTTATCACGTTAAATAAAGTAGGATGGAATATTAATGTTTCCATGCCCTTGTATCCGATTACATACGTCTGATTATATGTACGAAGTAATCATGATTCCTAACTTCTGCAGGATGAAAAGCTTTAAAACTATTCTACTTTCAATATTTTTAAGAAACCAATATCATGTTTTTGAAGAATTTTGGACTTTTTTCTTAAACAAGATAATTTATTTAACGAAAAATATCAAGACACAAGTGCATGTATATGAAATAAATCAACTTATTTTGGCCAGCGATAAATTAAATCTATTAAAAAGAAGAATCTACATATTCAATTGTAACCAAGAAGGTACAGAATAAGTAAAATATGATATCCAATTATACTATACACTATAAATATTGATTTCCAAATTTCAAAACTAGAATTTATAGCATTATACACTCTAAAACCTTATGCCCTTTAAAACTTATAGGGTACAAGATACTTTATGAAACTCATGTATTATTATTATTAAAGAATTCTAAAGTAAATTTTCGATGACTTGAACATATCAATATTTTCATAACATCTAGTTCCTTGAAATCCGAAGGACGTCCTGCATGGTTCAGCAACGTGACACCAAAGTTACCTTTTATAACATCTTGTAACACATAATGGGCAAAAGTCATATTAAAAATAAAAGTGACAAAATAACATGTTCATTACTAAGGTACACCCCTCCATATAAGCTACGCTTATAATCTATTAGAAAGTTTAATCCACTTGCTTAGTGTGTGTGTGTGTGTGTGTATAACACCAAATACTTTATTGTAAGTTCAAAAATACATCCAACAAAATGAGACAAGAAAAGCAGAAAATAAAACCGTCAAAATGAGACAAGAGAGAGGCAAAGGAAATAAAGTATTAGAAAGCCAGTCCCACCCCCAAACCAAATCCATGATCATAAGTTCACAGATATCAAATTTCATAAAATCAGACAAGAGAAGCAGAAAATAAAATGTCCAAATGAGGTATGAGAGAGACAAAGGAAATAAAGCAACAAATGCTTAATAAATTTTTATATTTATATGGATGATAAATTTGAGCTATAACCTCTATGTTTATTCTTTTTAGTTTTTCTCTTTTTTCTTTCCGGTATAATTTTGGAGTTAGAAATATAATATTATCTTATTATCATTATTTTTTGTTAATATTTTTGTAGTATTTCTATAGGGCAGCATAAAACCTATACTTATAACTTTAAACTATATTCAGGTGAATATACAGATTGGTAATATCATATCCAACTATACCCGTAGGAGTAGATTTTAGAGATTCAGAGCCTAATAACCAAGTTAAACTCTATGGGATACAAAATATAATAAGGCCATCTTCTGACTCCTAAAATTAATTAAAAAAGAAAAACATACCTCTTATGCATGGACGAATAACATTAACCTAAACATATTCTTGAACAAACATGAAATAAAAGCCATTAACTATATACATATACACACATAAACCATATTAAAAAAGAAGAACAATCCTCAAGAGTAAAACTGAAATATCTATTAAAAAAAACGATATACTTTTAAAGAAAAGACGTTGATTGTTACATTTAAGTCAAGACGCTCTCTTATTATAATAATAATATAATAAAAGTATTGATTATACCAATTGAGTCGGGTTAGGTAGCAAAAGAATATCATGGTCCCTACCCCTAAATTTTGTCTTTGGAATTGGATGGTACAGCTGGCCAATATTTTTAAAAGTTATGTTTTATAGATGGCAATATATAAACCGATGAAAATATGGATATGGAAATAAAAGGGCGACACCGCGTCAAGAGGTAGATTTGGCCATGCAAATATGACCCACATAAACAAGACTTAAAAGAAAGAAAATGTCACTTTTTTTTCCCTAATTGAATCCCAGCTTTAGGTATATGATCCTGTTCTCTCTCTCACAAGTTGATACCAACAAAAAGATGAAACATATTGGATCATTTCTGACGACTAGTGAGAATGAAGGCATATAGATTAGTACCCGACAAATCTAGATCATTAGTGGATGATAGAAATATGCAGATTATGACAAGAACCCATTAACATGTTTCATCTTCACTTTTATTTTTTTCGTCATAGTCTATATGTATCTTCTAATGTGAAACTTCTTTTAGATCCATAGAAAACCTTTTTTTAACTGTTATGGGAAAAGAATTTATTCTCAAATTTTTCTTTCTTTTTTTCCCAGATTACATTCTAAATTTGAGTGATCAGTTTAGTGATAAAATGACTTTATCGGTGCTTTATATAGTATAATTTAAAATCTAAAGCTTTGAACCTGTCAAAGGAAAAGAAAATAACTTAAAACAACACATTTGAAAACAATCAAAGTCATCAAAAAATCCCAAATTTCCAAAGCACAATACTGCCACCAAAAAACTTCTTTCTTCAATGTAATACTAATTATTCTTCCATATAAATATACTTTGATGATTTTTCAGAACTAATATAAGGATTCTTTGATGTAGTTAATATTTCGTGAATCAACGCGTGACAAATTTGATAATAAATCAACTTCAGAAAGTTATTGCAATTTTCTACTAATATGAAAGAAGTAACATGGTATTATAATTGTCTACTAATATGAAATAAATAACTTGGAATCGTATTGAGGCAAAAAATAATAATAATAATTTTAACATCTTTGGTGTGTGTGTGTAAGTGCGATATTAAAAAAAAAAAAATTAGGATTTTTCTTAAAGGGTGCTGCTATAATTTATCAAAAAGAAAACTGATGGTCTTTTTAAGCATATTGGAAGAATTTCCTTTCAATCACATTATAGAAGGAAAGAGTACTTGCTTTTTATTTCTTTTATGAGAATTACCGCTCATTTTCGATGGCCAATATCTGTCCTAAAGAGTTACTTTGCAGTGCTTAATTAATTGTGAGCATAATAATTCAAATGGGGATTTTATTGGCATAACTCAACGAATGACGACTTGAAATAACGACTCATATATATATAAATAAATTTATCATATTTGGACAAACTTATCACATATAGATGAACTCATCATATTTGAACGAACTTATTACATTTGGACTTCCTTAGCATAGAATAAAAACAAACTTAACACATTTGAACAGAAACTTACTACATATGAATAAGATCCTTATTTTAAGTTGCGAGGGGCAACTTATGCTAATAATTTCCCAATACAATGTATTTCATTTGAAGAAACAAAAATAGAAAAAAGAGAGTACAATATTTGTTGAGATGTCAATGAGGTCTTATCATAGTTAATATTTCTTAAAAGTTGTTTCTTTATATGAATTTGTATGTATCTTATTTTAAGTTATCAAGAAATGATAACAAAACAACAAAAATGAAATATTGGATTACAAAACACTGACACTAAGGAAACAATTATTTTATTTCTACATTACAAACTTAATCCATCATAAATATATTTTTGAATTTAAAATTCATATTATAAACATAAATAAAAATGAGATGGTAACCCTATCATACATAGCACCCACCTGTACCGATTGTAGTTAAGATGAAGTTGCATCGAGTTATGCAAGATGGTGGAGTCCTACATAAAGCATTGTAATGAACTTTACTTATTGATAGGTAGATGTGACGAGTGAACTGAATGAGGCTGCTTCTTTTCTTTTTCATTTCTAATTTGGGACTCCTTATGTTCCCCATATGGTTTGGTAAGAATTTTGAGCACTCCTATGTGTGTTTGATATTTCTGAGACACTAGGAATACTTGGTCATCTAACTTGTAATTAATTATACTTAACTTATGTTTTTTTTTTTTTTGGCTGAGTATACTTAACAAATGTTTAATGTATTAGAATAAGAGCACGTGACATACATGAGTGTGCTTATTTACAATGTACAAGGCTTTGCCGCTCACATTTCTATCATTCTAAGTACTGCTAATGACCTCTGTCGAGCCTGGTTTTTCTCGATTTCCTTTAATCCGATTCGTACTAAACCCTAACCCATTCAATACGAATCCTCGAGTAGAATTAAAGGAAATTTTGAATTTTTAAAACATTTTGGAGTCGCCACTTGACTAAAGTCGAGAAAAAAATAAACCAAAACCAATGGGTAGGTTGATTTTGGTTTTGCTACTGATTGCGAAAAAAATCGTTTTTTGAAAACGAGAACCAGAAATTAACTTGAGTTCGGGGGCTAACCTATTAAAACCTAAACGGTTACCACTTTAACTTTATATTTAAATTGCTTTCTTTTGAACTCTAATTTCAAAATCTAAACTATTTATCAAATCTAATTAAACTAACATATGTCTAATATGCCCAAAAATACTAATCAAATTCCATCGATATCATATATAATCTAAAAACTCAAAATATTCAAATAATCAAATCTTATTAAATTCTATCATGTTCATATATTCTAAACTAAACTAACAAATCAAACAAATTCACAAAAATAATTTTTTTACATATTTTAAGTCGCCGTTTAGGTGCCTACGTACCCGCTAATCGGGATCAGACCACACGTAGTTCTTTTAGAAAAATTTAGTTTGTTGGTTAATTTTAGAATTTTTTCGAAATCTTTTCGCTTTAAGTTCATTAAGTTTGTTAATTTTATGAAAAATATATACATATCTTTTAACACGAACCCTACATCTATCAAGTTAGGTTTTAGCAATTTTATGGAAAATCGGATTTTTCTAGGTGATAAAAATTTTCAACAAGAAATCATAACTACATATCATGCATATCAATTAATCATAAATATCATCAAGAATAAAATATTATAAGGAATATCAATATTTAACAAGCTAATTTCAACAAAGCAATATCATGGCATAATCAAGATTTATATCATTGACATTTCATTATGAAGGGTAAGATTTCAATGTGGTTTTATATATGGTGAAATCATAAAATTCAATATTATTACAATCAAGGTCATTACTACATTATGGCATAAAGAAATATTAATGACTAATCATCATACATTATTACATAATTTCAAATGTTGTAAACCTAAAACTCTAAAAAATTTCATATATTCCTTATGATTAGGGCATGATTATAGTTATATTATTAATAACAAGATCTTAATGTAATTCTATGAACACATACCTAACATGATATATATAAAAAATTCAATCTTATCATAAGAAAACAAAATCATTACTATATTATTGCAAAAAAATAGAACATCAAGTTATGTTTTAACAAATTTATAAGAATTAACTTTTCTAAGTGATAAAAAAAAGATTTTGAATAATGGATTAAAATTATATATCATGGCAATTGTCAAGCACATTAATTAAATCAATATATCATCATTAATAAAAGATATCAATGTTAACAAGATAAACTCATATTCAATAACGTAGTTAAACTTCATACATGATATTAACATTATAGCAAAGTTTCTAATTACATCGCATATTGATAACGAAATCGGGTTCTTTTAATCATTTCAAAATCATGGTATAAACAAACTTTAGCCAATCAAGATTTTCATCAAGTTATCAATACAATTTGTATGTCAAATATTTGCAAGATCTTATTATTCAAAATTTGACAAAATCATAATATTACAAAACGGTATCACAAAGAAAAGGTGCAAGGATTATACACTATCATAGCAAGATCGATCATGGCAAAAAAAAAAAAAATAAATAAATAAACCCTAAATTTCAATTCAACATTTTTTAGAACAAGTTTATGAGACCAATATTCATTGATAAGAAAAAATTAACTATAATGGCTATACTATCATGATTCAAACTAATACTAATTTTACATATTTTGAAAAAAAAATTTAAAAAAATATATTCAAAACAGATTTTGAAAATATAATCATATACTAATTATTTTCATTTTTCTTTTTTTAATTTCCTATTTATTATTATTATTATTATTATTATTATTATTATTATTATTTATTATATTATTTAAAGAGGAATACGATTTGAAACTTACCTGCACTGGACGCGCGCGTGGAATTGGAGTGTGCCGATAATTGGCTCAGGATCCAGGATGATCATTGACCTCCATTATCATCCTCATATTAGTTTTTTTTTTTTTGCTGCCAATCCTTTCCCAGTTTAATATCCAAATGGAGCTTGCTGAATTTGAGTTTCTCGGATTAGACTTCTACTTCGTGCGCGCCTGAGACACCAACGGAATCAGGAAGATGGCCGGGTCGGGTAGTGGTCGTCGGCACGTGGTTACTCCGATGACGGTCGTTCGGTGGTTCTCGACAACAATCAACTTATGGCAATGGAAATTCTCAACTTCCCGAATATCAAATGCTTGTTTGATTTCTCTTTTCTTTGTTTTTGTGTCCTTCTCCTTCGTTTTTTTTTTCTTCTCTATTTATAGATCTAAATTTAGGGTTTTTTATTCTAATCCGAAAAACAAATTACAACTATTAATTAGTTGTCATTAACATGAAAATAGCTGTCATTACCGTTAGATTTTGAACGTTAAACAACGAAAATCTCGGATTTTGCCTTTTTTTCGGAAGCTAAAAAACGAGTTTTTTTTAATTTTCGAATTCAAATTTGAAACCCTTTCTCTTGATGAAAACAACAAAATTTTATACCAATATAAACTACTCCGCGCCTATTTTCAAAATATGTATTTATTTTGTAAACAACGGGTTTGAAAACGGGTCAAAAATAGACTTGAAAATGCCCCATCGGGCGGCCGGAGTAGGAGACGATGAACAGTTTTTTTTTTTTTTTTTTTTTTTTTTTTTTTTTTTTTTTTACGAATTTTCAAAATTACATTATACTATATTAATTATCCATATTACATCTATTGTATTTATTTCTATTAAATTGATTCATTATTATTATTATTTTTTATTATTTTATTTTTTTTTAATTCCTAGCTTTAACATTTATAATTTACAAAATTCAATTATTTTAATTATGTATATACTAACCTAAGTATTTATTTTGACAAAAAATGTCAAAATGAGATGTCTACAACCTCTATGTAGGTTTGCATTATGACTCACTAGGATTTGGGGATGAGGACATTGAGTGAAGATTTAATAGTTAGAGTATAATGCAATACAAGGACTTTTATCTTAAAGCTTCTTTTGAAACCCCTTTTAAACTTAATTTTGAAGACTGGTGATTGTAACTAAATGACTTTTGTTTATTGTTACCTTAAGACAGACCCCTAGATACAAAACGTGTTTTTGTTGAGCAGTGCTTCTACGAAAGGCCCATGGTGAGCCATGTTTATAAAGGGGTATATTGTGCTAATTGACTCTTAAACAAGTAATCTTATAGGTTATTTGACACTGTTCAAAATTTTCATAAAAGAAAACTAAAAAAGATTTCGTAATTAAAATATGGATAGAGACTCACCTAGTTTAGTAGAGTCTTACATGTATTACTTAAGTAATATATATGGCACAACTAGTATTTCCAATGCATTCAGGATAAGACATATAAATTTGCACATACAGCAGGTTGACTTTAGAACTCTTGATACATTACACTTAAAAGCAAAAACTCCTTTAAAGCCAAAAAACTGAGCTCTTCATTTCAGAAGGGTAACCTCATTAATGGACTCTATTTTGACATCTGACTAACTCCCTCAAAACTAAGCTCTTCAACTTGGAAGGGTAACCTCATTGATGTACTTCAATCCAGTATCCATGTAACTTTCTAAAAACTGGTCTTTTTAGCTTAAGAGGGTAACCCCATCAATTGGCCTCAATCTAACAACTGAGTAACTCTCTAACCTATGAAACTAAGCCCTTCAACTTGCAGGAACAATTGTCAACTAACTATAGACCAACATCCAAATAACTCTCTAATCCAAAAGCTAAGCTCTTAAACTTGGATGGACAAGCACCTAAGCTAAAACAAACAATCCTACTTGAATATTGTAGCTAAAAGCAATACAACATAAACAGCAGCAAACATAAATACACAACACAATGAAAATCGAGCAAAGTGATAACATAATATTAAAACTATTGAAAGATAAGTAGTCACTCTTACAAGAAACATTGGCATATCAACAACAAAAATAAGTCATATAAACACCAAGCAACAAACTCAACGAATCCTTCATACAAACACCAATAAAAAACAACTCTTCTCTGAAATAGATTTTCCTTATAAACTTAGATATCCATGCTCAAGTAAGAGTAATTACTCTTCTTGAGGGATGGAGTTCTTGCTTAGCTAGTTAATCAAACAAAGCAGTAGGTGAGGATAGACGTGATGTGGATTGGCTTATTCGTCCCCTAAACAGATCTAACTGTATATTACAATTCTATTTTTCTTTTATATTTGAACATAACCATATCTGATTTGTAATATTTTTGGAAAAAAGAATTAGTTCGATTCGAATAATTTTTATTCTCAAAACAAAACAAAACTACATTCTATCAAAATGTTTTAATTACATATTTATTATCACTAATGAAAATATAAACTACAATATGTTAAATTAACTATTTATTCAAATAAATATGTAATACTTATAGCGAGGAAATATTTCATCTATCATAAAACTATAATCGTATATTGGTCTTATTGTCTTGAATTATCGAGATCTATAATGATATACTAGACTTGAAAAAATTAGAATATATTATCCCAGTATAAGGCATAAATTTCAATTCGCTGTACTTTTGATCAATGCATTATCAATTAGATAAACAAATGCTAAACTAGGTTTTAGGAGTAGATTAATCAATTAGACAAAATAAAAGAAAAAGAACGTTTGAAACACTAGCAGTTTAAACATAAAAATTAACTTATTTATAGACACATTACAATAATTTTAACATGACATGACCAATATAAATCTATTCTCATGAAGAATACATATAGAAATAAAATTTAAAAAAATAATTAATTTTTTAATAAGATAATTAAAAGAAAAAAATAATATGTTAGAGCTTTTTCTTAAATATGTAAAACAATTTGATTCAATTCGAACTATACGATTCAATTCGAGGTCTCAAACCAAACTGCAAACTAAAACAAAAATTTCATACTATTCAATTCACAGTTCGAGTGTTCTTCCACCATATGAGGGCCTCACTGGTAAGGGAAACAACAAAAGAAATGGTTTTTTTTTTTCATCAAAGACCCCCACTAGTTGTATAGGGTTAGTAGGGGAATCTTGCTTGGCTTCCTCCCCCTTAGCAAGGGTCTCATCTTCAACAAGAAGATCTAAGTAACACTATTAGCTCAAATCCAGATCAGGGTAAACATCCCTAATCTCCATTAACAAAACTTAAGTCATCATTTTCCCCACCTTAGCCTAGTTATCCTTAAAGAGCTATCTGGCAAACTAATCATCCAACACCTCCTTGGCTGCAATCTTCAAGATAGCCTCTTGACGCTCGTACTACGTAATGACCTCCTTCTACTCTTTCTTCATATTATTGAGCTTCCTATGGAGCTCAGCCTCTTGAACATTATATCACTCCTCCATGAGCTTCACCTCAACCTATGCATCCCCTAAGGCCTTCAAAGCCTATGCCAACTCAACCTCCTTATGTTGCTATTGATTGTTTACTCCATTGTTGCTATCCTCATGACTACAAGCCTACACCACAGTATGTTTTTGCTACTTCTCAAAGGCTCTAAGCTCTCATCCACTTCATAAGCTCCACCTTGATCTTCTATTGATGCTCACAATACTTGATTTATAGTTTATCAAAATTCTCCTCGCTGGTCTATCAATTCTACATATGTGCTTGAGCACTAAATCGCTCGTTACTACCATTACTAAAAGAATTAAAATTAGAAAAATTATAATCTACCTCATTTTCCATTTTGGAGACCTCCCATCACCTTTTGACTGTCATGATCAAGCTCACGACACATTGTATAACGTAAAAAAAGGTAATAAACTACAGTAACAAAGTTATGAAGGGAAAATGGGAGGAGACAATGCCAAAAACAAATCTTGTAAACATTGGGATCGATCTTGCACTATATCTCCAAAGGAGTATTAAGCTTTCCCAAATCAAAAGGTTGTTGACTCCCGATCAAAACAATCAACAAAACTGAACATTCATGTTCAAAATAACTTGAGATCAACTATATGGTGAAAGCCAACATTGCCATCACCTCCCCTAGACTCCTTAGTTGGCTCTTTTGGTTAAGATGAAGTAGACTCCTCCATTGAAACATTCAAAGGAATGCTCATCAGTTTCATGTTTTTAGTGCTCCTAATTAATTCACCTATTAGCTTTTTGTCCCTTATGGAGACAACAAGCTTAAACCTACCTAAACTTCTCCTCTCAGACACCTCTCCTTAACCAAAATATATCACAATATTTATAAGGGCCTCCTTGCTCAAACACTCCTCAACAACCATGACCTCCTTCATCCTCTCTCGATGAACCTTAACTTCCTTGACTCTCTTAAGGTAAGGCATGACACTCTCTTCAATCACCATTCCCTTAATAGGAGGGAGAGATGCAACGATCATACTGGTTTCACCAACAGACCTCTTAAGGCATAATTTCAAGTCCCCAATTGCAAGAGGCACTTATGGCCTACATAAAACGACATAAGTAGAAACATTAAATAAAATACATGAAAATGTAAACATTACCATCTTTGCTAAGTACACAACATGAAAGGTTCAACCCCTAAAAAATTGGCAACAAGCAGACATGCTCCCAAAACTATGACACTTCATCTAGGCATAGCAGAGGACCAGAATCCAATTCCTTGTTCCTCCATCAGCCTAATATGACTGGGGATGATTCTGTTGCACTAAACTATGAACATATAAGTAATGGTTACAACATTAGGGAGAGGCCATCATTGCCTAGTTTACGAATGCAAAAATTTCATTAACCTTCTTCTAGTCGTTGAGACCTGAAATCCTTATGTCAAATTGGCAGGTGGATGGAATCAATCTCGTCCAAAAGTAAAGGTACTTGGAAGACACAAAAATTAGAAATCTACCCTTCTATCCTTTTACATTCAAATCTAAGCCATCAAAAATCTTACGATTGGGACAAACGGTTAAATAACTTCAACTCATCCTCAAAGTTTTCACACTGAAATGGTATTGACACAATAGAGGGGTATATGAAATCTTAAACTAATGTACAACACCTCTAATGCAACAAGCAACCTCTAAGCATTTAATGACAAGTGAGAGGGTAAGCTCAAAGATAATTAACACACTTCTTTTGAAAGTCGAAAAAAGGAAGAGAAGACCATAATAAAAAAATTTAAGATACAAACAAAATTAGTTCTCATAAAAGAAGAGGACCTAATCTAACATGCGTACCATCTTAAATCACCACCCATCTAGTAAAGTCCCTTCCCAATTGGAGGGAAATGAAGTATATTCCTTGCCTCGTAATTTACTCTACCACTCTTCTGGCTATGGACCTTTTTGTGATTATCAGCTATGTAAAAATATCCTAATAAAAATCTTGAGGAAGGAACCAGACAGCCACCACCAATGTTGTTGTAACTGTATGTATTGCTACACCTGAAGGGGTAACAACCCTTCGTACATGTTAAAACAATATCCTAGAACTATCATATGTAACACTTAAGCTCTTAGAACTCCAATTAAAAGTCAAACTTGCATTGCACATTAACCATGAGGAGCATTTGACATCGATACAGAATCCTTAGGTGCAATTCACATGCAAGTTATAAAGATAATCAGAATGGATGAAAAGTACGAAGATCTTGAAAATATGAAAATGGCATAAAGTGGAGAAATGAATGATTTTTCCCTACTTATAAGTAGTAAAGCAATGTGACTATTTAGGTAATTACAACCAACAAACAATCACGATCATCAAATTCTAACCATGCTCTGCCAATAGCCCACAAATTCTAACATGAAATGATGCAAAAAGGAATATTATTTGACATATGTTATGTCAACAAACACCAGTCCAACACTTGTCTGCTACATGGAGAAAGGCTCTGAAATTAAAAAAGGTAATACTTTTGAAAGAAGATTTCCCAATAGAACTGAGGTTTCAAGCTGGCCATAACAAAGCGTAGCCATGCACCCTGACTCCTTTCAAAGACGTTAAAATCATGGACATCCGTAAGGTCACCCCTATATAGACACTTAGGTCGAACCCTACCAATTACATTGCCCTGATAGTGCAATGATAAGATCAACAACTAAAAAGCATAAATAACAACAATATAAATTATGAAGAAAGTATTTAAACAATGAAGTGAAAAAACATTACAAGGCTTTTCATTTATATTAATAAGAAGAAAAGCACATTAATAAGAATGGTATACCAACCTAAACATATTTACCAGTACAAAGGAAAACAAGTATAGTTTGAACTCGACTACGTCTACATAGCTTAGCTACATCTATAGAGCTCAATTATATCTGCAGATCTCGACTACACCCATATCATAGTTACCCGACCAAGCAAAAGAAAAGCAATATGGGGCTGATAGAGATTTGACCATCTTGTCATGCCATGCACTTAGAGAATCTCGAGTATATGAAGACATCATATAGTTCAAGCTCGCATTCCTTCAACCTAGCTGCATCCTTAAGGTAACTCTACCATTTGACAATGGAAGAAGGAATAGCAAACATGGAAGAGACAAGAGCTGCTACATCAGCATCTAACCTCCAAACATTGACTCTTTAGAGCATCCTCGCCAACTCCTAATGAGGGGAAGACACAAAGGCTAGAGGTGATTCTAACAGTAGATGCATCAACCTCTTTAACCCATGATCCTCTAACCCCTTTTCAGGGATAAAGGACCTAAAGCACCACCATTATCAAACTTATTTACCCTACCCCCACTACAAGGATGAAAGAGCTATGTAAGTGATCTCTACATGCCTCCAGTTCTTCAAAGTTACAAAATGATCAACCTGACAAAGAAACAAGCCACAATAGTAACCCTCCCCTATAGTTAATGGCTTTAGCATGCCTTCAGTTCTTTAAAGCTAACAAAACGATGTTATTTACTTTAATAAATTTGAAACTTTTTTGAGTTTTTAAAAACAAAGTTATAGATCTTTTTTGATTTCTCAACTTGTGATATAATTGAAGTTAGACTCTTAAGTAGCACTTGATTATCGATTGTGTATATAAAAGGTTAAGATAATTTTCTAAATGTAAATCAAACTATAATGCAGAAAGTAAATAGATAAAGAGAGAGAAGAAAATGTTTGGCTAAGAATAATACTTTTGCATTGTATGTCAATCCACTTTTCTAACTCCACATTGAAATCCTAGTTGTCTTTACTAGTTGTTCCACTATATCTAACAAACAAAAGAGCATAAAGAGTCTAGCATTCAACACAATGCAACAAATTCACACCGTCTCACTTTAGCTTCTACTAAAGCTAAAACATAGTTCTATAGCAACCTTTGTCACTCCTGTAGGACTAATACTATTACAAGTAATAAAAGTCAAGACATGAGGAAATACAAGTATAATTTCCACAAAATTCGATACTATCTAAAAGTAAATAATTACGTTTTTGTTTTTTTTCTCAAGAAGCTTCTAAAAGTGCTTCTAGTAGCTCTATATGCTTTGTAATAAAGTGAAGAATTTTAGATCAACCCTCGATTATATGATCACAATTTTTCCCAATTTCTTTTTAGTATACTTCATTTTTTTGTTTTTTTGTGAATGTCATATTTGGTATATAGATTTTGCCAGTTTGTGTAATTAACTATCTAAAGTTTAAAAATATAGGTTTACCACTTGAACTCTGCCCACTTTTACAAATAATTACCAAAACTTTGCTAATATTTTTAATTAAATGCATGACTTTAATTATTTTTGCAATTAACTAACTCGTTTAAGTATTATAAATGAACTTAAAAAGTTTATAGATAATAAATCGATACTTTTAAACTTTATGTAGTTGATTGCATGAATTGGTAAAGTTCAAGTACCAAACATGACATTTCCCCTTTTACCTTGGAGTTAAGCTTCAATATATGAAGCTTCAAACAACTATCATCTTATGTAAGTTTAGATAAAAATTATACTTTAGCCATTATAGTCGATCCTCCTTTGAATTTTCAACTTTAAATTTAAATTACTTCCATATTAACCAATTACATTGTTAAATCAATCTTCAAGAAGTTTTCCAAGTCATGCAATTTTAATTCATCTTAATTCCTTGACATAATGGGCAAAATAGAAATAGAACCTTCTTAAAAATTTTCACAATGGACTTACTTAGATGCTTCAATTATTTTCTTCCTTTCAACTTGAATTTGTTAGTCACTATTTAGGATAAATATCATATTTAATACCTAAACTTTAAAAGTGCTAATTTACTATCAATAAACTTTTCAAATTCATTTCCAGTACCTAAATAAGGTAATTAATTGCAAAAATGAGTAAATCATGTAGCTAATTGTAAAACAAGGAAATGTTCAAGCAATTAATTGCAAAAGTAAACAAAGTTTAGATAGTAAATTGACACTTTTAAACTAAGATAGTTCATTGCATACATTAGCAAAACTCAAGTGTAAATGTGACATCACTCTTTTGAAAATATTGTTCACCAAGGTTACAAGCCTTTGTATAATTTACAACTATGGAACTTGTTGAAATCATCTTTATTACAAATTCAATCTTCGAATTTGTAAAACTAAGTCTTAAATTAATTTAATATCCCCATTAGATAGTTATTGAGCTCATAGTGGAACACTTGAATATATTTAGAGGTATGCAAGTGGGTGAAATGAGCCAACCTAGCCTAGCCTACTTGACAAACGAGTCAAAATTTCTTGACCCTAAACCAGCCCTTTGATCTACGATTTTAAATAAGCCAACCCACTTACTTGGCTTATCTAACCCACTTGTGTATCTTTATAAGTTAAATAGGTCAAATTGACTCATTTAGCCCATTTACGCTAATTAAATAAAATGCATATAATTAAAAAAATAAGTTTTATACATATTAATAACTAAATTTATGACTATTTTAGTTACTTATATATAAAAATAAGTTTTTTTTTTAAATCATTTATTAGATATCTTACTATATTTAAAACAATAAATATATACTGAAAGAAGAATGTTATGATGCCTATAAACTAATTTGTCAATCTTTGTTACTATTAACATACGTTTAAATTCAAATATAAAAGTTCTCAAAGTAATACTATATTAATAGTAGTTTCCCCTAAAATTTTTTTTTTCCATACAAATGGGCTAGTAGGCCAATCTAGCTAACTTTGGGCTAGGCTACTTTAGCTCGCATATTAAACAGGCTAAGTAGGCTAAAAAAAGTTGGTCCTGGCCCATTTTTAAAATGGGTCAACCCACAAGTCAAAGCCCATTTGCACAGCTCTAAATATATTTCCTAGTATATTAATTTATGGAACCAGGTCTTTAGAATAATCCTTTACATTATAAAAAGATACTTTTTTAAGCTTCTACTTTTTTCCTGTACATTTGCAATTTCACAAACTTAAATAATAGTTAAGTCTTTAAGTATATTGATACTTTATAGTTTTTATCCACTAAAATAAACATGTTGAATAACATTTAATTCATTAAAACACTTAGAAAGATTCCATCATATATTTGATGTTTTCTTTATAATTTCCTCCTTTATGATGAAAATAGAACCGTTTTCAAAAGAAAAATTTTGTAAAAATGTTTTATTCATCAATATTCATAATAAAAAATTCATAAAAAGTTTTCCATGTAAGTTCATAATAAAAAATATCGATGTAATAAAACATAATTATTTATTAAATATGCATGAAATATCATTCTTATTTCCTCTCTTTTTTTGTTTATCTTTCCATTTATCTCCCCCATTTTTTTATCATATTTAAAAGGGTTATAAATAACATTTTGCCATGTAACCTACAAGGATATATATATATATATATATAGATAAAAGATAAGCAACAATATAAACTCAAAATATGCCTTACAAGTGAAATGAGTAATATAAAGATGTATATCTCACCTTAGAGTTATTGGAGAGAAGCTTTCTAGAATCTATGTATCAAAAGGATAAACTCTCATGGTAGTAATGTATTTCCCTACAAATATATGTATATATATCACATCAAAGGATGATAGAAATATTTTCAGCATCATTTCCAAAATATTCCAATCAAAACATCTTGTAGTTAAAGTCCTAAAAAGAAACAACTAGTAGAACAAACACACATCCAGCAAAACATATGAAATGGTCTAACCAACAGGATAAGCAAACTAAACATATGTCCAAAGTCTTTAAAACGTTCAAACATGACAAAGAGTAAAATTAGTCTTTCTTCAATGGAGTAAGCCTAATAGCTTACTTCTTTTGATGACCATGAATCTAAGTAAATGTGATGGGATCAAGTGCGGTTTCAAGATTAGAGGGGTTAATATCAAAGTTAGTTAGAAAAGGGGTTTGTTGAGAAGAATCAGTTTCAGTAGCAGGAGTGTACTGTCCTTAAGCTTTCGAGATCTTATCACAACACTAATACTCTTCATCAAGGCATCTAGGTTGGCATCCATTATGCTCTCCTAAGCCTTCTTAAATTCTTCAAGCTTAGAATTTACCTACTAATAGAACCTTATTTGTCTCAAATGCTTCTCCGAGACCTTTTGATAAAGCCTTATCCATTTCATCCAAAAATGAGTATGAATTAGAAACTGCAATTTCTCTCTCTTAAATTTTTAGATCACCACATGTCCTTATCTAATGCTTAGTTAGCGACCTCAAGACATACTTCATGCTCTTCCCCCCTTTCTTTTAATACAAACTTACTCTTCTTTTCAACTCTCTTATCTAACTAACCTTCGAAATAGCTTCTAATTTAGATCTATTCTTTTCCTTCATAGATTTTTTTTTCAATCCGCTCAACCACAGCCATTTGCTTTTACCAATCAATTTTTTTGGTTCTATACTTAAGATGCATGTAGATAGTGCCATATAGGGTGTACTATAGATTAGTTTTGACAAAAATGCTTGTTTTCTTAATATTAGCTTCTAACTTTTTCTTAAACTCATGGGATATTTTGCAATAGAAAGAATATTTACGTTCTTATATATGAAAATCTTCATCAATACGCTACCATAAGGTTTAGTTCTCCAAATCTTCATGAGATATTTAATTAACATAGACGTTAGATCAATCTTTTTCCTATCTAATAACTATGATAATTAACGCATCTTCTTTAGACATATTGTTAAAACCATCAGCCCTTAGTAGCAAGCATTCAACAGTCATCTTATGCAAAATATAAATTTCCAATTCAAATTCGGTAGCAAAAGACATCATTTTTCATAGCTACTTCGACACCATCATTCATCATAGTAAAAATTTATTTCCTTGATTAAATCATCATGGACTCAACATTAAGAGTGTTGCAGGTCATGATCCACCAATAGAGTTGGGGTACTGGAGCACGATAGACCTATATACAAAGAACACGGTTAGTGGGGTGATAGGGGTTGTCCAGTACGATTACTCCAAGACTTAAGTCAGTCATGGGCTCGAGAGTAAATATATAATGGAATGGTAAGAAGTGTTTTCCTTACCATGGATTCAACATCAAGAGTGTTGCAGGTCGTGATCCACTGGTAGAATTGGGGTGCTGAAGCATGATAGACATATATACATAGAACACAGTTAATGGGTACTAGGGGTTGTTCAGTACAGCCACTCCGATGCTTAAGTTAGTTGTAGCTCAAGAGTAAATACATTATTAGAATGGTAAGAAGTGTTTTCCTTACCTTTAGGGGTATAGGTCTATTTATAGCCTTTGGTCATATCTCAATTAGAGGTCCATAGGATCCTACTCCATGTGAACTTGGGCCTATAAAGAGTTAGTTGACCTCAGACACAAGCTGGGCCTCATATAGATGATCATGCTTAGAGTTAGTCCTTGGGGAGATCGAAGAGTGGTGTGGAGATGTAGTCCTTGGTGTGTCTAACTGGTAAGGAGCCAAGGTCCTTATGGAGCTTTACTCAAAGGCCAAAGTCTTTTTATGCTAAGGATCATTTGTGCAGGGGAACATCGAGGGCCCTTTGGCCCAAGTGCCTAAAAGGCTTTTTGTGGGCTTACTGGCTATAAGGAGGATGTTAGGCCTACTAGCTATGGTTTGATATTATCTATCAATAAAAACATTTTATCATATCTTTCCTTGTCATAATTACATTTTTGCCATTCACAATTGGAACCATTTCTTTTTAGTAGTGTCTAAATTCTTATAAAAACCCTTCCCAAATTCTCTTTAAACAACTTACTTTAAATTGCGTACATTTTTACAGTCAATAACATTTAACTATTCATTCCATAAAATCCGATTCTTCTTAAAGTATTCAAAATCTTAATAAAGGCCTCTTTGAATTGTCATTTTTTTATCAGTATTGGTTCAGTGTCGATTTGGTATCAATTATCAGTATCGATTCAGTATTGGTTCAGTTTGGTCAGTTTATGAGTAAAACTATCAATTTTTTATTGGTATCATATCAGTATCGGTTCAGTATTTTTTCGGTATTAAACGATACCAAAACGACAAACCAAAAGGCCTTTAGAAGATGGCAAGATAGATACCTCATATATGTTCTTGTTTCCTTGGATTCTAGAGGGACAAGCCATTTTTCTCTTCTTGAATACTAAGAGATTCAAACTTTTCTTTCACAAGTTCAAGTCGCACACTCTTTCTACATTGTGTAGCTTTCTTCTACTTTTCATCTTAAGATTTGGTTGTTGGAGCTTTCGTTTAAAATTCCATCTAATTTCTCACTTGAAACAACCTTATCCCCAAATAGATCTTCTTTACTGGACATTTAATCACCAAAATGTCCATAGAAGACTCTTACAATTCTTTTAAGTTTTCAAGGCTTGAAATAGACATTTCCTCCTAAAAATTGTAAAGGAATTTAATGTCATTATTAAGTAAGTGAGATGTAAAAGAAATGGAGTTTTGATTTTTGTGTAGAGAGAGAGAGACAATGACAAGATTTTGAAAACATATGAGGGCTTTCGATTTTGTAATTGTATCATTATGAGGAGTTTTAAATTGGTGATTATATCTCGGCCAATTGTTTTTTAAAAGTTTAGCTCTAGGTGCCAAAAATCAACGATCAAGACTCCTAATTTTTCTTTCTAAATTTTAGTTTATTAATTTTCCCTTTTATCCGGATATTATTCAAAATAATTCTTTTTTTAATTTTCATTGAATCCTCTTGCGCACCTTGTGAAAATCTTCAGAACGCATATTAATATTCCCTTATTAATTTAATTCCACAAATAATTCCATCACAAGTGTATATATCATTCTCATACATTCAAAATAGAACATTTTTGTAAATCCAATAAGAATTAGGTATAATTATACACACCATCTACAAGAAATTCCAATACATTACCATCCTTAAAGCACACGACAAAATTTATTGAACTATAAAACATCAGCCATGCCATAATTTGATAAACATTTTATTTTTCTTAAAAAGGATAAGACATACTTGATGTCAATTCTAATAAATCTAAAGGGATAGTGTCAAAAATGGTACTTGAACTTCAATAAAATATATGATTAGATACCTAAACTTTTAAAATGATCAATTTAGTAGCCAAAAAAGCTTTAAAATTGATCAATTTATCACTTAAAAGAACTTGAAAGAGGTACAATTCACATGCACGAAAAGTTCTTTCAAGTACTAAATTGATCAATTTCGAAGTTTATGTACTAAATTGATCAATTTCAAAGTTTAGATATCTAATTGCATATTTTGTCAAAGTTCAGATAACATTTATGACATTAACCCTAAATCTAATTATAAATTTTTCTAGAGATTTTGTGAAGATATCAACTAGTTGATTTTCAAATGAAATATATTTAATATCCACATTACCATTGTTAACATGAAACCTAGTAAAGTGGTGTCTAATCTCTATATGTTTTGTCCATGAATGTTTTACTAAATTTTTTAGGTAAATTAAGGGTTAATGTCAAATATGGTACCTAAACTTTTGCAAAAAGTTCAATCAAGTACCTAAAGCTTGGTTTTAAATAATTTGGTACCTAAACTTTCGTAAAAAGTTCAATCAGATACCTGAAGTTTGGTTTTGAATAATTTGATACCCGAAGTAAGTTTTCTCATATATTTTTCCTACCAAATTGAACTTGATTCATGTAGGAAAAATGTACGTGAAAACTTGCTCCACATATCAAATAGTTTAAAATCAAACTTTATGTAGGAAAAATGGACACAAAAACTTGCTTCAGGACTAAAATTGTTTGAAATCAAACTTCAAGTACCCAATTAAACTTTTTATAAATGTTTAGGTACCATTTTTGACATAATCCTAATTAATTACCCTTATGTTATCATACATAATTGGAATATTTTTAAGTTTATGCAATAGTCTGATAATTAGTACTTTGACCATAAATTTGAGCATAGTAGTTTCTAACTGAGGTATAATTTGCTTTAGTAGTAGGTAAAGCAACAAAATTTTGTTTCTTAATTGACCAAGAAGCTGATTTGTCACCAAGGAATCAACAAGTACTAGAAGTATTTTTTTTATTAATTTTACATCTATTGTAATCAGGTTTGAATTTCCAACGAGATGAAAGTTTTTATTCTTTAGATACCATATGCCTAACTTAACTATACAACATATATGCTTGAAAATTCTCCTAACTATTGTCAGTTGTATTTTATTTGGTTCAGTTTGAAAGCAAGCACAAATACATTTGCTATAAAAAATATTAGGTCTAGATGAAGTAAGATATAGTAAAGATTTGTCATGCTTCTGAAATGTTTATGACTTATCTTCTTACTTGTTTTATTAGCATCTAAAGATATAAAGGTACTCATTGGTACTTGATATGTATATTTTTCTTATACAAACATATCATCTTTGCATCATCTAACCAAGTAGGGGAGAAATTAATCTCATGTCATAGACATTTCAAACTCATCTTGCATCAATCTTGTTAGTTCTTGAAAGTACTTTTCATTAATAGAACCAAATACTATGTCATCAAAAATATAAGAATAATAATCATATCATCACCATGAAACTTTGGAACAAAATAATGTCTACTTTACCTCTTTGAAAATTATTAGAATTAAGAAACTCACTCAAGTGTTCACACCAAACTCTTAAAGCTTACTTTAAACCATATAAAGTTTTATTTAACTTATAAACGTAGTTACATTTATGAGGATCTTTAAAATTAGGAAATTATTTTACTTGAAATTGCTCTTTTATGTAACCATTAAGTAATGCACTTTTTACATCCATTTGGTAAAGTTTAAAATTTTTATAACATGTAAAAGCAATTGAAAGTCTTATTACTTCTAATCTAGCAATGTTTCATTATAGTATATTTTTCTTTTTTTGAATAGCCATTAATAACTAATCTAGTCATATTTCCCACAAGTTTACCATTTTCATCTAGCTTATTCTTCAATACCCTTTTAGTTCCTAGTAGAGATAATGTCACAAATAGTACCTAAACTTTAGCAAAATACAATTAAGTATTTGAACTTTAAAATTGATCAATTTAATACATGAAAAATTTTGAAATTGATCAATTTAATACTAAAAGAACTTAATAAAAGTACTATTGGCATACACAAAATGTTCTTTTAGATACCAAATTAATCATTTTCAAAGTTTAGGATACATAATTGATCATTTTCAAAGTTTAGTACCTAATTATATATTTTGTCAAAGTTCAAGTACCATTTGTAACATTAACCATTCCTACTGTACTTTTATTTAGGTAAGGGACTAAGTTCCATGCATGATTCCTTTGAACTAACTTAATTCTTCTTACATGGAAATTATCCAATTATTATCGTTTAAAGGTATATTTATGCAAGTAGGTTCAAATTTAGAAACTGATGCAATTGATTTTCAAGGTTTTATAAACTTCCTCTAGTTTTAACACCAAAATTCATACATCCAATTACCTTTTTAGATGTGAATATTTTCAAGCTTTAGGTAGATTATTCATCATCTAATCTTGCATTAGATCACTTTTATATTTGCTTCTAACGTACCCTTTGGTTCATCATTACTTCATATTTCAGTAATTGGTTCTAATTTTTCTTCTATTCTTTGCTGTGTGCTTAAATTTTGATTCGTTCTTATTTCAGCATTTTGCACATCATCATCAAATTCATCATCCATAAAGTTATCAACAAACCTCACATTGATTAATTTTTCAACCATTCGTCTAGCTTTATTATATACATGAAAAGCTTTTACTATTTGAAGAATCACTAAGAAAGATTGCCTCATTTGCTCCCTTTCATCAAACTTGCCTAAGTCTTTTCCTAACTTTTAACAAAGCATTTGCTATCAAACACTTGAAAGTAAGAAATAGTTGGTTTTCTTCCTTTGAAAAGTTCATAAGATGTTTTGAAAGCTAAAGGTATTATATACACTTGATTCATTATGCAACATGCATTTATGATAGCTTCAACCCTACAATATTCAAGTACACTTTTTACATATGGAAGAGTTCTTGACATCTTCTGTATGGTTTTACATTTATGTTCTATATAACTCTATTTTGTTGAGGAGTATATAGAGCTAATATATTATGAGTAATGTTATGATTTTTAAAAAAAATTATAAAATAAGAGATTTCACATTGCTTTATATGATCTATTTTAAGACTAATAATAATTAGACATTATTCATATTGAATCCTTTTTGCAAATTTTTTGAGGTAAAATGCAAAAATACCCCTTAAAATTCAGGAGTAGTGCAAATTGATATCATGAACTTTGAAAGTATAGTTTTTGACCTCCTAAACTATAAATAATTTATAATTAAGGACATTTTGTACTTTTTTTGTTGAGAAAGGATAAAAATTTTACTGTTCCAGGGATACTTTTGTACTTGAATTGTACTGAATTGTATAGACAAAAGACAGAATAAAGAATGGGATGTCCTTATTTACAAATTGTTTATAGTTCTAGGGGTCAAAAACCATACTTTCAAAGTTTAGGGGGTCAATCAGGGTTATCCCTAAAATTTACAGAGTAGTTTTTGCATTTTCCCTAATTTTTCAAAAGCTAAATATGCATCAGTCTTGTTGTGCAAGATTAGAACCTAAGAGTATCGTGATAAATCATCTACTATAACTAAATCACATCTATTTTCACAAAGAATTTTTCTTCTACTTGGTCCAAACAGATTCATGTTGTAACAATTCTAAAGATGTAGAAATAACACTTTTTCTCTTTATATGTGGATGAACCATTTTGATCTTCAATCATGCATCCAACGTAACATTTCTTTTTATATTAAACTTAAACAAACCATTAATAAAATTCTTCTCAGAAAGTTGTCCGCATTGATGAAGATGTGTCCTAACTTTCTATTGCATTATTGACAATTAAAAAGCAATTTTCAAAGTTAATTTCAAATGGTCAAATTAAGTATATATTTGCTTTACAAAATCATTCAAATGATTCATTTTCATTTTATAATAAGCCATGCATTTATTTTCAAACGTTATTTTATGTCCTTAATCATAAAGTTGACTTATATTAAGTAAGTTATGTGATAAACCATTAATTAAACAAACATTATCTATAGAGAAAGGAGGTAAACTGATTGTACCAATGATAATGATTTTTCACCTATTATCATTACAAACCTTACATATCCTTGAACTTTCCATTCAAAGCTTGTGAACAACAAAGCATAACTTGTTGTGTGTGTCTCAAAGATCTAATATTTCTTTGATTTTTGCTCTGTGTTCATGCATCCACAAAAATTTGATTGTCTATTCTTAAAAACCTATACAAGCTTAGGTCCTTTGAAATTCCCGTATAACTTGTACTGTAAATTTGATTTTAACTAAGTATTTTTACTTATAATAACAATGGGTTGTTACTTATTATGGAAAAAGAAAGTTTATGGAGCTAAATTATTATATCATATATTTACTATTATGAAGCTTTTTTAATTTTTTTTTTTAAATATCCTCTAGCTGAGTATCTTTGAAGGGGTTCAATATATGTGTGAAATTCTTTCTAATAATCTATTTGAAAGGTATATTTTTCACCATATCCATTTTACTTTCCATAGGTTCTTTTCCTATCACTTCTTTAGATTTAACAAAGATAGTTTTTTAATGGGATTGAAGCCTCACAATGTTCATATCCTAGTCCAATTTTTTATTTTTTCATTCATTGAGATGATAGTAACATGTTTAATTTCTTATCATCACTTTCATTAAACTTGCAAAACATATTATCTAATGTTTGATATAAGCCATCTATTTTAAATTGTAGTTCCTTGATCTCATCTTTTAAAGTTGAATTCTCTTTACTCTATGTCGTGTTATTAAGTTTTAATTGAAGCGATTCATTATTCGCCTTAACTACTTTTAATTCAACTATTAGATTTTTCTTTTTTATTGTCAAGTTTGATTATTTTAGTTTTAGAATTTGGTAATATTTTCAGTAACTGTTGCGTTTTATCATACTCATTAATAGATTCATCTTCGTTTTGGAATAAATCTAACAATGACATCAAACACAAGTTTTTCTCATTATCTTTAGAAGCTCCTTCCTCGTCTTCTGATTCATCTTAATCACTCCAAGTTGTAAGTAATGACCCATTCTTACCTTATTTCCTTAGCAATCGAGTGATATGTCAAGCAAGGAGATTGATGTGACTTCCTTCTTCATTTGTATCTTCATCATTTGAAGCTATTGATATATCAACGGCTTTGAAAGCAATTATCATTTCACTATTTAGTCTTACTTTTGATGTTTGTTTTGCTTTGCCGGCTATTGTGATGTACAATTCATGTGCAAGGAACTTCTTCTTAAGTTGACTAGTAGACAGTATTTATGGGTCTTACAGTTCCCTTATTGTAGTTCTTTGAGCATCCATAATTGGGGAAGTAGTCCTAACATCTTTTGAACTAAATCTACATCATCAAGTCCTTTTCCTAAAATAATTAATTCATCAATAATAGTAGTAAAGTGATTAAAAGCATCTCTTATATTTTCATTACTTTTAACTCTAAAAAGTTCATATTGTTGTAGCAAAGAATTAATTTTAGTATCTTTAATAGCTTCAATTCCTTCATCGTTTCACAAAGTTTATCCCATATTTCTTAACCACTTGTCTTGAAGAAAATAAGTAATATTCAGAAGAAGTATCTTGTTTTTTTTTGTTCCCTCAATTTTATGTTCATCGTCCTCTAAAATTGTAGTCACATTCAATTCTAACCTTTTCATCTCCATCCTTAATGACTTACTATGTTGTGTAATCATTCGCCTTTATGCATGACTCCATGCACACCATCCAATAAGAAAAATTGGTACCACCAAAATAAAAAGTCCTTCGAACAACAATTGAAGAATAAGTCTTAGCTCCGGCAGCAATTGTGGGTCCTAAAAGCTAAGTAACCAATAGGATGTAAATTGGTTACTTTAATATATCTTGAAACTTTTTCAAGTTTTTAAAAATAAAGTTACAAAACTTTCTTGATTTAAGGTCACAACATTTGGGGGTAAGTTCATTTGAGGTCACAATGTTTCGAATGGTTTATTTAAGGTCACAACATTTAGGGAAGTGAGTCAACTGAGGTCACCATTAGCGCGTGTCACAATATGGTGGATCTTCTAAGTTGTAATAAAATTTTTCTCTTGTTGACATATGTCAATAGTGACCTCAATCTTCAATTAACTCACTTCTCCAAATATTGTGACTTAAATGAACCACTGGAAACGTTATAACCTTCCGATATAATTTACTCATTTGTAAAATGGTTGAACTTAGACTTTTAATTGGCATTTAATTATCAATTATGTGTTCAGAAGGTTAAGATAATTTTCACAATGTAAATCAGAGTATAATGCAGAAAGTAAATCGACCACGTCTTGTGTCTAGTACAATGTAACCAACCTACACCACCTTACTTTAGCTTCTACCTAAGCTAAAAGACAATTCTATAAGCAATCTTTATCACTCATATACGACTAATATTATTACAAGGATTATAAGACAAGACACAAGGAAATACAAGTATAATTTTCTCAAAATTCACTACAATACCAAAGTAAATGATTGGGTCTTTCTACTCAAAAGGTTTATAAAAGTGCTTCTAGAAGCTCTATCTTCTTTTTAATGAAGTAAGGAATTTCATATCAACTCTCAATTTTTTAATCACACATTTGCTAGGTTCTTTTCAGTATATTTTGTATTTTTTTCGCTTTCTTTTAGCATTGGAGTCGAGCTTCAAGCAGTTGTCATTTTGTATAAATTTGAATATATAAATATATATATATATTCTATCAATTGTAGTTGATCCTCCTTTTGATTCTAACTATAAATTTAAATTACTTCCATGTTAATCAAATATAGCTGTTAGATCAATTTTCTAGATTTATGCAAGTCCTGCAAGTTTTTTCGAGTTTGATCCATTGATGTAGTGGACATAATAAAAAGAGTATCTTCTTGAGAATACTTGCTATTCTTGAAAATTACCTTCCTTTCATCATAGATTCTCTTGGATGCTTCAAATTATTTCTTCCCTTTCAACTTCAACATGCTTGCTAACCATTTTGAAAATATTGTTCACTAAGGTTTTAGGCCTTTTTATGATTTACAATGAAGAACTCGTTGAAATTTTCTTTATTACAAATATAAACTTGTACTTCAATAAAACCATAGTCCTAAACTAATTTAAAATCCCCCATTGCATATTTGTCCAATTCATAGTGGAATAATTGAATATATTACCCTAATATTCATTCCATAGTTAAGTCTTCAAAATAATCCTTTGCGCTATAATAATAAAAAAAAAAAACTTCTAGTTCTATTCGTGCTTCTAATTTTTCCCATGATTATGAAATTTCAAACTTAAATAATAGTTAAGTATTTAAGCATATTTCTACTTTATAGTTCTTATCCACTAAATAAATATTGAATAACATTTAATTGCTTTTGTTATAATAAAAACATTCATTAAAACACTTTGAGAGATTTTATCATATATTTGAATTTTCGTAACATAACCTCATTTAATAACTTTGACCAGTAAATCCTTAAAAGAAGATATGATTTTTGTTCCCAAATGAATCGTAGTGACAACTAATATCATACTAATATATGAGTTTCTAATCAATCATCTCCCAAGTATTAACTTACCTAAGATCAAGACATGATTACTTAAATGGATACATATATCAAAACTCATGACAAGATATCATTGTCCACCACTGGAAATTTAAGTCCTAAAGTCTTGTGCAACTCTCACCAAACCGCTGATGGGTTAATAACTTGCCCTTACATCAAACAACCTTAACTCTAAGCACTTACCTGAGTAAACCCCCAAAGTTAAGGGCTTCCACCAAAATAGGTAACAAGTCAAGGTTCATTTTCCTACTTAAACACGAATGTCACCCTGACTTGCTTGCCCAAACACTCTACTCAGAGGGGAGCCTTATAGCCCAAAAAACACCTTGCCTTCAAGACTATAGCTTCGTAGAACACTAGACATGTCAGCATTGACTTCAGTAGTCCATCCACTATTCTCCCCTCTAACCAAAAGTTGAAAAGAATGGAAGGACAAGTGTCGATGGGTAATTTTGGTCAAAGGGCTGTAGGCTTAATTTAACCATCTCATGATATGGGCCACCCAATTCGACATTGGACTGACATTCTAAAAAAGTAACATAGCTTAGGGAAAAGTCCAAATCTAGAATGAGCTATCCCATTGGACATCTAAACAACCTTTTATTAAGTTAACAATTAACCATTTTAACTGTCTGTATATCTTAGGCAATAGATCACCTCGTTGGATGCCCACAAATTAGAAAATGAACTTCTAGAAGGCTTTATAATAAACCAATGTGTATTGCCTATAGCCCATGTGCGTACTTTCCTAAACAATCAAAAGGTAGTTTCCTTATTCGAGCTAATCTTCTTTCTTAATTAAGGTAGGAGCCTATCACTATAAGTACCTTCAACCAAGTTCAAATAAGATAGATTTTCTCTTTCAGCTCCCTAGCCATCTTACTGCCAAATTACCTTTACCCACTTACCAACTTAACATTGGAGTGTCGTACTAACTGATACCCGAAACCTAAGGCTTCTTGGACCAAAGAGTGTGGATTGCAGTTCTAATGGATTGATTAACTATACCAAGGAAGATCAACAAACTATGTAATAGTATAAATTATAAAATGTCATTTCAATAATTAGACTTGGAGCCCAATTTAATGCCAAGAATTGGTCTTTTAGGCTAGTGCTAAGGTTTGAAAATACGAGTCCAATAAGGGATGTCGTAAAGAGATTAGGCTTAGTAAGCTTGGAATAGGATTGCTAGATCGGTTTATATCACCCTCAACCTTAGTCAGTTATCTGGCACGTAAAACGTAAATTCCAAAAATATTCTTTTAGGCTAATTTAGCTTTATTTGACTGGATTAGTGCTTGTAAAACTAAAATAAGCATTAAGTCGTTTTATATTAAAAATGGGCTACTTTAAAAGAATACTTGGCTTCTTTTTTTATTAAAAAAGAAAAAGAAAAAAAAACCCTTAGGCTCCTTTCAAGCCTATTTGCAAGCCTAAACTATTGTTAAAGAAAAGAAGGCACCAATTTTAGCTATCAGATCCTTATAAATGATCAAACAGCTGGCATCAACTTCCAAATTTTAAAATAGGAGGTTTCTCTTCTTATTAAGGGACATTCTGTGTATTGTTAAGATTGAGACAATGTGAAAACCCTATTAAAACATCTTCAAGAGAGCTCATCTTTAATGCCATTTGTAACAACCTACCAAAACTAGTCAATAGTCAAGACAATAGACACTAATAATCATTCTTAACTACTTGAGGTTAACAGCTTTTTACTATTGTTAACATAGAACCATATAATATTATAAAACAATGCAAATTTCCTCACGCAATCTGCGTGGGACTACACATACGAGGGATATCACAATATTACTTTAGTGTTATATGAAAATTTAAGTGCAACATAAGCTTTTTAGCTATTACAAAACCCATATCTAATTAAAATTAAGCATGACTTTGTTAATTAGTTTGATATTTACTATCGATTTAAACAAAAGTAATATGGTTTTTTGAATAAATGAATATCAATAATTTTAACCAAGTTAAGATAGGCTCTACCTTGAAAATATAAGCTCATGCACTAACTAATTTTTGTTATACTCCAACTTGAGGTTGATATTCAACTAAAGCCAATTCATTTATACTCCTAATCTTAACACTGAATCAATATTTATAACCCCAAAACCAGGTTGAAATTTTTGTGAAGATGCAAGGAAAGAAATAAATAAAGATATGTGAATCCCCAAATTCTTGAGAAGTTACTGAACTATTAGATTAAAGAACCTAATTGCTACATATTTAGAGGTTCAAAGCCATGTTACGATCTCCTCATGTTATGATCCAAAATATTAGACAATTATTGTATTATTGGTATAGTTTCTTCTCATATTAGTACTTAGATATTGGGATTTTACATGATAGTATACTTAGTCATTTCTCATTTGATATAAATTTAAATAATCATCCATTTATTTTATAATAAAATCAAACTTTTGTAGAACTGCTTAGCGATCTCTCCACTATTCCATATCAAATATAGAGTTATCGAAATTCCTTTTACCTATGACCCATCCATATTTCATATTAACGAGGCATAAGTGTAAGAATTGTGGAGGCTGCTGCTGCAACAAAAGCATCAAATTTTCAATAAAGGCAATTGTAAGCCAGTGTCCCCTAACTTTATTCCTTATGAATAAAAAGAAAACACGATATTCATTTTCCATTTGAGTAAAACGCTTTTTATTTTTTCCTTCCAATATTATTTTGGCAAACAAAATAGGATTTGGTTTCGGCATCAAATGACCTATTTTATCATATTCCATGTTTAGACATGCCACCTAGAACCTAGTTGACAACGACACTAGCTTTGAAGATTTGATTTGAGGCTTCACGTCATTGGACCCACCGTCTGGGAGATCAGCAAAGAGGGCCCAAAGTCGGACCTCCGCACTGGAGACCTCTTTATTCTTTTGAATGAGCCCTTCAATACCAACCAAACATATGGACCTTAGAAACTAGAAACATATGGCTTAAACTGTCTCATAATCATTGTTTTTCATCAGGTTTCAGATGGGTTCTCATTCTGATTTAGTACAGACATGATGAGCGGCCGAATGTGATAAAGACTTGTCTGGGCAATTATACCAATGAGATTTGATAGGACAAGAAGAGTTTTCTAACACCAATCGGTCTTCAAGCAAACATAGTTAAAATATAAATTAAAGTAATATCAAAATCACAATCTAAACTCTATATATTTTTTTTTTAAAATTTTACATCTAATATTGCTAAATATCACATAAATCAGAATCTTACTAAATCAAACTTATTATCTGCAATCCTAAGAGGTTGGGCCCGATGATAACTTGTATGAGGTTTTGGATTCAAAACCCACTATAAATATTTCTTGAGGTACCTATACAAAACAAACTATTCTTATTTGGCACATTGAAGTACCTAAATAACACAAACTACTCTGACCTCACACATGGGTCTTGTAGGGTGGTTATGTGCCTAGAGTATCTGGTACATGGATCTTGTTGGATGGCTTATATACCTAAAGGTAATCGGTCCTAATACAATCGTACCATTCTATTTGGAAGGAAAAAAAAAAAAAAAAAACTATTACCTCCATCGTCTCTGGAAAAGTAACATTGCACATGCTCCTTGATTGAAGAATCCCAAGTGTAATCTGTAAAAATGACATGAAAATGCACAATTTCAGATGAAAATAACATTTAACTTCTTTAAAAGTGGTCCCTGACAATCTCCAACAAAATAGAAAGGCATTGTCTAAATAGAAAACGGTTTCGATAGCAGTCGGACAATTTCCAAGTTTGCACAAAATCAGCCCATACATTCGAAGAATGAAGATGAGAGGAAATTCATTTATTGTATGTTTCTGCTCCAAAACAAAAGAAAGGAGAAAAAAATCATAATCAATTAACAATTATGTTTGGTTGATAACAGCCGCGATGCAGAGAGGGACATACAAGGATACAACTTTGTCCATCCTCAACCTCCGGAAGAAGCATGACATCCATATTATCAGTTCCTACGGATAATACAGGACAAGACGTCTTACTCACTCACATCTGTGCAACCCCCTTGAGCATTATTACTCAACAATCCCATGAAACAAAAAGACCCTGGCATGTACATGAGAAACCAAACCGGCAGCAAGAGGAAATTTCCATCTAAAACGAGTTCCTAGTGGTGTAACAAAGTGCAAATTTTGGTGAATGATGCTTTCATTGGATTTCTAGAATTACTGTAAGTGAAAGTACAGAACATTAATCATCACATTCTGCCCATCCACTCCATTATATCCTGCCGAATAACTCCACCAAGTTTTCCTCCAAAATCAGATCTTAGTGGTTTAGGTACACAAGAATTCAGGTGCCTGTACTGGGTAAAACCGCCAGCTGGGTTTGCAGGGCGCATCATCATTCTAATGGTAGGAATATGCTTCGACCATGCAGCTGTGGATGCTGTAAACAACCTCCGATCAGATTTACCATTTCTCGTGGTAATGGAGCTCCCATGATGTTTCAACTGTGAAGTGTCCTTCACTTGCTTGGACAAGTTCATGTTTGAACTTGGATTGGTGGCTCTTTCCTGAGGAAGAACCACGGATCTGAGCCGATGGTTTCATCCTGTCCAGCCATCTCAGAATCCAGTTACCAAGATTCCGGCCAACTTCTATATCTCTCTGTTGAATATTGCGATGAACTTTGAGTGCCACATCAAATGCATAACGTGTTCGTCTGCAGGTAAAGATAAGGCAACAATGAATATGAAAATTATCAACAAATTCTGGTTTAAAATGGTTCAACCCTATTTGCATTATATAGCATAATTAAATTCAAGTTTTAGCTAATTTAACACATATATGCAACATCTTATGGTCCAAAGCTTGGATAAGTACAGGTTACAATTCCATTAAACAAAATCCCATGAAACCCATGAAGCATAGCAATTTCCTCGATCTTTCTAGTGGCAACAATATTTCAGACTTCACGAGTGGAAATAACATACTATACTTAGGTAGCTCCGAGGAAACAAAAAATAGATACAAAAAGCAGCAAGTCTGACTCTAAGTAGAGCATCCACAAATTTCATGATTACATGTAGTGCAATATTCCCAAACGAGCTGATTTCATGTTGTACTCTCGCCTCTTACCATACATTAAACTATCAGTCACCAAACACATCAATGTTGAATAACCATCAGATTTCTACCAAGCTCTATATGGCAGAAAATCTCTGAAATTTCTTAACATTTGAGGATGAAATTTCCAGAAGATTCTTGTCTCTTTTTCTTTTAAAGATCCCTTTTTTTTTTTTTTTTTTCATTTTCTTACAATACTTTCGACAGATCATCTTGCTCATGTTAGTCTATCATTCACCAAATTTACATCTAGGTAAACAAAATGGAAAGAAAAGAAATAGGAACCTTGTATGCAAATTCAGGACTCTAAACATTTACTTTGATATATGCATAAGATTTCTATTTGAAATCTCACATAGCATTTACTTTTAGAACTGCAGCTGTTTACAGTAGCTTATTCATACTCATATTCATATATGTGCAGTTCCAAATATTATGCAAAGTCTTCACTAATAATCAAGTGATTGAATGAATCAAATTCTAATCATAAATGTGCTGCACCTCCTATTACCTATCTAAAAGTATAAATGCAGAATAGGACCCAAAAAGGAAAGGGCTAGTTCTAGTGCTGTCCATTATGCTTCCAATTTTCAGGAGAAACATATATTCTTCCATCTACATAAATTATAGGAAGTATAGGTATATTTTCAAATCTTCACTTGAAATGTTTATAATGCTTTCACGTAGAATGCTTTGATTATATAGAGTTTAAAGGTGTAGTTCTATAATAGTTGACTTGACTCGGCATTTCCAGTCAATCTTAGGCTAATTTTCTTGGCAGCAGACATAACACACTCGAATCAAGAGACAGGGCTAGGTCACCACATTCCAACCAGAAGCATTTCCACATAGATATCAAAATATGCAATATTACTTCATTTTGAAAGCAATATATGTCATCATGGATCCCCAAGAATTGTTTTCTCTATCAGCATGTCTTTCCACAAGATACATAATGAAGAATCAAAGCTGCATCCAAGGATCTAGTTTACTGAAATTTACAACCCCTTTTCAAAACCCCAGGTTCAGCAGCAAGTCTGGGATAATGACGAATCAAAGCTGGTCTTCACCACACCAAGATTGCCCCCAATAATGGACAAAGGGATGAGAGCTAGACCTGCTGTTCCCCACCAAGCTTCAGATTTTTTATAAGATTTTTCCCCCCTTTCTCTCAAATGTTTATCTTTGAAAACTATTCAAAAATTTAAAATATGTAATCATTTGTCACCTATAGTGATTGGCATTCCTCCAGGTAAAATCCGGTTCCACCATAGTCTTCAATAACCATTCGAAGTGATTAGTGGCATATAAATCCAAAATGAGGCTTTGACATTGGAGTAGTTCGTTAATAACAATGCTCCATCGCTACCATTTAATATTGGTACTTCCCCACTACTCATTAAAACACATAGCGTATCAGTACTATTCAATCTATTTTCCCCACCAGCGATTGCTCCACTCGAATAAGCCACCCCACTGGGCATACACTAAATCGAGGACACAACACAAAAAATAAGTCTAAAACATGGTCTTACTGTTACATGCACACCCCATTTCTTCAGTGATATTAATCAACCTTTTACTCTATTGAAACAACATTTGTCAGGACAATTGCTATATTTGTTTCAATAAAAAATTCTTCACCAGTTTTCAAGGAAGCAAACAAGAAAAGAAATCCTTAATATATGGATCAATAAAAATATTATATCAAATGTAAGAAGAAAAAAGCTTATTTTCTTGAAAAAAAAAAGGAAATCTTCATTTTTTTTTTTTTTTTTTTTTTGTTGTTGGGGTGGGGGTGGCGCGGCCTCCTCTTGAATCCGAATCAACACCGCCACCGTCGTCTCCCACCACCATTTTCAACTTCTATCCGCTATTATACGCGTAATGCTATTTGATATCCAAAAATCAATAGTTCATAAAATAAACAAAGGATGCCGAAAATAAAATTTCGATTACCTGTGTACAAATTGACGGAGCCTAGAGTGCTTAGGGCTAATCAAGCGCCGCTGAATCTTCAACGCCAATCTGTACGTTCGCTTTAGCCCTAGGAAATACGCTGTTCCCAATGTGATCTCCCATAACACCATCTCTCCCTATATCTCTCTTCCTCTGTGTTTGTTTGGAAGTGAAGTGGGAAATTGCTTCTTCGGTGAAGCAAATTATATAAATAGATAAGGGATTTCTTTTGGAGGAAGTTAGGAAGGTTCCATTTTGGGTGTTGAATTCGGTTTTTCCTTTTTGTCTTCGGATCAATTCCTTTTTGAGTATTAAAAATGATGTTAGTGTTACTAGGTTCCACCACCTTTTTGAAGCCGCCAGAATTTTCGATTTCTTTGACGTTGGGTTTGCATATGTGAGTACGATAGCAAGGGACGCTGGGGCGCTCATCTCTTTTTGGGCCTCGATAGAATTGGGCCTGCTGCTTAGGCTTCAATCGGATTAACAGTATTTAAATTTCTAAGTGGAGCGAGGTGTTTGAAGGATGTGATATAAAAATTAATAAAAAATATATATATTGATAATGAGGTTTATTATTAAAGAAAGGAAATGGGGTAAAGGAAATGAATAATATTATTCTAAAAAAATTATAAAAATGTTATTAAAATGAAAATAATCTCAATTTTAAGTAAATTAAACTTGTATTTTAAAAGACAAGTTCATTAGTAATTGAATATGTGTCTTAAAGAGATGAGCTGTATATAATTCTATTAAACCCATCTTTTAAAGAAGTTTTATTTGACTATTTTACAGCATGAATTTTTCTTAAAATCTTTTAGTTGCTCACCCTTCAAAAGCATATATTTTTGTTCATGATAATCCTTCATTTGTCCTCATAATAATTACCATCTCTTCTTTTTTTTTTTCTCCCTCTACGATTATTGAAGGATATTCATACAATTTCCTTTATTCAAACTAAAACTTACTTCTCTATATTCAAACTATAATAATACATATAAATATATTAATATACTCTATACAATCAAACTATAATAACCTACATTCATAAAATAAATTAATAATAGCATAAAATGACTATTACATCCTGTACAGTAAAATTATAACTGCACACATTAACTTTCATCTACAATATTAAAGTTTTTTTACCCTCTTTAACGACTTTGGGGTGATGGGGGCTTTGGCGTCGGAGGGTATAGAGCATCGGGCCCCGGATGCCCAAAATGATCTCCTAAATGGCCAGCATATTCATTTATTGACATTAATGTGTTTGGTTGGTGGATTTAATATCAGTTTGCTATTTGTTTCATGTTTTTTTTAATCAAGATATTTGTTATAAATAGGTATGTATATATATATATATATGAAAAATATATATTTTTTATTCATAAACAGTTCGTACAGATAAGATACGGATAAAAAATATACCATCCAAACAAACTCTAAACTGATATGACAATAGGAAAAAAAAAAGTAAGAAGAATAGGCCCATTCACTTTCCACGTCCATGGCCTAACATAGCTCCAAGCCTCCAACTAAGAAATGATCTGGATTGGAATACATTAGGTGATGGTCTGTTTAGATGGTTTGTCTTTAATCAGTATTTATATTGAAACAATATATATAAATATGTCTTATTTATATTTATATTTATTTATATTTGATATGCTTAATTTTTTCAAAAAAAAACTATCAATTTTTTATTTGTATTTATTTTTTGATAAATAATTTATTAAAATTAAAAAAAATATATATATATATCTCTATCTACCAAAAAAAAATTAGCCAAACAACCCAATATTTCAAATATATGCCATAATTGAAGCGCTACCTTCCTCACAAATTACTGGTACATATATAAGTATATTGTTCGTTAGCTCTCTCTTTCTTCGCATACCCTCTTTTCCATTTTCTCCAACCACTTTCCTTTGTCTAATCACATCATTAATTAGTCTTTCCCAATTTCTTCGATGAATTATCTTATTCATTCATGGCGCATGATTCAGTCAAAATGTCTATAGTTTGTTATTTTCCTTGTAATAATAATAATAATAATAATAATAATAATAAATTTCCTTAGATGGTGTTTATTGAGCATGAAATTGATCATCTCTAGGTTTTGCAACATCATGTACATGTATGAGTCTCATAGTTTCTTGCTTAATGTAATAGTTATTGTATTTGACATTGATTCAAACTTGATAGAATTTGGTCATTTCAATGTAAAGGAATTGTATGGGAAACTCTTTTGTAAAATTTCTAGATATTTCCTATGGACATATGTTGCAATTCTAATGTAATATTGAAAATTCATAGGCAGTTGTTTTTTCAGAGAGATTATAATTTAAATTCCAACTATTAGATGCACCTTCACTATATATGATTATGTGATTATATTATTCACTTTACGAGAAAGAAATCAAATATTTTAATATGCTGATTTTGGAATAAATTATTTTAGAATCATTCCGGTAATAATATAGCTATAAGTCTATGAAACATAGTTATGATCTCAAGGGAATTTCTTTAGTTGGTTTTGACTGGAATTTACTAAAATTGACGATAATTCTATGATCTTGTTTCACAACTCTTTTTTTTTTCTTTTTCTTTTTTTTTTCCCCATCATTTCTATAAACATTGGTCTTTTAACCAAAATAATCATATAAGATTGTTTAAATTTTTTTAGACTATGGTATTTAGTTTTATTTGTAGATAGTCAAAATGTAATTTCCTTAAGGGTAGTATTATAGTTCTTATTAACCAAATCAAACACCATACAAAGATTAACAAAAACATATATAATTGGGTTTTGTTGATCTCTAATTAACCCATTAGGGTTACTGAGCTTTAATTAATCTATGAGCTAATAATTTATAATATCTAATAATAGTGACGACAACTTGTCACTCCCTGTGAATATACTCTCTTTAATCATTACTGTATCAAAATACTGACTCTTTTTTATTTACCTTAAGGGCACTACATGCGTAATACAAACAACGACCCCTCAAGTTCACAGATTTGAAAAGTGAGTACAATTTAATTATGTAAGTTTTGAGGAATGGTCGGTGTATTCCCTTGGTCGCAACTAAACTGTCAACGGCGGATACCAAAGGGCAGATCATGGGCTTTTCAGTAACAGCAATATGTTTCCAGAAGGTTTTACTTTGGGTTCCATGGTCCAGATGGGCCCTGTTCTGTCCCCAAATGCCATAAAAACGAAGGTTCTACAGAAACCTACTGTATATTAGTGTATGATATGACAAGATGAATGAATTAGTGCTGTCTCCATCCGGTCCAAAATCAAGAAGTTAAGTGGAAAAATTAAAGGAGGCAAAAAAAAAAATGTAAGTAATTTTTGGTTTTTCATCTTGTGAAATAGAGTTATTAGTGATTAAACTAAAAGCATCTAAAATTTTTCTTTTTTTGCCTTTTTTTTAAATATTTATCCAACACTAAAAAACACTCAATTATAAAATTCAATCAGAAAATATTATATTTGATTAGTTAATTATAATAGGTTACTTCAAGAGAAATCAAACTAAATGAATGAATGAAAAATCGATTCTCAAATAGGGTGCAAACGAATTGGGTCAAGCAGGCTTTTATGGCAAAAAGATAATATTTATATAGGTGATATTTTTAAGATATGGATATTTATAACAAAGTTTAAAAATAAGCAATTCATGTATGTGGGAATATGAATTACTGTTCTAGCAATTTGTGTCACTATATTATGTCCTGTGACCATGGTTAAATGGGTTTGTGTCTAAAAGACCTTAACTCGAGACCCAACCCATTTATTAATCGTGTATGAAATCCTAAATCTGTCATCCATCCCGTTTACACTGTGTCTTATGTCAACTTGCTTATCGAATGATAAGAAAGATTTATTACTGTTTATTAATGTGAAAGAAAGATTTAATACTATAATAGATAGTGGGTTTGGAAAGTTAATGTATTAAAATAGTTATTATCCTAAGTAAACTTATTTAGCAAATTATATATGATATATTAATCATATGTAATTAAAACAAAGATATTATAATATGTGACTTAATACTTTGTCAAATAAGCATGACATTAGTAGATAATAATTGATGGTAACAAAAAAATTGAACCTATATTTTTAACTAATAAATATATTATACTGTCATTATAACCGATAAATACCACATGCTCAAAACTCACAATACAAGAAACATAGCATATTAAAAGAATAAATCATATTAAAACACAACATGTTAGGCATCATTTATATTACATATTATATGTTATATATATATGTATTAAAATATATATTATATTTTTATAATTTATAGATTTTATATGTGTAAAAATATGTTATATACATATATTATAAATATCTATTATATTTGTTATGTGATATACATATATATCATGATATATATCTATACGATATATGTTACACGTAATTTTTAGTTTATATGTACTACTCAAATTAAATATATAATTATTACAAACTATAAATGTTATATATAAAATATATAGCCCAATCATGTAGATATATAATCTATATATCAATATATGTTTGTATATTTATGTTATATATAATCTATATATAACATATTTATTCATATAACAGATGAATTATAACATATATACACATATATAACATATAAATTATGTATAAATAACCTATAAATCTTATACATGTGTAGATAAGTACATATATACACATATACATTATAAATATTTATTACTTATATGTTATATCACAATATATATGTTATATATATTTAAGCAATATATGTTAGATGTAATTCATATTCTATATGCACTATTGATCTCTATAAGTTAAATATATTATATATAGAGTCTACATATTTTATAAATGTTTCGTATGCAAATTCTATCTTATTACAGATATTTATAAAATATGTTATATGCATAATCTTTACATAACATATAGATTATGTATTTATAATCTATAAATTTAATATATGTGCATGTTATATCAATAAATAAAATTGTTATAAATATTTTATTTACATATTATATGATATATATGTAGCAAGTAAATCAATTATATATTGATATGTAAATTATGTATATTTTATTTGCTATATAAGATCTATATTTTATTTTATTATTTGTATGTTCTATATATAATTTATAATATACTATACTAACGTATATAATTTATTTCATATATAGACAATTTTGTCATTTTATAAACCCAAACTCAGACACATTTAAATTCATGTTGTTTCTAAGTTTGCCTCATTTATTAATTTTGTCAACTTTTACTTACCAAAGCCCTTTTGTAATCGTGTTGTGTCTGAGTTCACGAGTAGGGTCCCAAATTGCTGGCTCTAACGTTTCATTATTTTGTGCAATAGTAATTTATTCTAAATTGTCATTTTCCTTGAATGAACACTATAATAGCAACTTCACATAGCATGAGGAGAAAATAAATAGCTATTTTGCAAGTGAACATGCTGTCAATTACAAGATTCAATGAAAAATTACATTTTATATCCAAATAGTTAATTTTATTAGGTTAGTTCGAGAAAAATCAAAAGGAAAAAAAAAATCTATTCTCAAATGATCAATAATAATTCCATAATTTTTTTTAGATCATCAATATAATTTCTTTACTAGCATGATTCCAAGCTAATCCCATTTTTTATCATCACCGTAAAAATATACAAGGTAAAGAAAAAAATTCTTTTAGTCACGTTCAACTTTATTTATTCCTAAGGAAAATGTAATTCATTTATTTTTTCTTAGAATTTTGATATTTAATTTGGGAAACTTAGAGATATATGTTGGGATATAAGTGCGACATTAGAAAGGTCCATATAGGAAATATGTGTATTATATGAAGGATTTAAACAAGAGAATGGACATCTCTATAGAGTGAATCTAAACCGTTAACTACCCTAGCAGATCTAAGAACCATACTTAGCTTACCTGGCTGAGTATAACTTCGTCATGGCTTTGCTTGTCTCTTAGAAAAAAAGAAATATAAATAAAATGTTAAATAAAAAGTAATGAAAAAATTAAAAGATGTAAATAATACTTAATGTTTAAACTTCTTTGTATGTTAATAGAAATTATTATTCAATATGTCCAAATGCTTTATATAGAGTTTCATCAAAGTAAAAATCTCATTTCTAAATAATGTAAGACTTCGTTTTTGTTTTGTAACCTCTTTTATAGTGTAACTTAAGTTTCACATCATTAATATTTTAACTTGAGTGAGATTTGCTCGCAATTACATAAGAGTACATCCTTGATAATTTCATGTGAAAATAAGTTAAAGAGTTTAAAATTCTTAGGATCAAATTTCATTTTCAATTTAAAATTTTATTTTAGAATGAAATTTTTTGTTCAAATCTATTTATAAAAAAATGGAATTGGGAGTCGAAATTGAAATTGTAACTTGTTTGGTTTGGACCCTACTTGACCTATAGAGATGCCTATGTGTCAAAACCCTTTAATCTAGTACTTTAAGGTTTTGTTTTATTATATATAATGTTAAGTCCATTAATGAATTATTTTACAAGGTTTGTTTATATAAGTTCTCCCCATTCAAGATTTCTCTTTCCTAACATTTGGTTTAATTAAAAATAGTAAAATAGTAAGAAAAATTCTGAAATTTTTATAAGAGCTAAGTACATTACCTTTAAAAAGATTTTTCAAAAGCAGTTAGGATTGCTATGGAATAATTATGTAGTGGGATGAATCCAATTGTAGTTATTATTGGAGACCAGCCCTCACCCTATTATTCCTTATTATTAAGGATGAAAACCTAATTTGCAAACTACTCTCCTCACTTTTTAGATAAGACTCGTATTCTCACTCTCTTTCTTTTTCTTATTTCTTGGTTTGCTAATGTTCAAACCCTAACTCTCTCTACTATTTGATTTTGCAGGTTATGTAAATTTAAGTAAGACTACTTCGAATGACTCTCTAACTCCTCAATTGATTTCACAAATTGCAGGGGTTTGATACCCTTTTCTGCATCTTATTTATGTATTTATATTTTATACAGATCTGTTACATTCAACTACTATTTTTTGTATCCAACTGTTGAATGTTGTGTTTCTGTTAAAACTAGTCCTATTACTGTTAGATCTAGTAATTTCCTAACAGATTCTATTACAAATAGCTAATGATACATGCATTACAAACAGCTAATGATACATGCATCTATTACGTGGTTATGTAATCCTTAAACCAAAAAGGATGTCCCTTCATACGAGTTATAACATATGGCTCCTCCTGTTGAAAATCGACCTTGTCCTCAAGGTCGTAAGTAGGATAGATCTGATGAAAAGTGTCCCAATCTTCTTAAGTAAGATCTTCTTCTGGAAGATCTTTCCACTGAACTAAAACTTGTTTAATATCACGACTGTTTTGCAAAACAATCCAACCACTTAAAATTTGAAGTGGCTGAACAATAAGTTTGTCCTCTATTATCTCTAAAGGAAGAGATAAGGTTGGAAAATCCTATCCTATGGCTTTCTTTAGCTATGATACATGAAAAACATCATGTATCTTTGCTCCTGCTGGTAACTCCACTGTGTAAACACAGGACCCAATTTGCTCTATAATCTTGTATGGTCCATAAAATCGGTGAGACAGTTTATGGAATTTCTGTTTAGAAATAGAAATCTGTTTATAGGGTTGTAATTTAAGAAAAACCAAATCCCCTATCTTCAATTCCACTTCACAACCCTTCTTATCAGCAAAATGTTTCATTCTGCTCTGAGCTCTGATCAAATTATCCTCAAAGTCTTTAACAAATCATCGCGAGTTCGTAACTTCGTATCCATAGCTTCCACTCTTGAAACCCCTTGATAGGAAGCAATAGTGGGTAGGGAGCAACCATATACTAGCTCAAATGGAGTAGAATTACCACCCTAATGGAATGAAGTATTATAGGCAAATTCAGCCCATGCTAAATACTTAGTCCAATGAATGGGACAATCCATAACAAATGCCCTCAAATATTGTTGAATCGTACGATTCAACACTTATGTTTGCCCAACCGTCTATGGATGATAAGCACTACTCATCTTAAGAGTGGTTCCAAAATCTGCTCATGAAAATGGGATCCCTGTCTGACACAATTGACCTTGGAAACCCATGATGTTTGACCACCATGTCAACAAAAAGAGCTGCAACTTTAAGTGCATTAAATTTGGAAACTAGAGGTCCCAAATGGAAATACTTTGTAAGCCTATCCACAACAACAAATATGACTGTAGACCCATTTGATTTCGGCAAACAAATAATAAAATCCATACTGATATCTGTCCATATTTGTTGTGGTATTGGAAGAGGATGTAAAAGACCAGCTGGTGCCCTTGCTTCATATTTAATTTGCTGGCAAATAGCACAATTGCAAACATATAATGCAATTTGTGCTCACATTCCTTCCCAAAAAATTCAGCTACAATCCTATTACATGTTTTCAAAAATCCAAAATGGTTAGTTAAAGGAGAGGCATGAAATTCCTTAAGGATCATAGGAATTAATTATGATTATGATACCAAAAATAATTTGTCTTGATAGAATAAAAGATCATTCTTCAAATGAAGTGGTCGTTTTTTAGGAATACCTTACCGAACTTCTTCAATCATCTGCCTAAATTTGGCTAAAGATGGATATTCCTTTTTCAAAAGATCAATCAAATGAAAACAAGGGATTGTGTAGCTTAAATAGTATGTCTCATCCACCTCTCTTCTTGACAAAGTGTCAGCAACCTGATTGTTACACCCAGCCTTATACACAACAGAATAGTCATATCCCATCAACTTAACTAAATAATTCTATTATTTAGGGGTATGAATCACTTGTGTTAATATCTCCTTTAAGCTTTTATGATCTGTACGAATAGTAAAATGGCTCCCCATCAAATATTGATGCCATTTTTTAACTGCTTCTACTAAAGAAAATAGTTCTCTGACATAAATAGAAGACTTTTGCAAATGTTTAGGAAGCTTTTTACTAAAGTAAGCGATCGAATGGTTGGATTGTAAAAGTACTGCTCTAATCTCAGAACCGGATGCATCTATCTCTACAATAAAAGGCTGGGGAAAATCTGGTAATGCTAAAATTGGTGCTTTAATCAATCCCATCTTAAGTTACTCAAAAGCAGCTAAAGCCTCTTCAATCAATTTAAAACAGCCTCTCTTCAACATGTTTGTTAAAGGGTGAGCTATAGATGCATAGCCTTTGACAAAACGTCTATAGTACCCTGCAAGTCCTGAGAAAGCTTGTAATTGCTTCAAAGTTTTTGGAAATGGCCAGTTTTTCACAGAATCAATCTTAGATGGATCAGGAGCTACTCCTCCATCTGCAACTATATGTCCTAAATACTCAATGGTAGACTGGGAAAAAGCACATTTGCTCTTCTTCACATAAAATTCATTGTCCATCAAAGTTTGTAAACTGTGCTTAGATGGTGTAAATGTTCCTTCTAACTTGAGCTATAAACTAAAATGTCATCGAAAAATATGATAACAAACTTCCTCAAATAGGGTTAAAACAACCTATTCATTATACTCTAAAAGGTTGCTAGAGCATTACACAACCCAAAAGGCATTACAAGGAATTCATAGTGGCCATGATGTGTGTGAAAAGTTGTTTTGTGAACATCATCAGGATACATGAGAATTTGATGGTATCCTGCTCTCAAATCCAACTTAGAAAATACCTTGGCCTGTTTTAACTCATCTAATAGCTCCTCTATAGTTGGAATGGGAAACTCATCCGTCACTGTAGCTTGATTTAAAGCACAATAATCAATATAAAACCGCCGTATTCCATCTTTTTTCTTAACCAATAATACTAGAGAGGATAAAAGACTAGAATTGTGTTGGATCAAACCTTGCTGTAACATATCTTCAACTTGTACTCGATCTGACTTTTTTGAAAGTGAGGATATCTATACGGTTTGACATTAATGGGTTCAGTGTGATTCAAGCAAATACGATGTTGTACTAATTGTAATGGTGGCAATGATGAGGGAGCCTGAAAAATGTTTGTAAATTTGCCCAAGAGATCATCAATTTGGCCATTGTTGGTGAATTTGTGAGAATCACTGTTGTTGCTGTCTGAGCCATCAAATGGAAATAGGAGGCAATGCCATCTATTTCCTACAAACATCTAAATTGATTATGAGTAATCAAGGCTCCATTGTTCATATCTGAACCCAATAATTCAACCTACTGGCCTCCTTTTTGAAAAGTCATAGCCAATTTCATGTAATCAATAGTGATATGTCCTAACCTTTGTAACCACTGAACCCCCCAAAACCATCTCTGCACCATGAATGAGTAAAACATAGAATGTTTCTCAAAATTCATTATTCTGAATTTGTAGAGGAATATCTATACATCTATACATTGTCCTTCACAGTTAAGTCTATCTACATTTCTAATCATCACATCAAACTGAGAAGTCGGAAAAATAATAAGATTCAAATGTTTAACTGTTCTTGTTTGAATAAAATTGTGAGTGTTGTCACTATCAATCAACACACTAACAGATTGCCCATTACATACCCTTGAAAATGTAAAGTCTTAGGAGTAAGTGCCTCTGCCAAAGCATGATAGCTAATACTAAGAGAGGGTTCCGCATTCACCTTAACATCCCCAAACAGAGGCTCTTCCTCATCCCACTCGGTCTCACTCATAAGTAGCAAAAATTTAGGTTTGCACTTGTGGTTTCGAGAGAATTTTTCATCACAATTAAAACATAATCCTTGTTCTCTTCGATTTTGTATTTCTTGTGGGGTGAGTTGTTTTATAGGTAATTTGGGTTTTTCATGGAATTGAGTTGTAGAGGATGTGTTAGTAGAAATGTGGGGTTTAGAAAATTGGAGGGTAGTTTTAGAACTTGAAGAAAAAGGCCAATAGAAATAGGTTTGGTCATTGTGTTTGGTTTCAAAAAGTTTGGCAAGAGACATAGCTTGGACAAGTGTTTGAGGTTTATGCAGTTGGACTTCTCGCTTCAAAAATGGCTTAAGGCTAGAAATGAAGCAACTAATGAGAAAACTTTCATTCAAACCAAAAAATCTATTTGATAAAGATTCAAAAGAACTTTGATATCCTGCTACTTAATGAATTTGAGTGAGTTCAGCCAACTTACCTTGAGGATTTACAAATTCTGATGGCCCAAAACGAACTTTCAAATTATGATGGCCTAAAACGAACTTTCAAATCCTCCAAGAATCTTGGTCATGTTGTAATTAAATGGTTTAATTCCATCCATTGTATCCACTCCAATGCCTCATCTTCCATGGAAAAAGAAGCAATGACCAATTTTTGGTCATTAGGAATATCATGGAAATTAAAAAAAAAATTAATTTTATAGATCCATTAAATAGGATCGTCCCCTTGAAACTTTGGAATTTCCAATTTGATATTTTTTTAACAAAGAATTGGATAACCCAAAAAAATGATGATCTTGCATTCGTATGCTCCAGATTCCCATGATTGTCAACATTTAAGTTCTTATTCGAATTCTTAGGTAAACTATAAATCTTTTCATTCAATGCTTTAACTAAATCTTTTAAAGAATTGCTTAAAGATTGCACCATGTCATTCATCTGCATTTGCATTATTCTCATAGTATCAGCTAATGAGGCCACTTCTGCTTGTAATTTGTCCATATCTAACTGTTGCATGATGGATTTCTGAGTTCTTGATCTTGGCATAAATGACAAGAGAACCAAATATTACCGTAGACCAGCCTTCACCTTATTATTCTTATTATTAAGGATGAAAACCCTAATTTGCAGACTACTCTCCTCACTTTTTAGATAAGGCTCGTATTCTCTCTCTCTCTTTCTTATTTATCTATTCGCTAATGTTCAAACCCTAACTCTCTCTACTATTTGATTTTACAGGTTATATAAAGTAAAGTAAGACTACTTCGAGTGAGTCTCTAACTCCTCAATTGATTTCATAAATCGTAGGGGTTTGATACATTTTTCTGCATCTTATTTCTGTATTTATATTTTGTACATATCCATTACATCCAAATACTATTTGTTTGTATCTAGCTGTTGAATGTTGTGTTTCTGGTAGAACTAGTCCTATTACTGTTAGATCTAGTAATTTCCTAACAGATTTTGTTACAAACAGCTAATGATACATGCATTTATTATATGGTTATGTAATCCTTAAAGCAAAAAAGATATCTCCTCATACGAGTTGTAACAGTAGTGGTCATGTAAATGTAACAAATGTCTCGCTACATGTAACCTCAGAAGAGTGACGTGGAAACACAGACAAGGAATGACTAAGTGTGAGAAGGCATGGAGGAAAAATAGACAGTTTTGAGGAGTCCAAGCACACTAATAATAAGTGGAGGAGCTATATAGCATCAACCCCATTATTCTAGAGGAGAGGTAGTGTGTTTTTCTCTTTAAGCTCTATTTGATCTCTTTTGGGAGTGTTCTAGCAACACAATGACATTTTGATCAATTTCTATATCTTCAAAATGACAAGGAGCTTTGGGTCTTTATAGCACTTGGCTCTTAATGACATTTTTCGGATCATATTTGCCATCAATGGGCAAGATAGATCCTCCTAGTGATGGATTTCTCCATGGACTCTCTGGCCTATGGAAGGTATAATGCCCCAAAATTTCATCAAGGCATGTATAGTCGCCATTTATAACACTTAAGCATTATACGCATAGACTAACTTAAAGGACTTGTTTATTTTGAAACATTTGCTAGCCAATTTTTAGATTATGAAATCATTTAGTTAGATTCTAGAGACAACTGGATTTAATAGCTGTAAAATAAACTTTATAAAAATATTTATATTTTCTACTCACACGAATAGATCAACTTTCAGAAACAAAACTATACCATTAGACATCCCGCATACCTTTCTTGATGGTAAAACAAAGCTTAAAAGCTTATTATAAAAACAAGGCTCTACTAGGCCCTTAAAGAATGATACAAGTTTCAAAACGACTAAATCTAGTTCCAAAAATAAAATAAAATAAAACATAAATAATATAATGGCCCTGCGTCACTTCACTCCTCCTCCAAGACCTCTAGAATCACCCATACCCAAGTTAATCATCATCATCATTCAAATCAGCACTTGGAAAGGATACAACAGTGAACCAAAGCCTAGTGCACAGCAACATTAGCATACATGAGACGACACATAAGCTTAAACTAATGTAATGTAACAATAACAGTTTATTATCTTTAAATTTAAATGAAACAAGCAACACTAGAGTACTCACACTCTGAAACAATCTCTAGGAATCTGATGGTCCTAAGAAACAACAACTGCTCAGGGATTGATATAAACAACTCGATCCTTATATATCCTAATTTTAATTGAAAAATAAAATAGCTTCATGCCACGCCCCAAAGGATATCCTAAACGTGACAGTCCATCATACTTAATATTAAAGCTTAAGTATGACAACCTCAGTCATTCCCATAAGTTTCGATATTAGGTGTAAGGCGTACTCTTACAATACTTAGAGGACCATAATTTGAAATATGAAGCTTAAGAAGATACAATAACAAATTAAGAAATGGTAATCATAATATTCATTCACTTATAATAATTGCCTTACAAGCCTTAGAGGCATTCCCCCGTAAAAATACTAGAATCTATTACGAGAAATTTTCTATGAAGTTTACATCTAAGCTAATGCTAAAATCATCTAAAACTCCTTAACCAAAAAGGAAATACCTAGCTACAAGGTCCCCATGGCCTCAATCATAAATAACTAAACTGCAAAAGATATCTATAGGGGTATAAGCTGATAGGCTTAGTGAGAATTATTTCCATAAGTAAATACTTGAGTAGCATAATTCAAACAAGTTATTTAAGCATTCGAGTGCAATGCAATATATACGTGAGCAAACAAGGCATATAATTTTTCGAGAACTATATGTTAAGTGGATTTATGCCCTCCATTCGGGGCTTGGTGATAAGTAATCTCAAAACGAGTAATTTTAGTTAAGTTATGCTTTTGATCATTACCGCCAAGCGTATTAATTCTACTCATGTTGAGCCATGCTTTCGGATTTCCACCAAGCATTGGTTTAATTCCATGTCGCCAAGCAATCGCTTTCTATCATTGCCACCAAGCGTTGCTTTCGACCGTGTTACTATCCTTTTCACCTAAGGATAATAACCCCATGCAATGTGACTCAGTTCGTCGTACGTATGAATCAATTTATTTAAGATATCATAGCATCATTATTATCAATTTTAAGGTGATCATAGAATTTTAGAAATATCAAATTCTATACTAAGACAAGCAAGTCTTTACAATTAATTCCCGCCTCGATATTCATGGTGTTCTTTCATACAACTTTTTATACATAGCATTTTGTCTTTCCTTAATTCTAATACATCTATACTACAAGCACAATCAAGTATATAATTTAAGGAAATAAACTCATGTGACCATAGCGATTCTTCTTTTAAATGGATGAGTCAATCAAACGATTCACTTAGTCAAAATAATCCTCAGGATACGGGTATTCTTCCTCGGGATACGGATATTCTTCATTGGGATCACCTAGTCAAGAAAAATACCCATAATGAGTATTTCTTGATAACTCTTTTGAAATTTGATAAAACTATGCCATAAGAACACCAAAATTGGTGTATGAGATAATTGCAACTTGAAATGACAATAACTTGATCATTTTAACTTGGAATTGCACAATAATATACCGATTTCTATCTATTCGAAAAGATCTATATATTTCTAAAACTATTTTCATCAAACTAGGTCATTTAAGTCTAGAACAGTGGCGATCAGATCCACCACGAAATTTCCCATCCCAAAAGCATTTGTTTCAATCATCAAATCATCCAAAAATTGCTTTGACAAATACTTAGTTATCTATATAGTTGAGAAATCCCTTTTTATAGATGTATAGCTCATATTTCATATATTTTCAAGGAGTTGTTGTCTAAACAAAATTCTTTAGTAAAACATGTTAGTTAGAAGTTTGGAAAAATCATATTTTATAAGAAATCTTTTTGTAGACTCTTTAAAAATGAAGCTTTTAATTCTTTTAGTTTTCAAAGCGTACTTTATATTTATCTTACTATTTTCTTTGACAACTTTTTTTATAAAAAAAATTGAATTTCTCTATTTTTCATTTTGAAACTTCTAACACTAATGTCAATTTTTCCTATTAGTTTTCTATGTTTTTCCTTTGACTATTATTTTGATCCTTTTAAATCTTAGTTTGAAAACTTTAGATTTCCTTTTTATATTTTTTAAGAAAAACATTTTCATAACTAGGAATCATCTCCCTTATTTTTAGAAATCAACCCTATTACTTCTAAAGTTATGGTTTTAGAAAAAGCCTTTCAAAATAATGACATTTCCAAAATTATAATGAGTTTTTCCTAAAGCTTGGAGAAAATAGACTCCTTCTATTAAGTTGAAAATTCTAAATTTCTTTTAAAACTCTCTTTTGGTGATAAAAACCTCTTTGGTAAAAAGTATAGTTTAAACTTTAGGCGTTTATACAACAATCTTAATTTTGCATGAATATGAGAATAATAACAAGCAAATTATAGCAACAAAATAAATAGCAAAAAATATAAGTTAAGTATTGAGAGTCTTAGCTTTGAATCAAGGCTCCTAGACTAAGAAATGGACTAGTCCCAAAAAGAAAAGAAAATTTATTTTGACTTGATAAGGACAAATCTAAGACTAGAAAGACTAGTCTTAAAATAGCATGAAAATAAATAAATTGCAATGAAAGTAAATAAATTGTATTGCATAAAAATAAATAAATAACAAGTGAGCTTATATGCTCTAAAGAATATATATATAGATACATAGGTATATTTAATTAGATATAGATAAGAAGTTAACATAATAGTAACAATAATATGTGCAAAACAACATAAAAATAGAAAAATGGATTTTCATAAACAAGAATAATACATGAACATAGTGTAGCTTCCATAACAACAAGTTTAGGAAACTTATACAATGGTCATGTAAAGCTACATGACATGGTAGTAAAGATATAAGTAGAAACCTTACCTAAATATGGAGTAGTATGTGTGTATAGGCTTTTAGTGTATGTAGAAAAAAGTTTGGGAGTAGTTTGAGAAAGTTTTGAGAGAGTGTTTGGAGAGAGTTTTGAGAAAAAAATTATGAAGAGTTTTGGTAGTGAATTTTATGAGTAGAAGATGTATGAAAGAAATGAAAGAGGAGGGGGGTGTTTATTGGAAAATGAGAAGTGAAATTATGTGATTAAAATAATTGAAAAAGAAAAAATATATGAGTGAAAGAATGGGGGCGCCGGCCATGAGTGAAGGAGAGGGGGAGAGTTTTATTTTTTTGTAATTTTGTGTATTAAAAGTAATAATATGTAAGGTAGATGTGATATGAAATTATGAGAAAGATAAATAGTAAAGAAAATAGGTGTGTAGAGTGTAAGAGTAGGTGTTAGAAAAAGTAGAAATAGAGGAATAGTGTAGAATAGTAATGAATAGTGTAATGTAAGTAGATGTGACTAACAAAGTACCGGTAGTAAGAAAATACGCATATAAATGCGATATCTGATATTTTTAGTTACCAAAAAATTATAAAATTGATATTTTTGAAAATCTAATATTTTTACAAGTCCAATGGTATATTCGAAATATTTTTACTATTCTAAGCTCAGGGACACATTTTTCGAAAACTGTATCCGTTTGGGTTCAAAACGAATTGTGGTTTAGCTAATCTGATATTTTTAAACTTTCTTATGTTATTATGAACTATTCTACACACTAAACTCTTACTTACTCACTTACGGTTACAAACACGGGAATTTCGGACTTAAACTATTACGTTTAACTAGGGTTTTGTTGACTTTAAGGTTTTCGGTTGACTTTCTAATTAGGATTTGAGCTTAACCATTCGCAAAACTTTAGGGGTTTACACTTCACCTAAGGTATGCAACTATTACGCATCTATACTTATCTTAGTCTACAATATAATATAGCCAAACCGATCTTATAAACATAAGTCGTATCATATTACATTCCTCTGAGCTTAAGTAGATATTATTTCGATATCGTTTTCCCTATCGGCTATCTGCTGAGCACCTATGAATTATCATTGTATCAGGACATACCATTACATCATGGAGGGGGTGGCCTGAGCACCTAACTATCGTGCCCGGCTCTGAACAAGGTTGTCACTCGTTGGACTATATTAAATCACACAAGCACAAGCATCACTTAATTATTAGGCTGTTTTTAAGTTTTAATTCATTTAGACTGCTCATCCTAGCATACAACAAGCAAGTTACTACGTACCTTGTTGATTTGAAATCCAAACAGAAATTTAGAAGTCATATTAATTAGAAGGTTCAGAGGCAAATATTTGTTTAAAAAACTAAACTATATATGCAATTAAGTTAATTATTCACTTATATCATACTCATTTTAAAATATATTTGATTAGATGCTAAGTAGAAACCACGCCATAGCTGCGAAGATTGCCTCATCAAGAGATAGACAGTTCTCCATTGTTTATCAAATTATTTCTTTTCTTTTGTTTATAAACATTTATTACAAAAACATTATTACTTTTTTATTGACTTATAGAAAACCTTATGTTTATTAATTAAGGCCATTTTATATCTAAGATTTATATTAAACTTAAGACTATCAATTAGTTCACTTTATATTTAAAATCTATAATTAACCTAGTTTAGTTCTAAGTTTATTTTATATTTAAATTCTATGTTTATTCTAATTAGTTATTAATCTATAAATTCTCTTAACTTACTATTAATTATATAAATTAACTAACAGATCATTTTAACCATCATTTCATCTATTTAATTTTTTTATTTTATTTTTATGAAGAATACGGGTAGATAGGGTAGCCATGTTTCACCTCTTGTAAAGCATATAAAGAAGCACAACCAAATACAACAAACAATATTCCCATCGTGTTTTACTTAGTTTGAAAACTATTGAGAAGTACGATAAGATATAAGAGTCATGTTCTCACTTTGTTTCACTTAACATTATAAAATTTTAAGGATTAGAGAGAAACATGGTTGGATACAGTGAGTCGTGTTTCGTAAATATGCTAGGCATTCAAAGGTTAGAGAGAAGCACGTGAGATACATTTAGTTGTATTCTACTTAACATGTTAAATACATGAGGATCAGAAAGAAACATGGCAGCATAGGAGAGGTTGATAATAAGGAGCACGACTTAATTAACTTCCAGTGTTCCTCTTGTACTCTTTGCTCTATTCGTTTTCTTAAAAAATTTAACCTATTTAACTACTTGTTTTACATCATATCTCAACAAAAAATATCAATGAAATATGATATGTGTATTTGTATTTGTATTAATAAAATGTGATATGATTTGAATCTTATTAAAGTTTAATGAGTTAATATATATTTGTGAATTAACAAGTTTCATATGAAATGATTTTCTTGATAGACTCACATACTGAGTTGAGTTTACACACAGGTATATTATTTGATAGATCAGGTTATCCAAGTACATAATAGCTTGCTTGATGATTGTTAAGTTAGGCATATTCTTAAATAAACTTGATCAAAGACGAGTTAAAAATTATTTGAATTGTTTGTGCTTTCGCTGTTGAATCCAGTTCGAGGAGCGACAACCTTGTCCAAATGGGCACGATAGTTAGGTACTTAAGCCACATTTGTCATGATGCAATGACATTTTACCATGACGCAAGGTGATTCTTGAGTGGCCAGGTGGGTAATCAATAGGGCGAATAGTATTAGGGTAACATTTGTTTATTCTTAAGAGGAAACAATATGATTTAGTTCATGTTTATGAGACCGGTTGTGTCACGTCTCAAAAGGAAGCCTAGTAGAATTAATCTAAAGTTATCATACCACATGCTCACCCGAAATACGAAAACTGTCTTGCAAGTCAGAGATTACAAAACTCTATCTATTTATTAATATCTATTTCTTAAATGATATATAGCTATATAATAATATTATAGAAATTTAACTATGGAATCCGATTTTTCCACATTCTACCAAGATCGCAGAGAATCGGTATTCCCTACCAAATAGTAAAAATGGGGTTTCAATCTTGCAATATATAAAGTCTCAATTGTTTATACAATTTATCTATTTTGCATTCTAAATTCAAAATAGCCTATATCTTTAACTTCAAGAAACTCTGATGGAGAAGCACTCTTCAAACATTCCTAGCTCATTCCTAACTAACGTTATTCTTGCACATAAACTATTTGGGGAGGGGGGGTATGTGAGTGAGTGAAACCATAGGCTCAGTGAGATAACCTAACCAAACCACACATCAAGCAATGACAAACAAGTTTAATTATCAAGCATATGCCATGCAACAATAAACCATATGAACTAGTACAAGCTTAGATATCTGGAATCCAAATAGGATGTAGATTTACGCTCTCTCGTTGAGATTGGAAGGAAGCCATTACGAGTGACATACCGTGCCTAGGAGAGTCAAAGAACCAAAGAAGAATAGGTACCATAAACTCTCACAAATTAATTTAAAACATTTCACTCTTATTCTTGGAACAAAAAAACTCCATTAAGTATTAGCCCTTTCATGTTGATACCACGAGCAACACTCCTTTGATGCCAATTAGTTCCTGTGGAACCGAGCGAAACAAAGGTACTCTTGGAAGAACTAGAAGAATGTCATCTCGAAAAACCAAGCACGTTACCAGAGAACCGAAATGCTAATTTGTAGCGGGGTCATCACTCCTTTAAAATGCAATATATGCATATGATACAATGCATGTCCATCTTTATTTATGGTACCAATAGTTTTTAGTCAAATTTAAGATGATCATACAATTTACAGACAAACATCAACATGTTTCATACAATAATTATGATACAATAGAATTATCGCTTATTTTATGATAATTTAGCAATCAAGCATACCTTAAACATCATGCATTATACCCAATCCAGCATGTATATTAATTGAATATATTATATCAAATGCAACTATACCACAAGCATAAACAATATGATAAAGTCAAAGTTATTCACCTGTCGTCCTTGCTAAATTGTCGTAATATGCTACTAGAAATCCAAGAATTGACCCACTTTTTCTATAAAATGAGACAACGGATATTTATTATTATACTATTATTCATAATACTTTTTTATTATACTTTCTATGACTTAAATTTAAGTTTCATTCTTTTTAATTCATTATATTTCCCTAGGTAAGAGTTTCAAATTTTATAAGGGTTAGCCTTCTTTATTATGGTTATAAAATATGTATAAACACTTTTTATGTAAGAAAAGTCTTCATAAAATTATAGGTATTGATTTTAATTGGATAGCCTTAGACTAGGTTTGTTAAATTCATATTAGTTTCGATTTAGCGTATGAATAGGCGTTTGAAAAGTTTATTTTGAGTGATATATGATAGTTAATTTAATTTAATTAATCTATAAATTTTATTTATTCTATGAATATCGATAATTGTCATATAATATTTTAAATAATTTTATTATTTATGCAGTCCTTTTAGTATGTCTCTCTTAAGGTAGTTGGCATTTAGTATTTATTATTTATTTTCATTTTGCTTGTCTCGATCTTAATTGACATTTATATTTTTGTCTATGGTGTTTTCCTCGTCCTTTAATTAAGTCCTATAGCCTTTCGTGGTAGATTTTTAGTTATTATTCCTTTGGTTATCAACCTTATCTGTATTTTTCAGTTAATATTTCTACTATTTTTAAGGTTATATACTATTATATAATTACTATTATATACATATAAGTGGTTTATTTTCCTTGAATTTTATTTTTATATCGTTCTTTAGTTTGACCATTTTAGGGTAACTAATATTTATTTTCTATTACTCATTTTCATCATAATTTTTGTTGATCTCATTTTATGTTATTATCTTGTTATTCTTATATTTGTAATTTTAGCTTATCCTAGATTTTCATTCTATATATTTATCTATATAAAACTAGTATCGGATAATTATCATAATCTATTCTTATTATTTTGGTATAATAAAAGTGTTCTCTATTTATAATAGTTATTTAAAGTTTAACACCTAATAATTATTTAATCCATCTAATATCAAAATATTTATATTTATTTTATCAAAATTTTTATTTTTGTTCTTTTTCTATATATATATGTACGTATAATATGGTACAAACAAATTTTGTTCCAGGGAAAAATTGCACGAACGCCTACATCCAATGCGGCGGGCGTTGAACTCTAATTTACCGATGTTCGTGTAAATTTAAAAGTTCTTAGTTTCAACGTACGCTGGCTTTAAAAGCTACCAGTGTTACAACGTATATCGCCAGTGTAGGCAGTTTACACAGCCATCGTTCGTTCATTTCTCGTAAAAAAAAAAAAATTACGTAGCTTCTATTCTAGTGAAGGCTGGCACGAAGGACGCCGACTTATCCTCGTACGCTACCAACCTTAGTGGTTTACGCTGTCAGCGTAGTGCCAGTGTAGGTACTGTTCATCGTCTTCTTTCTTTTTTGTCAATTTGAAACTTATTTTTCTCATATTATATATGTATTATATCTACGTTTAAGCTAGTTCTAAGAGTTTTTCTATACTTCACATGCATTATACGTGGCATATCATTTCATATATCTTCTTTTAATCATCATACTACATAGTTTCTAGCTTCTACATATACTATAATACATAAATAGAGTTTTAAGATATGATAGTACATTGTTTGAGCTGATATGAAGGTGTTAAACTCTTCCCCAGAGCTCAATACAAACCTAAGTTAATGGAAATATTGTTTAAGCTAATGTTTAACATATAAACTAATTTAGAGTGATATTCTACTTACTTTTCCTTGTTGATTCCCAAGCTTGTATTATGTTCCTTTTTAAAGCTTGTCAATAGCTGTGTTGGTATGATTTGTTGGCTAAGTTTGTATATGTTTTGTGTGTTGTTTTAGTGCAATTATCGCTGTTGTTTGGAGCTATTGTTGTGGGTTTTTTTTGTGTTGTTTTAATGTTTTATTTTCTAGTTCATTATGGGTTGTTTTTATAGACAAAATAGTAGCTTCCCAGGGAGATTTTCAATCAAGTTGAGGAGCACTTCATCACCAAACTCAACTTATTGGATCATGATTTTCCTTTGCATTTAACGGGCTCTATTTGGTTGAATTTGATTGGTTTATTAGCCATTTTTCTTGACCTTTGTTGATTTTATTTGACCTACCTATTGTGCAAATTCGGCTACTGAAATTTGGAAACATCTCAATTGTGTATTGCATGTAATTTGCATCGAAATTGTGCAACTTTTAATATAATATTATTTAGTTAATTATTTATCTTAGTTTTATGATAGTTTATTAAGATAAACAGGTACAAATATGTCGGTTATTTAGGAGTTTTTTCTCCTGAAATTTACTTGAAGTTTCTACAAATTATCTAGATTATCATTGAGTAAAATTTGAGTTTAAAGTTTATGTAACGCCCTAACTTGAAGGCATTACAACTTGCCACGTGTCCTCTCTTCATAAGAACACTCTCTAACTCCAAAACTCACAGAAATGAATACTTAATATAGAAAATCAAGAAACATTACTCCTAAAACATCCATATTGGTATAAACCAATCCAATTGAGAAAGATTTCATAAGAATCATAAAACTAATATTTCATAAAGTCTTTTCAACTGGAAGTCTAAAGGAAATTTAATAAACTAATCATCATCAATCTAACTCCAACCCAGCCATCTACATATCAGTTGAGTAGTCGGTTCCATTATTGTCCTCCCCAAGCTCTATGAAAACATCAAAGCCAAATAAGTCATACACAATCTAGTTTTCACCTAATCCTGAAAAATGAAAAGGTATGAGCACAAAGGCCCAGTACATCTAAACCGTAAAAACACAGGCACATGATCATACATCAAGCATTTTACATACGACCTAATATCTAATGCAGCATGCACCCGTTATTATCTTTTTATTTATCTAGCATACAACAAAATTTAAGATCATTTGCGACTAATCTTAAACTTGGAGCAACTTCGACTCCTTAAAAACAAGCAGTATAGGAAAATAAGTAATATAATACATATATGGTGTTTGGAATCTCCTACACACCGAGGTGCTGTATTTGCACTACTCCTGATCTATTAGAATAATCTCAATATACGAGTCCACTCGGGACAACCTCACACAAAGATCATCATGTTGTCAGCGTCAGTATCACACTCTGTGTGGTCTTTCCTGACTGTAGTGAAGCATATACAACATACTCTTTAATTTAGGCCAAGTAGAATTAATTCAATTTTAATCATTTAATCCTACAAGCACAAACAACCAAACATGGTAAGGACGTACCTATTTCAGCTTAAGGAATAGAAATCCTACTCTCAATAAAACACCTGAACAAAGAATCATCCATTCACAAATCAATTTACAACCCTAAACCGTAATTCATCAAACTAGAATTCTCCAACACACCTTTCTCTTGTGACATTCGTAAAATATTCAAATCAATACCAACGAAATAGAGAAACCCTAATTCACAAGAATACCTGTTCACCATTGTTTATGTATTCACAAATCATCCACAACAACATATGTAAGCCCTGGAAAATTTCAGTAAATAGTTCTATAGAGGGACTTTGAAAATAAAACCTTAAAAGTCACTCCGAATTAAAACCGAACTTAGATCAGTCCCAAACTCCGAACAAATCCGGAAATTCCTAAATCGTGAGAGAAATAAGAAATCTCAGAAATAAGATAACAATTCAATATACTTCCATTCTAAAACCCCTACGTACGCCAAATTTTCTAATTAGCTATAACTTATAAATTCGGGTGAAATGGAGCCCTAAAGCAAATTGCTAAGAAGTAGATAGTGATTAACCTTCGGGGATAAAACCCAATCCAAAGGATTCCGAGAACGTTGTGAGATACTAAGTTCTTATGAAATCGCCCTTAAAATAAATCTCACCAATCAGATAAGTCATATAAGTATAAAATATTAGTTTTTATTTTAGCGATGGGGCGAACCGGAAGGTCAACCCGGAAACCTAAGTCCTTGAATCTCCTAAGAAACTCCGTAGTTTAGATTCGGTAATTCCATATTCCTAAACCAAGGAGTTAGAATAAGAGAAAAAGGTGAAATTGGTTAGTATTAGGCTTAGGATGCTCGAAAGAATGAGACCAACGGGTTTTCAACCTATTCCAATCCGGCCAAGTGACGACTTCGAAAAGCGCGCTCTGGGATTTGGAATGTTAGAGGATATGTTATTAATGCCATTGGATTCATATTCCCATGAGGATCTTTAAAGTATTGGTTTTTCAAATTTTCAAATGGCTAGAAGCATCCGATTTTGTAAATTTAATTGTGTTTCTTTACTACCAGGATTTAGTGAGTTTTCCAGTACGACTTACTATTATTCATTGCCCAATTTTTATTATTACTATTATTATTATTGTTATTATTATTATTATTATTATTATTATTCTTATAAGATATACCCTAGTCCTCCTAGTGATCGGATAGTAATCGGACGAACTTTGGAAAACGGAGAATGAAACCCTAATCCGGTCCAGTTTGAGTCTAGTGAAAGAAGCCTAGGAACCCTAAATCCGTCTTTCCTTCGGTTTCATGGTAAAAGAAATTTTATAAAGTAAATGAAGTTGAATTATTGTTTTAAAGTACATTTTAAACCTTTGAAAGTTTTAAATTCGGAAATTTTTCAATTTCGGGCCTTCCCGAGCTCGATTACGGAAAAGCGTGTCCCGGACCACGGATTCAGAAAAATGTTCCGGAATATTCATTAGAACCGTAATTTTATAAGGATTCCAAAAATATCAATTTTATAATTTTCCGAGCTATAAAAATTACAGTTATAGCTTTTCCCGTGTTTTCGTTGCAACCGGTAAAGTAGATGTCTTGTCTACTATTCACAAGTACAACCTACACTACACACTACCCATACCCTATTCTTACATCCTTACAACTACTCAATTATATTTTCTTTTCCAAGAAATTTTGTCTCCTATTAAATTATCACAAATATTACATTTTATTACTTAAATTACAAATTTGATCAAAAATTCAATTTTCTCTCTCCCTCCCCTATGCTTGGTCGGCGCATTCCCCTCCCATTTCCCCTCCAATTTGTTTTATTTTACTTATTTTATTACAAATAAACCCTAATGAACATGATATAAAACTCATCTTCCATTCTCTCTCTTCATTTTCACTCTTCTAAATTTTTGCAAAGGTTGAAAACCCTCTCTTCTTCTCCTATCATTGCCGTGACCCACACCATGCACACACACACTCACAACTTTATTTTTCTCTTCTTTTCATCTCTAAATCTCCATTAAAGTGTTGATTTCAAGCCTTGTTCCTCCCAAATCTTGTAATGGCAAGATTATTCTTGTGTGTTTTCCACCTTTAATCCTGATGAGCATGTGCAAGGGATATGAAAACACTAATACAAGAATCTCAAGCCATCACAAGAAGTGGATCTAAAGTTTAAATGAGTTTTTGTTGAAGATAGTGTTATGTTCATGCATGTAAAGTAGGGATCATGCATAAATATTCATGTTCATGCCATGAGACTCATGAATCATGCATGATATTTAGTAGATCTAGTGTTTAAACATTCACATCTTCATCTACATTCATGTTCATATGATTATTTTGATTTTCATGCATGGATGATCATAAAAATGTAGCCTTGCCTATGTATAGATATGCTAAATGATATATCTACATGTATAGAAGACTAGAAACTTGAAAAAGAAATTATTTTGTTAGAAAAGCTTAGTTGAAAATTCGGATGACTTTGAAACCCTATTTTAAAAGCCACCAAAACCACTTCAAAACTCATATTTTGCACAATAAATGGAGGGTATATGTAATAGATACCCTTAAGGAATGATTTTTATGAGTTTAGATGAATTTAGGCATAAGAAGAATGTAAAACAAGTAGTAGAGTTAGAATGAAAAATATTGATATTTGGGTTGATAGTTAAATCCGTAATTTAGAGTCATGCTTACATGAACACCTAGTATTTAAGTTTAAATTGGATGTTTTATGAGTTAAATGGAGTCCTTAGATAATAGATATAATGAAGCTTCAATTTTTGAGGCATTAAACAAGTTTTCTCATAAAGAAAATGCAAGAACATGAAATTTACAAATTTCGGATTTTTGTGAGTAGCTTGTTTAAAAACATGTTTACCTAATGAAAAGTGGGAATTTTTATGCATGAATGAAGGCCATGATTAATATAGACTTTAGGAACTCTTTTTTATTTAGATACAAGTGAATTTTAAGAATAAAATCATAGAAACCCTAGGAAATGTAAAGTTAGGAAGAGTAGCTTTTTAGATATAACCTTTATGGAACTTTATAATTATTAGGAGTTCATAAGAGTTCATCATCAACAATCATCAAGACCATGCATATATTGAGCTCATTACATGACATTCATGTTAGGAATCCATTCCTATACCATCTATACAAGAATCATCAACTAGGAACATTTTTATCAAAAGCGAAACAATTTTTCGAAATCGGGAAAGTGACCAAACAGATCTGATCCTACTGTTCCATGACCTTAATGTTTTCAAAACTTGAAAATAATACTAGAAATAGATATATCTTTCGAAGTAGATAGAGATCGATATAAAATTTGTGAAATTCCGAGTTAAAATAACCGAGTTATGGCCTTTTTAAGTTGGAACTTCCGCAAATAGCGAGAATTCCGATTTTGTGTAGTATAGATATATAGTTTAAATTAGTTTAGTGATGAGATTCTTATTAGGCTATTCTTATTTGGTAGGTGAACCCGAACACAACGATACTGTATCACCGACCACCATTGCTAAGAGACCGGCGTACCATGGCTGAGTGAGTTTCTCTTTCAATTTCAATTATTGCTTGTGATTGTAATGATAGTCGCACTAGTCGCTAAGTGAAGATAAAAAGGATGATTATATGTGATGGGCTTATATGGGAACTATATATTTGTCTGTTGTTGATGTGTGAAATGAACTTTAAGAAATATCGAAACCAGGTGTTAAGCTATTGATTGATTATTTAGTATTTTATATTGAATGTCTGCGAAAAATTGTTGGCCACCTAAAAGAATTAAATTAATGTATATTTGACTCAATTGTAATTGGATTCATTCATACCACGATGGGGATGGAGCATTAGCATTGATTGGTTTTTCGTGATCCATAAAAAGAATACTTGTTGGTTTTTCGTGATCCATAAAATGAATACTTGTTGGTTAATCGTGATCCATAAAACGAATACTTGTTGGTTAATCGTGATCCATAAAACGAATTGTTGTTCAGTTGACCGTGAGCTTAAACGACGTCGTACCGCAGGATTCGTTAATCTGCTAACCCGGGATGGAGGGCGCAAGTCCATCCACATATGATTTCCGGCTAGTCATATGTTTGCTGAACTCATTCGTTGTTGCATTCCACTTGGTTGATTAATTACTTATTTGAATGTGTTGTATTAATTGTGATTCGGAAGTTTTCACTCACTAAGCTAGTGTAGCTTATGCCCCAATAGTTTCCTATTGCAGTATGAATACCTTTGGCTATCTCCGAGGACCCGTGGACACCAGGTACAGCTCTTAGATACTAAGGAGCTTTTGATGGGGCCAGGGGCCTAAAGATTAGTTTCGGACTCTAATCATGTATTCTCGAACCGGCATTTAAAGGATAACACAAGGAAATTTGTGGGCTTGAGAATTTGTAGCTTTTGTTATTGGGGGTATGCCCCCTAGTTCATGTAATAGAATAATCCACTGTAAGACGGTCATGATTTACGTTCTTGCTGCTATGTATGTCTCCTTAAGCTACTACGAAGCAAAGTATGGTCTATAAATGTTGAAAGCGAGCCTTACACCCGATGTTCAAACTCATGGGAAGACTGAGGTTATCTTACTTGAGTTTAAATGTTGAGTATGGCGGACTGTCACGTGTAGGGCACACTTTGGGGCGTGACAACATATATGATTTAATTTTTTTAAAAACTTAATATATATGAATTATAGTTCCAGATTGATTCTTACCTTCTTCAATTGATTGTAGAACTGCAAATCCCAGTTTCCACTCTTAAGGTTTCCTTCAACTTCCACTAATGATCAACCTCCTTCATCAACAACAATGAAAATCTTAGAAAGAATCATTCAAAAACGAACTAAAGGAATAGGAGAGATCACTTACTCAATTCCTTAAAGAAATCCACCTTGGAGAGTGTCTGCTAGGGTTTCTAAAAGTTTAAGAGAGGTTATGAGAGATAGGACTGAAGATAAGACGTATTTATAATGTTGTTTCTCGTAGGGATATAGGTAGGACAAGATAAAGCTGGCGGCTTAAAATCTTCGGGGCTAAGCTTCAAGGCCACACATTAGGCCAACAGCCTTCTTGGGTACGTCGGCAGCCTATAAGAGTATACTGGTGGCCTCTATGCCGGTGTAGGCCAAAATCTACAATTTTGTAAAATTTCCTCCGAGATTCCAAGCTGGAGTTTAAGCCATCATCCATTGTATTAGGCCAATAGCTTAAGATCAAACGTTGGCGACTTAAATTCCGATCTACTCTAAAATTGTCCGATCATTCACGCGTGACTTCTTTATGTCTAAATTTATCTATTCAATGACAAAATACCTTTTTAAACAATACTTTATTAAGATTCTACCATTCATTATAAATTAATTATATATACCTTACATCTCTTCCCTCCTAAAAGAAACTTTCGTCCTCGAAAGTTACCTAGTTCATTGAATAGCTTAGGACATTTTGCTCGTATCTCCTCCTTAAGCTCCCAAGTAGCTTCTCTCTTCGTCTGATTTGTCTACTGTACCTTCACATATTTGATTACTTATCTCCTCAACATCTTCTCTTTAGTATCAATGATCTTCACTGGTCTTTCAATAGTAGTGAGATTAGGATGCACATCTAGTGGCTCTAACTCTACTATCTGCTTGGGGTCTTTCAAATACTTCCTCTATCACGCCCCGAAGGGTACCCTAAACGTAACAGTCTGTCATACTCAATATTAAAGCTTAAGTATGACAACCTTAGCCACTCCCAAAAGCTTTAATATTAAGTGTAAGTCGTGCTCTCACAATTTTAAAGGACCATACCCGGGATTATGAGGTTTAACAAGATATAATAAAATGTTTAAGAAAAGAGAACTCATAATATTCATTCTCTTATAATAATATTCTTACAAAACTCAAGGACATTTTTCCTTTAATCTCTAATCCATTACAAGAAGATTACATATCTTATCCAAGCTAAATTTATCTAGGATTTCATGGCTCCAAAAAGAAATTACCTGGTCGCAAGGTCCTCGTCGCCTCAACCACAAGTAGGGAAACTGCAAAAGATATCTATTGGGGTATAAGCTAACAAGCTTAGTGAGAACTATTTCTATAAATAACTTCTTGTAACAAGACTTTAAACAAGTTGTTTAAACAATCAAATGTGATGCAATATACACATGGGCAAACAAGCATATAGCTTTCTGGGAACTATATGTTGAATGGATTTGCGCCCTCCATTCGGGGTTTGGTGATACTTAACCTCAAATCAAGTAGTTTTAGTTAAAAAGTTTTATGCTCACGAGCACTCATCGCCAAGCATTCCGAATCTACTTGAATTGACCTTGCTTTCAGATTTTCCACCAAGCATTTCCCTTAAGCCGCCAAGCAATCGCTTTTGGATACTCCGCCAAGTGTTGCTTTCGATATGAGCCTACTATCCTTCTCATCCAAGGATAATAACCCATATGCAATGTGACTCATTTCGTGGTATGCATGAATCCATTTATTTATGATTTCGTAACATAATTATTATTGATTTTAAGGCGATCAAGGAATTTCATACACATCAAATGTTATACTAAAACAAACAATTAATTTAATTCTGACCTCAATATTCTTAGGATTCTTTCAAAGAATTATTTTACATACATATCCACTTGTCTTTTCCTAATTCTAATGCAACTAATTTACAAGCACAACAAGTATAGTATTTACGGAAATAAACTCACGATGCCATGTCGACTATTCCTCTATGCGGATGAGTTGTTCACACACTCCACTCAATCGAAATAATCTTCGGGATAAAGGTATCCTTCCTCGGAGTCACCTAGCCAAAGAAAATACCCACAATGAGTATTCCTTGATGATTTTCTTGAATTTTGACAAAACAATGTCAAAAGAACGTTAAAGTTCGTATAAAGGAAAGTTCCAATTTAAAATGGCCATAACTTGGTTATTTTAACTTGGAATCGTGCATATAATATACCGATTTCTACCTACTCGAAAAGATCCATCCATTTCTAAAATTATTTTTGTCAAACTAAATCATTTAGGCCCTGAAACAGTGGTGATGAAATCCACCACGAATTTTCTATTTCAAAAACAACTTTGGTTCATTCATTCAAAACTTGCTTGATAAATACTTAGTTATCTATATAGTTGAAAATTTATCTTTTTATAACTATATAATTCATATTTAAGCATGCTCAAGTGTTTTGTTATCCAATTTATATTTCTTGAGTAAAACAATGTTTGTTTGAAGTTTTTAGAAAAATATAGTTTATAAAAATTGATTTTGTAAATTTTTTGAAATGAATACCTTGTTTCCTTTTGTTTTCCAAAAATGCTTTATGTTGGTTTTATTATTTTTCCCAAGTAACTTTTTTTTTTAAAATAAAATTTTCTATTTTCTAAGTTCTCTTATATTAGTACTACTTTTCCTATTTATTTTTCCTATACAATTTTCTTTGCCTATTTGTTTGTAAAGGTCTTTATTTAAAAATTCCTTGGCCTTTCATTTTGTCTATCTTTTTCATAAAAAGTATTCTTGTACCAACAATTATTTTCTTTTGAAAAACAAAGTGGAATGATAAAGGATTCAAAAAGCTTCTTATAGTAAAAGCAGTTTCTAAAATGTGTAGTGGGTTCTTTTTATAACTTTGAAAAAAAAATGATTTTATTTTAGAATATAGATTTTATTCTTTACATAAACTTATTTCTAAGTGACAAAATCTTCTTTTGTTAATTATTTTTAGAAATTGAAAATTTTGGACAACAATCTAAATGAACATGATTTATGAGAAATAATAGTAAACAAAAATAACATAATAATAAAGTCAAGTATTGGAGTCTTAGCTTTTTCAAGGCTCCCGAGACTAAGAAGTAGACTAGTCCCAAAATAAAAAGAAAAACTTATTTTGACTTGATAAGGACAAGTCTAAGACTAGAGACTAGTCTTAAAATAACAAGGAATAAGTAAATAAATTGCAATGGAATAATAAATAAATTGCATTGCATAAAGTAAATAAATTGCAAGTGAGCTTATATGCTCTAAAGAATATGTACATATATATTTAGATAATAATACTTAGTTATAATAACAATAATATGAACAAAAATAATAACATGAACATAAATAGATTTTTCATGAACAAGAACAATACATGAACATAATGTAGCTTCCATAACTTGTAGTCTTTGGAAACTCACACTATGGTCATGTAAAGTTACATGACATGAAGAAGAAGAAAATAATATGAAGTGGTTACCTAAAGAAGACTTTGGTATTGTTATGTGGTTATGGGTTTTAGTTGTTGGTAGAAGTTGTTGTGGAATTATTTTGAGAGAGTTTTGGGATGGTATTAAGAGAGTTTTGAGAGGAGATTTTGGGAGAGTTTTTGCATGAATTTATGGGTAGTAATTGTGTGAAAGAAGTGAAAGAGGAAGGGGGTATTTATAGGAAAATGTGGAGGGATTTTTGTATGATTAAAATAAATAAAAATTGAAACAAAATTGAGGAAGAGGGGGGACATGGGGCACCGGCCATGGTGTAATGAGAGGGGGAGTGATTTTTTTTTTTTTTTTACTTTTTGTTAAATAAAAGATGTAATATGTAAGGTAGATGTGAAATAAAGTTATGGGAAAGGTAAAAAGTAAAGATTATAAGTTATGGAGTGTGTAAGAGTAGGTGTAAGAAAAGTAGAGATAAAAGAATAGTATAGGATAGTAATGAATAGTGTAATGTAAAGTAGATATGACTAATAAAGTCAGTAGTGTAAGAAAATACACGTAATAATGCGATATCTGTTATTTTTACTTACCGAAAAATTACGAAATTGATATTTTTGAAAATCTTATATTTTTACAAGTCTAACGGTATATTCTGAATATTTTTAGTATTCCGGGCCCCGAGACACGTTTTTCAAGAACTGTGTCCGATCGGGTTCAAAAGACATCCGAAATTCGCAAAACTGATATTTTCATATAACCTATAGTTATTATGAACTATTCTAGCTAATTATTCCAACTTCGTTTTTAGGGCCAAAGAAAACGGCAATGCCGGACTTAAGCAGTTACGGTAAACTAGGGTTTGTTGACTTTGGAAATCCAGTTGACTTCTGGTTTAGGGTTTTAAGCTAAACCGATTCCAAAAATTTGGGGGTTTACATCCTCAACAGCAACACGTGAAACACGTTGTGCACTCCCTCCAAACTAGGCGGTAAAGCTAATCTGTAAGCCACATCGCCTATCCTCTCTAAGATCTCATATGTTCCTATATCCCTAGGGTTCAACTTGCCTTTTAACTCGAATCTGAAAACACCTTTAGTTGGAGAAATTTTAAGTAACACATGCTCTCCAACCTGAAACTCCAAAGGTCTCCTTCTTTTATCAGCATAGCTTTTCTAATGGATTTGAGTAGCTTGAAGTCTTTGTAGGATCATTTGAACTTTATTGTTGGCATCCTATATCAATTCTAGTCCCAAAATCTGTTTGTCACCTTGTTCAACCCAATGAATAGGTGATCGACACTTGCTACCATATAAGGTTTCATACGGTGGCATCCCAATTGACGCTTGATAACTGTTGTCCTCTCAAACTGTCCATCTGTCTGAGGATGATAGGCAATACTAATCACAACTTTAGTGCCTAAAGCCTGATGTAAGCTCTTCCAAAATCTTCCAACAAACCTAGTATCTCTATCAGACACAATGATTACTAGTATGCCATGTAATCTTACTATTTCTTTGATGTACAACTGTGCCAAACGTTCCAATTTATACGTAGTCTTCATAGGTATAAAGTAAGCTACCTTTGTAAGTCTGTCTACAATCACCCATACTGAGTCAAACTTTTCTCTTGTTCTGGGTAGGGCTGTAACGAAGTCCATGGTGATATGCTCCACTTCATTGAGGTATTGGCAAAGGCTTCAACTCACCTACTGGTCTTCTGTGTTCGATATTAATCATCTGGCAGGTGTGGCACTTAGACACATACTCAGCAATTTGCTTCTTCATGTTATTCCACCAATACAACTTTTTCAGGTCGTGGTACATCTTGTTACCTCCTTGATAAAAAGAATAACAAGAGTAATGTGCTTCTCTCAATAACTCCTTCCTCAATTCTTCTTGTTCTGACACACATAATCTTCCTTTATATCGCATCATACCATCTTCATCAATGTAGAACTCAGGTGCTTACCAATCTCTATTCTCCTCTTTATCTCCAGGATACTCTAATCATCTATCTAAGCTGTTTTTATCCTTTCAACCAGAGTAAGCTGAATCTGTAGGTCCACCAATCTTTCACCACTCGTCTGGTCACTATCTCTAACTCAAGTTTCCTCATGTCATCAATTAAGTGTCATTCTAATGTGACAAAGGCTGCTAAATTCTTATTTCTCTTTCTGCTCAAGGCATCTGCTATAGCATTTACCTTCCCTAGGTGGTATTGTATGTCCACATCATAGTCTTTTATGAACTCTAACCATCTCCTCTTATATCATGTTTAACTCTCTTGGGTAAAGATGTACTTCAGGCTTTTATGATCTGTGTACACTTTACATTTCTCCCCATACAGGTAATGTCTCCAAAGTTTCAATGCATGAACCACTACTGCTAGTTCCAGGTCACATGTTGGGTAGTTCTTCTCATATGGCTTCAACTGTCTGGAAGCATATACTATCATCCTACCTCCTACATCAACACACAACCTAATCCTTGTATCGAGGCATCGCTGTATATAGTATACTCTTCACCACTCATAGGTAAAGCCAACACTGATGCTGACATTAACTTCTCCTTCAATCGTTGGAAGCTGCTCTCATAGTCATCACTCCATACATACTTCACCCTTTCTGCGTCAATTTGATTAATGGACTTGCTATCTTGGAAAAGTTTTCTACAAATCTGCTGTAATAACCTGCTATTCCTAGAAAAGTTGTGATCTCATATGCGCTTTTAGGTCTTGGTCATTCAACCACTGCCTTCACTTTATTAATATCCATAGAAATTTCATCCCCATCTACAATGTGTCCCAAGAAAGACATTTGTTCTAACCATAATTCACACTTGGTGAATTTAGCTTATATACACTAGCACATCGTCAATGAACACTACTACAAAAAGGTCCAGGTAGTCTCTAAAGACTCTGTTAATGAGATCCATAAATATTACTGGTGCATTGGTCAGAGCAAATGGCATGACAACGAATTTGTAATGCCCATACATGGTCCTGAAAGCTATCTTCTTAATATCCTTTGCTCTGACTCATAGCTGGTGATATCTAGACCTAAGATCAATCTTAGAAAATATTCTTGCTCCTACTAGCTTATAAAAGAAATCGTCTATTCTAGGTAACAGGTACTTATTCTTAATTGTTACCTATTTCAACTCCCGATAATCTATACATAACCTCATCTCCCATATTTCTTCTTCACAAACACCACTGGAGCTCCCCGTAGCTACACACTAGGTCTGATAAACTTCTTTTAGAGCAATTCTTCTAATTGTGCTTTTAATTCAGTAAGTTCTGTAGGAGCCATTCTGTAAGGTTTCTTCGATATAGGTAAGGTGCCTGGCTTCAAATCTATACAGAACTCTACTTCCCTTTCTTGTGGTAACCCTAGTAAGTCTTCTCGAAACACGTCAAGATATTCACACACGACAGCTATCTGTGTAAAATCTGCCTTTTGTTCCTTCTTTACTGTCATAGCTGCCAAAGATGACTTTCCCTACAACTCATAGGTAGGCAAAGTTAGAGGTCTTTGTATCTCAAGCCCATATTCAAATTGATCTCATCAGGCAGACTAAACTTCACAGCTAAATTATAGTAATCTATCACAGCATGGTGTTTCACTAACCAGTCTACTCCTAATATCACATCAAAGTCTACTATATTCAAGACTATAAGATCTGCAGGTAGATGTCTACCCATCATTTCAATATCCACATTTTTACATATCTTATTCAACTTAGCCCCGCTCTCCAAAGGCGTATTCATAGACAAACATACAGGCATAAGTTCGACATGCACACCACAAATAGCAACAAAAGATTCAAATATACTAGAAAAATTTGCACCAGCATTGAAGAGAACATAGGCACTATGTAGCAGTATGCGAAGCATACCTGCTCTAGTGTCCACACTAGAGGTGTCTCGATGTTGAAGTGCATATATCTTAGCTGGCACCATTTGTCCTTGTCTACCTTGAGTTCGACCAATCTGTGTTGCTGAATTTGAAAGCCTTCCTGGTTCCTTGCATTCAATGGCTTTGTGCCTTCTCTAGCTGCACTTAAAGCAATAAAACTGAGGAATGATTCTCTCTTTGCAAAACTTATGGCTATGTCCTATCTTGCCACAAGAAAAGCATGCGTTTTCAGGCCACGTACATTCCTTAATGTCGCGAGGTCCAAAGCATCTGATGCACTTCTTTTTCTGAACCCTGAACTGCTTGCTGGGCCTGCTGTGTGACTAGTCTTTTCCTTTATCTTGATAAAGAACATTAGCAGCTGGTCACTTCCCATAAATAGATCTGGTTCTTCTGAGTCTCATGCCCCTTAATTCTGTTCAGGCCCTGCTCTACTCTCTTAGCTTTGTTGACCACTGCAGAGTAGTTATCCAAGTCCATCAAATTGACCTAATACTGAATTTCAGGCTTTAGACCAGTGATAAATCTGTCCACTTTGGCCTCTTCAATTTCATTTAGGGGGTTGGCAGAAACCTCATCAATCGATGCAGCTCAGCTTCATACTCCTCTACTGCCATCTTACCTTATTGCAAAGTGTAATACTCTTGAAGCATCTTTTGCTTCGCACTATCAGGAAAGAACTCCTTGTAGAAGGCCTGTTTGAACATCTCCCATGTGATTACTCTTGTGAAGTGTCTTTTGGTGCTCAACCACCAATTGTTTGCTCTCCCAATAAGTTGGTAGGAGGCATATTCCACCTTTTTGTTCTCTGGAATGTCCAGAGCAGCAAACATCTTCTCCACCTCCTCAATCCATAACTAAGCCTTCAATGGCTTCCTAAGCTGGGGCTCAAATTTGTAGACTAGGTCTACAAACTTGTTTAGGTTGAGCACATCAACGTATCTTGCTCCATAGCCTCTATTTCCACCATTACCATTGTTCCTCAGTACCTCCTGTCTCCAGGCCTCAGCATTGGCTTGCACCATTTGCATATCCTGCCTTATATTCTTCTGCTATTGATTGACTACTCCCAATAGAGCATTTACTGCCTGCATCAACTGTGCAGCATTAACTAGCACTTGTCCTCCTGCAACAACATTAAGCACCTGCTGTCCTACAGGTGGAGGTGGTGGTGGGGGCATGTCTCTAGGTTCTTGGTTCAAGGGTGATTGGTTCACAGGTGCTTGTTCCTCACCACCATTCTTAAAGGAACCAGTATCAGTGGCTCTCCTTCCTGGCGGCATTCTATCACAAGCGAACACCAAAACATAAGATAAAAGGGAAAAGCTTACTTTAGAGATTTAAACACTAAATAAACTGCAAGATACTATAAAACTATCTATATAAACAATTCCTATCATTTCTACCCCACTCATCAATGCTCACCGCCCTAAAGAGTTTATAACTTAATTCTGAAAAGATCATCAACCTAAGCTTTGATACCAAATAAGCTGTGATGCCCTAACTTGAAGGCATTGCAACCCGCCACGTGTCCTCTCTTCATAAGAACATGCTAAGGCTCTTAAATGTTTAAAAAAAACACAATGTACCATCACATATCTCCAAAACTCACATAAAGGAATACTTAATATAGAAAATCAAGAAACATGACTCCTAAAACATCCATGTTGGTATAAACCAATCCAATGGAGAAAGATTTCATAAGAATCAAAACTAATATTTCATAAAGTCTTTTCAACTGGAAGTCTAAAGGAAATTTAATAAACTAATCATCATCAATCTAACTCCAATCCAGCCATCTACATATCAGTTGAGTAGTCAGTTCCAATATCATCCTCCTTAAGCTTTATGAAAACATCAAAGCCAGATAAATCATACACAATCTAGTTTTCACCTAATCTTGAAAAATGAAAAGGTATGAGCACAAAGGCCCAATACATCTAAACCGAAAACACAGGCACATGATCATACATCAAGCATTTCACACACGACCTAATATCTAATGCAGTAAGCATCAGTTATTATTTTTTTTATTTTATTTAGCATACAACAAAGTTTAAGATCATCTGCAACTAATCCTAAACTTGGAGCAACTCAGACTCTTTAAAAACAAGCAGTATAAGAAAAAAAGTAATATAATACATATATGGTCTTGGGAATCTCCCACACACCCCAGTACCATACTCGCACTACTTCTAATCTACCGGAATCATCTTAATGTACGAGTCCACCCGGGATAACCTCACACAAAGATCATCAGGTTGCTAGCGTTAGTATCACACTCTGTGTAGTCTTTACTGACTGTAGCCAAGCACATACAACACACTCTTAATTTAGGTCGAATAGAATTAGGTTAGTTTTAATCATCTAATCCTACAAGCACAAACAACCAAACATGGTAAGGACGTACCAATTTCAGCTTAAGGAATAGAAATCTTACTTTCAATAAAACACTTGAACAAAGAATCATCCATCCACAAATCAATTTACAACCTTGATAACAACATAAGTAATATAAACCCTAAACCCTAATTCATCAAACTAGAATTCTCCAACACACCTTTCTCCTGTGAAATTTGTAGAATCAACTAATCTCCAAATCAACACTAACGAAATAGAGAAACCCTAATTCACAAGAATACATGTTCACCATTGTTTATGCATTCACAAATCATCCACAACAACATATATGATTTAATTTTCCTAAAAACTTAATATCTATGAATTATAGTTCCAGATTGATTCTTACTTTCCTTCAATTGATTGTAGAATGGCAAACCCCCAATTTTCACACTTAGGGTTTCCTTCAACTTCCACCAATGATCAACCTCCTTCATCAACAACAACGAAAATCTTAGAAAGAATCATTCTAAAATGAACTAAAGGAATATGAGAGATCACTTACTCAATTCCTTGAAGAACTCCACCTTGGAGAGTGTATGCAAGGGTTTCTAAAAGTTTAGGAGAGGTTATGAGAGATAGGACTGAAGATAGGATGCATTTATATTGTTGTTTCTCGTAGGGATATAGGCTGGACAAGATGGAAACTAAGCTGGTGGCTTAAAATCTTTGAGGGACAAATAAGCTTCAAGGCCGCACATTAAGCCGGTGGCCTTCTTGGTTATGTCGACGACCTATAAGAGTACGTCGGCAACCTATATGCCGGCATAGGCCAAAATCCACAATTTTGTAAAATTTCCTCCGAGGCTCCAAGCTGGAGTTTAAGCCATCATCCAATGTATTTAGGCTGGGAGCTTAAGATTAAAGGCTGGTGGCTTAAATTCTGGTCTACTGCAAAATTGTTCGATCATTCGCATGCGACTTCCTCGTGTCCAAATTCATCTATTCAAAGACAAAATGCCTTTTTAAACAATACTTTATTATAATTCACCATTCATTATAAATTAATTATCTGTACCTTACAATTTATATGATTAAGATTTTCTGGGCTTGGTAAGCTAAATTAAGATTTTAATTCTTATAGGCTTAGAATTTCGTAACTAGAAACAATGGTGAAATCCAAATATTTTTTTGAAGTCTAGATTATTAGTTACGGGTCTGTTTTCATTCTTATCGTGTATTCATAATTCTAGCAGTTTATATTTTAGTTATTATTTTATAATCAATAGATTATATAAAGGAGTTGTCTTTTATTGGTTCTAAATTTAAATTTAAAGCTACTTTTAATTATATCTTGAGTTTTTGCTCAAGATACAGAATCTTATCTTTGGTATCCACTAGGGTCAAAGAGTTTTCTATTCGAGTTTTTAAATTTATAAATGAGTTTATTACTACTCATAGATTTATTCTAGAGTTTTCATTTCATCTAGGTTTAATATCTATTTTATATTGCTATTTGTTCATTTCATTAGTTATAAAAATTCTTGGGGTTACAAGATTAATTATGATTTTATTCTCTATAGACTCAAATTTTTTGATAAAATATTAGTATGATTCAAATATTTAATTAAGGTTTAGATTCTTTAGTATTGATCAGTTTTTGATCTTTTATGTATTTTGTAATTCTAATGATTTATCATTAAACTGTCTTTTTATTAATAATAAGTTCTAAAAATTTAATCGTCATTTATTGTATTTGAAATTTAGCGCCAACTATGATTATTAGTTGATTTATTGATTCTTGTCATAGAATATTGTCTTTTTACTATATAGGAATTATTTATCTTAATTATTAGTAGTAAAGTTTCTAGCACTATTTTATAGTTTTAAAATATTAAGCTGATTTTGAATTTTACAATAATGATCAGTTTATCATCGATCATTATTTGTTTAAAGTTATGAAAGTCATAATTTGTATTTTGAAATATTGGCAATTATTCTAATTTTTCTAACTATAATCAAATTTGTTTATACTTTAATAATTTTTAATTCGCGAAAAATTGGGAATGATTTTTACTACTTTTATTATAGTTCTTTACGATATTATATTATATTTTTTATAAGTAGGTTATGTAAAATTGGGGGGATCACAGGTTGAACTAGATGATATTATGGATTAAGTTAAATAAAGTTGTGTAACGGCTATTAACCCTATATGAGATTACTACTCTGTTTCAGTTAGAGATAGGAGTTATATATATTCGAACTGCCTATAACAACCCTCTAAGCAGCTGTTATTACTTAGGATCCCCAAATTTCCAAGATTAAAATCAGAGTTTAAATACTCCAGTGATGATTGGCTTGCTTAATAAAAGATAATTAAATTATTGATTGTTGTATTACATTTACTTTAAGCGTGCTTGTCACTTTGTATTTACTTGTATTATTGCGTACTAGGCCTTTAGCTCATGTTGTTGCTTTACAAGTGATGTTGATGATGAATGCTATGATGACATAGGATACGAAACCGATTGGGAAGCCTTCTTGGATGAGTGGGACGGCTAAGGACTCATGTACAACAAAGATGTTTTATTCAAGACTTTGAAAATGAAAATCGAATGTAATTTTTTATATAGGCTTGTCGATTAAGCATTTGTTTTTAATATAAGATGTTAAGTTTTCTTTCGAGTTTTGTAATCTTTTTGAAGTGCCATTAGTTTGACACTAAAGTTATTCTAGGTTTTGTAAAATTGACCTACTCATTTATTGGGTAATTTTATATTAAAGCAGGTTTAAACAAGTAGTCGATATAAACACCTTTCTATTCAGACAACCTTACATATAATACTTGAATGTTTTATAATACCTAGGTATTATGCGTGGTTGGGGGATTTGGCATGCCTAATAATGAGAATTAGGTAGACTGGGTCCTTACACTTATTTTATTAAAATACAATATTATCATCCTAACTAAATTATAAAATAACAAAACTACCCCAGAATTTTCCATTTTAAATAAATCTTTATTATATTATGTTAGGTCGCACGATGGCGTTCCTTTATAAGTATTAGATCTTAAAAATATCAGATAATGACTTGAACTGATACTGGAAACTCGAAATTCATGTGACAAGACCTAAGAATAGAACAAAAATAGATTAAATATCATAGAATAGGAACTAAAACCTTAAGGTCAAGCAAAACAAAATTATTATAGAATTTTAGAGTTAAAAATTTAGTTTAAAAACACTACTTAAAATTATGTGGCTCAACCCTGAATAATAGCCAATCGAGTAATTTTGAAAACCCGAATTTTAACTTTATTAATTATCTATATTAAATTAACATCACCATGTAGTATACATATTTTTGCCTCTGATTCGCAAATAAAATTGTCCTCGGATTCATAAATATTCGTCAGATAATAAATTAGTGATGTGCTATAATTAGTATTGAATTTTAAAGCATATTTCTAGCAAGCGTACTAGGTCTTCTATTGTAATATAGCATGAATAAAGTGTCGATCCCACGAGGATTTACTAACTACTAGACAATTATCAACTAATACTAATATCTAGGCAATTGATCTTTTTAAGATGATTAAGTTAAACTAACTTATCTAACTAATTATCTATATGAATGCAATGAGCTTTTTAAAGAGAGGGATATGGTGAAAAGTGTGGGAAGGAGCAGAATCCACTTTAAACTATTGCCAATCAACTTGAACTCATGTTATAATGATAATTAGATTCATGAACATTCATAAGAAATTATCAAGATTTAAAAACAAAGTTTGAAAACCTTTTAAACCACAAAACAATTCAATAACTTCCGTTAAATAAATCATTAGTGGAATCAAAATTACAATTATAAATCTCCCGATTCTATAATTGACTAATACTTTATATTAAAATCTCCTAATTCCTTAGTGAGAAATCAACATAAAACATTGCATTAATATTCATGGACAATTTCTAAACTAGATTAAACTACGCCGCTTCCGCAATTGCAATTTAATCTCAATTTATGAATTCATGAACACTAATTTCCCTTCCGAGTTACTAGAATTCTTATACACCAAAACATGATGAATAATCAGAATTCAATATGAATATTTCAAGATTCTAAATATCTCATAACATGGATTCAAAAATCATTTTAGCATGTTTAAAGCTTCATCAACTTCCCACAAAAAGGATTTAGCTACTCATGGATGATGATTCAACAATCAAATAAGAAATTGCAAATGATTTCATTATGATCAGAATATTCAAGTATATGAATTGCATAAAAAGAATAAGATTAGAAATCACCAATTCAAAATACTAAAGCTTCACTTGCAAATCTTGTATAACTTCAAATATCTCTTCAAAAATCTCTTATGAAATGCCTATTCTAAATATTCTAGAGCTACTTGATTGTGGAATGGATTGGATTGTTGGATACTTGGATGATTCTGAAGTGAGGGAAGACCCCCTATTTATAGGAAAAATTTCGTGCAAAACATTGAATGAACTTTGCTGTTTCACAATGTACGCCGGCCGTTATGGATCCTACCGGCGGCTTACAGGCGGCGTATCTTCAAATTGTCCTTTGCCAGGCAGTGCACTGGCAGCCTTCAATATCAGTTACAATGTAGGCCGCTTCTACGCCGGCGGCTTAGATGTAGATCTAGCCGGCGTATGTAGTCAGAAATGAAGCGTTGGGCTGATTTATAACGAACGCCGTCCAAAGCCGGGTAGACATTCCAACAGATGTGTTGCTTCATTTCCTTCAAGTGTTGGATATCTTCATGTCGCTTCAAATCTATGATGTACGCTGCCTCAAGGCCGGCGGCTTTCATGCCGGCTTATAATGTAACTCCTTCAAAGCTGGTGATGTTTCATTTCTAGGCTGCCGGCCTTCATGTACGCTGGCTTCTTCATCTTCTACGCCGGCAGCTTTGAGGCGGCTTTGAATGTTGAACTTGTGCTGGGCAAAGCTGGCTGTGCTGCAACGGCCTTGGATTTTACGCCGTCTAAAAGCCGGCGGCTTTCAATGATGAATTGCCGGCCTTGACTTCAATTTTTCCTCTTTTCAATTCAAATTCTCTTGTTTTGATTTCTTTATCCAAATTAGTCCTGAAACATAAAATTTAATCAAAACAAATATCCATTCTAGCTCTTTTGATTATCAAGATTTGTATAAAATATGATCTTATCAATTCCCCACACTTGAACTTTTGCTTGTCCTCAAGCAAAATGAAGAATAAAATGAAATCTCTTTATAGATAGTACAATTTTCCAATTTAATCTCAATTTCTTTAACTTGTTTTTCTTGTATCTACAGCTCTAACCATACCAATTTCTTGCAATTAGAGTACTATAATCAAAATTTAGAAGCTAATCCAAACAAAACAAGTTTTAATCTCAACTTTTAACAAAGGAACATTCTATTCAAAAGCAATACTCAATCCACTAAGGAAAAATACTCATTTAAACTTCTTTGGATTTCTAGCTTATATATATTCTAAGTAACACAAATGAAAGCATGTGGTATCTACTTTTTCCTTAGAATTTCTCCTTCTTTATTATAAGTCTCCTTCCTTTGCATATTTTGCATTCATTTTTCTTTTTCTTTCTCAAGCATTTATTTTCTTTTTGGGAGGTTTTTGCCTCCATCTTTTTTTTTTCAAAGCTCATGAATTGAACTTTTGCCATTCTTCCCTTCTCGTTACAGTGAGTTCATTGAGTCGGCACATCCCAGGCTCATCACCTAAGTGACCAGGTTTCAAAATACCCCTAAGAACTCTTCCTCACTTTAACATTCAAGTTCAGATACTCATAACTCAATATTTCAAGTCAGAGGAGTAGTGGCTATGCTTGTTTCTTTCTTTTTGAATGCAATACAATATCAAAGACTTATTTTTATGAAGGATCACTAAGTTTAAAAGTTTCTTCTACCTCTTTCACCAAGTGTTAAAATTCAAAGAATATATACAAATTAAAATTTCCAAGAAGTAGACCTGTTTATTTTTCAACAAAAGGACTCGACCAGCTCTTAAATTTCCAATTCCAAAGTTAAAAATAAAGTAAACTTGTTCCTTAAGGATTTTACAACTTAATTTTAACTTAGTAAACCAATCACAACAGCAGGTGAGTAAGATACTTTCACAAGTCAATTTCATTGATTTTCATTCTTTGCTTTGTACTATCTCCAATTTCAAGAGATTTTTGAAAAAATTTTGGCAGAATTTCCTCATGATTTGCTTTCAAACCAAAAATACAAGGTGAAGATTTTTCAATATAAACAACAGCAAACAGATCATATTCATCATTTCAACACTTCATGTAATTCTATCCCTTCCCCCACACTTCAATTAAACAGTGTCCTCACTGTTTTTCAACAAATAAAACAGAGGAAAGGAATAAGAAATGAATTGGATACTTCCCTGAAGTCAGTCGATTCATAGTCATCAAAATTGGCATTGCAAGAGATTTGCTTTGCTCGATTCCTGTAATCACTACAAAGAAAAACAAAAACAAAATAAAAGCAGAATAAAAGCAAAAATAATAAATGAGTTCACCCACAGGAACTTGGGTACTCAATAAATATACAGGCCAATAAAAATATAGACATCAAATAAGATCAAATAAGAGCTAGCAGGGTCTCTAGCTCTCTGGCCCCGGGCTCTGTCTGCTGCTGCCCTCAGGTGTGTGTCTCGCAGTGGCTCCTGGCTGGCTGTCTGTATGCTCTGAACTGAGCCTATCTGAGTGATGAGACTCAGATGAAGTCTGATAGGTCATGCCAGCCCCTGTCTCTGGGCTAATGCAGCAGATGGCCGTCTTCAGTGCCTCAAAGATAGTCTTCTGAATTTCTTGTTCTTCTTCTCTCTTTCTTGACTATCTCTGAGCTCCTTCTGGCGCTTCTCTTCTACATCCAGCCTAAGCTGGTCCATACCGTATGCGATGAAGTGTGCAGGAGGAGGAGGAGCAGATGTAGATGGCATCTCAAATGGGACGTCTCCAGGAAAAATATCCTGGAACTCAACCTCCTCCAATACCGGTGGCTGTGCTGGCCTGGGGTTTTTCAGCAATCCCCAGCCTCTAAATGGTGCAGATGTGATCCTCTTGCACTCATACACCTCGTCATCCTGTGGAGGCTCAAAAATATTCATCCCCTTCAATAACCGAGTGATGTAGCCTCCACAACCCAGACCTCGGGTCCTCGTGTCCTCAGCCTGCCGGTATATAAAATTTGCTACCTCCACCCCGAGATCAATCCTGTAACCTCTAATAAGGCTAAACAGGTAAAACATATCAAATGTAGTCACCTTGCTGTGACTCGTTCTTGCAGCTCAGGGTGTGTGCAACAATGTGATGGAGCAGCTTGTGCTCAACAGCACGGAATGACGTGGCCAGTGACTTTGATGGGACAAAATGCTCGTTTGATCCAGGACCAACTAGGTGGGCCCATAAGCCTCCTGTGTCATGTCCTCTGGCCAACTGTTTGGCAAAGTCCTGTTCTCTTCCTCACTATCATACAGTCCCATAATGTGGCCTATCTGCTTCAATTTTACTTCCCGTATCTGTCCATAGGCCTGGAACTGGAAGGTGGACTCCTCACGGTCTGGGATATTTTTGACCGTAGACAAGAACTCTATCGTCAGATTCTTGTAAGCAGGCTCCCGAAGGTCAAACAGTCTCAGCCATGCTGGATCTTGAATAATCTCTCGAATTCTGTCTACCATATTAAACTCATCCAGCAGGCACCAGTCTAAATACTGGATATTTATAAAATCATTCTTGATCAGCCTCTTCTTTCTGTCCGGTATTGCTGACTGGACACAAATTCTGGTTCTGTGAACCCGATGTAGAAGCATCACCGTTCTTGGTCGTTTTTGTTTTGGGGCCATTCCTGCTAATTTGAATTCAATTAGTATTAAGGAATGCACAATTTTAATCAATTTCTAATTTATGCCTAAAACATGAGCTAGAACAATTTTAGAAATAATAGGCATATAATTAGTGGAGCTATTGATCATGAACTTGTATGGGGCATTTACACTTGCAAAATACAATCAAAGCTGGCAGCTTAGGCTTGCCAGCTCAGAATTGAACGTTGGAATTTTCAAATTTCAAACTGAAATGTTTTTCAAAAATTTATCTTTAAAGTTCAAAACATTTTCAGACAAAGTTTTCATGAAAATTGAGCACAATTCCAATTCCAACTTCAATTCTAACAAATTTAAACACAATGCAAGTATTGAAGCTATTAATCTATCATAAAAACTATCTAATTCAACAGCTATAACTTCAATTGCAACAACCCCCAATTTCGAAATTTGATACATCCTTAATGACTCAAGAACCCTAATTTCTAAATCTAAGCAGGAATCATAAATCAACACATCACAGCTTGTAATTATAGTATATGGAACAAAATGTAATTTCAAAAGCATATCCAAGTAATTCAAGAAATCAAATTCATCAATAATCGATATCAAGATCATAGTAAATAACCAAACCCATATCGACAGATTCTTATATGCAATGAAATAACAACGGATTTGAACAAAAATGCAGTGCAAAGATTATTGAGAACTTACTTTGAATATGGATTAAACACTGTGAGATGATGACCAAGGGATGGAATTTGTTGATTGAGAGTGATTGAGGGAGAGTGAGAATGAGTGAATGAAAGAGAGAGAGAGAGGATTCGTACCTGTTTTAAGCTTCTGCATAATGTACGCCGGCATTTCTGCAATGTAAGCCGGCGGCTTTCAGCCAGTGTAAGTGGAAAAATTACATACCGAGAGCTCAAAGCTGGCCGCTTATCGATTTACGCTGCCGGCCTAAATGTGTATGCCGGCATTAAGCTGGCGGCTTTAAATCCCAGATGCCGGCCTTGATCAGGAATTTTCAGAAACCAATAAATCTGCAATATATGCCGGCATTAAGACGGCGGCCTTCACCTTCCCTTCCAGCGTAAATCTTGTACTCTAACGCCGGCATATAAGCCGGCGGCCTAGACCTTTCCCAAGCCGGCCTAAATCTTGTGTTTCATACGCTGGCAACTAAGCCGGCGGCTTTCAACTCTCCACTGCCGGCCTCTTTTGCGGTGCTCACCTAGCCGGCGGTGTTGAGCCGGCCTTGTCCTGTTTTTCAAAGCTTGCTTAAGGCTGGCAGCTCTGAGCCGGCCTTTAGTCTTTTCAATTTTTTTTTTTTTCAAAAATATATCCTGCCACACTAATAGCTAAGTTAGTAAAAACAAAACAAATAAAAATTACTCTAAAATTAGACATGGGTTGCCTCCCAAGAAGCGCTTAGTTTAAAGTCGCTTAGCCCGACTTTCCTGACCTGATCATGGTTCTTTAAGATTCATGACAGTAGTAGTACTGTCAAGATTTTCCCCTCAAAATAATGCTTGAGCAGTTGCCCATTCACTTTAAAAGTCCGATCATCCTCAGTTTTTAATTCAACCGTTCCATATGGAAAAACTTTGCAATCTCAAACGGTCCCGACCATCTTGACCGTAATTTTCCAGGAAACAACTTCAAACGAGAATTGTAAAGTAAAACTTTTTGTCCAGGAAAAAATTCTCGTTTGATGATGTTCCTATCATGCCATTTCTTTGCTCGTTCCTTATAGATACGAGCGCTTTCAAATGCCTCATTTCTCCATTCTTCCAGCTGATTCAATTGGAGCAATCTGTTTTTACCTGCAGCTTTTTCATCAAAGTTAAGAAATTTTATAGCCCAAAATGCCTTGTGCTCAAGTTCTACAGGAAGATGACATGATTTACCAAAAACAAGCATGTATGGGGACATTCCAATAGGGGTTTTAAAAGCAGTCCTGTAAGCCCATAATGCATCATCTAATTTTGAAGACCAATCTTTTCTTGATGCATTAATTTTTTCCAAAATTCTTTTTATCTCCCTATTAGAAACTTCAACTTGCCCACTTGTTTGTGGATGATAGGGGGTAGTCACTTTATGTGTAACACCGTATTTTGCCAAAAGTTTTTCAAATTGCCTGTTACAAAAATGAGACCCCCCATCACTAATTATAGCTCTGGGCACACCAAATCTGGTAAAAATATTCTTTTTCAAAAATTTCAAAACTACTCGGGCATCATTTGTTTGTAAAGCAACAGCTTCCACCCATTTTGAAACATAATCAACTGCCACAAGTAGTATTTATTTGAAAAAGATGAGGGAAAAGGACCCATAAAGTCAATCCCCCAAACATCGAAAAGCTCAATTACCAGAATATTGTTTTGTGGTAATTCATGTCGTTTAGAAATGTTACCTGTCCTTTGACATTGAGCACATGACATAATGAAATTCCTGCAGTCACGAAACAAGTTAGGCCAATAAAATCCATGATGACAATACTTTTGCTGCAGTCCTTTGAACACCAAAGTGTCCTCCTGCTTCCCTTGAATGACAGTGTTCTAAAATGCTAAGCTGATCAGATTCAGGCACACATCTTCTAATTATTTGGTCAGCACATTTTTTAAACAGATATGGTTCATCCCAAAAATAGTATTTTACATCATGCAAAAACTTTTTCTTTTGAGGATATGATAAACCATATGGATAATCTTACTAACCAAATAATTCACAATATCAGCATACCATGGCAAATCAAGAATCTCTACTGCATGCAACTGTTCATCAGGGAACTTCTCATTGATGGGAATGTCAGACTATCAGATTCAAGTCTAGACAAATGGTCAGCAATAACATTTTCAGTTCCCTTTTTATCTTTAATTTCAAGATCAAATTCTTGCAGTAGTAAAACCCATCTAATCAACCTAGGTTTTGCATCAGCTTTAGCAAACAAATACTTGAGAGCTGCATGGTCAGTGTATACTACAACTTTAGAACCTATCAGATAAGGCCTAAATTTATCACATGCAAAGATAACAGCTAAAAGCTCTTTCTCAGTAGTGGCATAATTTCTCTGGGCCTCATTTAGTGTTCTACTTGCATAGTATATAACATGAAAGATCTTACCTCGTCTCTGACCAAGTACCGCTCCAACTGCAAAGTCGCTGGCATCACACATGAGTTCGAAAGGAAGCTCCCAGTCTGCGCAATGATCACTGGTGTGGAAATGAGCTTTTCCTTTAATAAATTGAATGCCTGCACATTTGTCATCAAAATTGAACACCGCATCTTTTTCCAGAAGGTTGCAAAGAGGTTGGAAATTTTGGAGAAGTCCTTGATGAATCGTCTGTAGAAGCCAGCATGTCCAAGAAAACTTCTGACTCCTTTAACAGTCGTGGGTGGTGGTAACTTCTCAATAATCTCCACTTTGGCTTTATCCACTTCAATTCCTCTCGCAGAAATTTTGTGACCCAACACTATCCCTTCTCTAACCATGAAGTGGCATTTTTCCCAATTCAGGATCAGATTGGTATCTTTGCATCTTTGTAGAACCGAGGCTAAATTCTCAAGACATAGATCGAATGACTTTCCAAAGACTGAAAAATCATCCAAAGATCTCGATAAAATTCTCAAGCATATCTGAGAATATAGCCATCATACACCTCTGAAATGTAGCAGGTGCATTGCAAAGTCCAAAGGGCATTCTCCTAAAGGCAAATGTGCCATAAGGACAAGTGAATGTTGTTTTCTCTTGATCATCGGGTGCAATAGAAATCTGATTGTATCCAGAATATCCATCAAGAAAACAGTAATAATCATGCCCTGCAAGTTTCTCCAACATCTGATCAATGAAGGGAAGTGGAAAGTGATCCTTTCGAGTGGCATCGTTCAACTTCCTGTAATCAATACAAACTCTCCACCCAGTCACAGTACGAGTAGGAATCAATTCATTTTGCTCATTCTTCACTACAGTCATACCACCTTTCTTTGGCACTACTTGAACCGGACTAACCCATTTACTATCAGAGATAGGATAGATGATACCTGCGTCAAGCAGCTTCAAAACTTCTTTCTTGACAACTTCTTTAAGTTGGGTTAAGTCTCCTTTGTGGTTGAACTGTAGGTTTACACTCAGCTTCCATAAGATTTTGTGAGTGCAAATGGTAGGGCTAATACCCTTGATATCAGCAATGGTCCATCCGATTGCTTCTTTGTGCTTTTTCAACACATCAATCAACTGTTGTTCTTGTGTATCTGTCAATGCAGATGAAATGATAATTGGCAAAGTATCGCCAATTCCAAGAAAAGCATACTTCAGATGGTCAGGAAGTGGTTTCAGTTCCAAGGTCGGTGGCTGCATCAAAGATGGAACTTGCTTCTGCTCATTTGTACCCAAAGATTCATAATATCTGGTTTTGATCATTGGTACATCTTCCATATTTCTTCATCCTCTTCATCATCACTCCAATTGTCCACGTCTCTCAAGAGACTCCATAGTCTCCACACCATTTGTTCCTCAAGTGACTCAGAAACCAGCTCATCAATGGTATTGATGGTGTAACAGGCATTGGCATCATCAAATTTCTTCATTGCCTCATAGACATTGAAAGTAACCTGTTCATCCATCACCGTAATGTAAGTTGCCCTTGTTCCACATCAATTAGTGCTTTTCCTGTTGCAAGGAACGGTCTGCCCAAGATCATGGGAACTTCCCTATCTTCATCCATGTCTAGCACTACAAAATCCACAGGGAAAAAGAATTTGTCAACTTTAACTAGGACATTTTCTACAATACCCCTAGGGTATTTTACACTTCTATCAGCAAGTTGCAAGTTACATGTGTATCTTTGCAATCTCCTAATCCTAGTTTTTGAAATATGATGAAGGCATTAAGTTGATACTTGCACCAGAATCAATTAAAACTTTATCAAAATAACAATCACCAATGGTGCAAGGAACAGTAAAACTTCCCTGATCTCGGAGCTTAGTGGGCAGACTGGTTGTTTGTTTCTGTAGGATCATGGAACATTCTCCAGTGAGTATCACATTCCATCAATCTTCCTCTTGTTAGACAGCAATTTTGATGAATTTGGCATAGGAAGGCATTCCTTGAATTACTTCTAAGAATGGAATGTTGATGTGCAGCTTTTTGAAAACATCCAGGAATTTTGAAAATTGCTCATCAAGCTTTTGTTGCTTTAATCTTCCTGGAAAAGGAACGGGAGGAACATATGATTTCACCTCAGGTGGTTTTTGAATAGTTTCCTCCACCTTTCGTTTCCCTTTGTTGTTTTGTGGTGGAATTTCCTCTTATCTTTAGTAGTTCCTCAACTGGAGCAATCTCCTTTCCACTTCTCAATGTGATTGCATTTACAGACTTGGGATTCTCCTCCGTGTTGCTTGGTAAAGACCCAGATGGTCTATTACTCACTTGCTGTGCAAGTTGATGGAGTTTCCCTTGCAAATCTTGAATGATTGCATTCTGATTGTTGAGTGTTTGTTGTGGTAACAATGAAATCCCTCAGTAATGCATCAGTGGATGTTTGAATTTGCTGTTGAGGTGGGCATTTCTAATCCTTGTCCTTGAAAACCAGGTGGTGGCTTTAGAACATTGGCATCATTCCGATATGAAAGATTTGGATGATTTCGCATATTCGGATGATATGTGTTTCCAAAATTGCCTTTTGGAAATTTCCCACATAATTAAGCTGCTCGTCATTTGAAGATGATCCATGTGGACACTCAAAAGAGGAGTGTGGTCCTGAGCAAATCTCACAACAAAACACTTGTTGTTTTTATTGGAAGTATTTGTAGTTGTGAGTTTACTTACTTGAGTGATGAGAGTTGCCATTTGAGCTTGAGTTGTGATATCTTCTTTATCTTCCAATGATGCTACTTTAGATCTTGTTCTTTCACAACTCCAATTATGAGCAGCAGAAGCTAATTCTTCAATAATCTCACTAGCTTCCTCATATGTCTTCCCATCAGTGATCCCGATGTAGCATCTACTAATGACCTTAAAGCTTCATCAAGACTGAGGTAGAAATTTTCAATTAGTAGATTATCGGGTAAACCATGGTGTGGACATTTTCTGACCGCCTCTTTGAATCTTTCCCAAGCATCATATAATGATTCTCCAGGGAATTTGGTGAAGTTGGAAATTTCATTTCTTAATCTGGCGGTTCTTGCTGGAGGGAAAAATCTCTTTAGAAACTTCTTTGTTAGATCAGCCCATGTAGTGATTGAATCTGGAGGTTGGGAGTTGTACCATGCCAAAGCTTTATCCCTAAGAGAGAAAGGGAAAAGCTGAAGTCGGATGACTTCGTTTCTTACACCATTGAGTTTGACAGTGTTGGTGTATTGAAGAAATTTGGCAAGGTGTTCATCTGGCGTCTCATTGGATATCCTCCAAATTGATGTGATTCAACCATTTGAATTAGGGACGGTTTAAGCTCGAAATTGTTTGCCTCCACAGTGGGCATTCGTATGGCGGGATCTTGAATAGTAGGCACCGTATAGTCTCGAATTGCCCTTGGAGCAGCTGGTTGCAATTGGTTGTTATTTCTTGATTTTCTGCCATTGCTCCTCTTCTTTGGTTCCTTCTTCTCTGTTGTCGCAGGTTCTTTCGATTTCTGGATCTAAAGGTAGAATTTCAGCACTTCTACTTCTTCGCATAAACCTGCAAAGAGAAAAGGAAAATTTCAAACTAAATTTAAACCTAAACTACTAGCAAAGCTGAAGTTAGTCTAATATTAATAAATCCCCGGCAACGGCGCCAGAAAACTTGATGTGCTATAAGTATTGAATTTTAAAGCATATTTCTAGCAAGCGTACTAGGTCTTCTATTGTAATATAGCATGAATAAAGTGTCGATCCCACGAGGATTTACTAACTACTAGACAATTATCAACTAATACTAATATCTAGGCAATTGATTTTTTAAGATGATTAAGTTAAACTAACTTATCTAACTAATTATCTATATGAATGCAATGAGCTTTTTAAAGAGAGGGATATGGTGAAAAGTGTGGGAAGGAGCAGAATCCACTTTAAACTATTGCCAATCAACTTGAACTCATGTTATAATGATAATTAGATTCATGAACATTCATAAGAAATTATCAAGATTTAAAAACAAAGTTTGAAAACCTTTTAAACCACAAAACAATTCAATAACTTCCGTTAAATAAATCATTAGTGGAATCAAAATTACAATTATAAATCTCCCGATTCTATAATTGACTAATACTTTATATTAAAATCTCCTAATTCCTTAGTGAGAAATCAACATAAAACATTGCATTAATATTCATGGACAATTTCTAAACTAGATTAAACTACGCCGCTTCCGCAATTGCAATTTAATCTCAATTTATGAATTCAATGAAACTAATTTCCCTTCCGAGTTATTAGAATTCTTATACACCAAAACATGATGAATAATCAGAATTCAATATGAATATTTCATGATTAAATATTATAACATGGATTCAAAAATCATTTTAGCATGTTTAAAGCTTCATCAACTTCCCACAAAAAGATTTAGCTACTCATGGATGATGATTCAACAATCAAATAAGAAATTGCAAATGATTTCATTATGATCAGAATATTCAAGTATATGAATTGCATAAAAAGAATAAGATTAGAAATCACCAATTCAAAATACTAAAGCTTCACTTGCAAATCTTGTATAACTTCAAATATCTCTTCAAAATCTCTATGAAATGCCTATTCTAAATATTCTAGAGCTACTTGATTGTATGGAGATTGGATTTGGATATTGGATGATTCTGAATGTGAGGGAAGACCCCCTATTTATAGGAAAAATTTCGTGCAAAACATTGAATGAACTTTGTTGTTTCACAATGTACGCCGGCCGTTATGGATCCTACGCCGGCGGCTTACAGGCGGCGTATCTTCAAATTGTCCTTTGCGCAGGCAGTGCACTGGCAGCCTTCAATATCAGTTACAATGTAGGCCGCTTCTACGCCGGCGGCTTAAATGTAGATCTAGCCGGCGTATGTAGTCAGAAATGAAGCGTTGGGCTGATTTATAACCAACGTCGTTCCAAAGGCGGCAGCTTTCATGCCGGCGTAGACATTCCAACATATTTGTCTCTTCAATTTCCTTCAAATGTTGGATATCTTCATGTCGCTTCAAATTTATGATGTACGCTGCCTCAAAGCCGGCAGCTTTCATGCCGGCTTATAATGTAACTCCTTCAAAGCTGGTGATGTTTCATTTCTGGGCTGCCAGCCTTCATGTACACTGGCTGCTTCATCTTCTACGCCGGCAGCTTTGAGGCGGCTTTGAATATGGTTTGAACTTGTGCTGGGCAAAGCTGGCAGTGCTGCAACGGCCTTGGATTTTACGCTGTCTAAAAGCCGGCGGCTTTCAATGATGAATTGCCGGCCTTGACTTCAATTTTTCCTCTTTTCAATTCAAATTCTCTTGTTTTGATTTCTTTATCCAAATTAGTCCTGAAACATAAAATTTAATCAAAACAAATATCCATTATAACTCTTTTAAATATCAAGATTTGTATAAAATATGATCTTATCAATTAGTTCGTACCATGTACAAAATAGAAATATAAATATTTTATGAAGAATGAAAAACTCCACATTTTCCTTGCCAAAACCGTGTGAGATTAAACCATATGCACCAAATAATTCTTTTTTTTTTTTGCCAAATTCAACTATTATCTATATATTAGTACAAAGTCAATTACACTATGACAATCATCAATTACAAGCCACCTCCATCATGCCAAAGTACAATATTTTGTACAATTAAACATTGTGACAAGCTTCCTTACAAGGCTCCCCTTCAATGTCTTGTCTCCTCAAAGTACAGCAACTTGTGGTTTTTTTAAAAAAAGAAGGAATGAGACTTTTCTGTCACTCACCCTCTCATTTCTCTCCCTCTCTTTCTCATGCCACTCTCTGTCTTTCTCTCCCTCCCTCTTCCCACGTCTTCTCTCTCGGATCCCCCCCCCACATCCCTTTCTCTCTTCCTTTCGTTCTCTTTTTTGTCACTTCTTTCATCTCCTTTTTCCTTTTCATACAAACCAATAAATCTACCTTTAGCCTAATATGAAAAGGTAGAATCTTTATGCTCAAAAAGTGATGAATCATTGGCTAGAAGCCATAAGATACTCAAACTACTAGGCAAGTCAAGGCTCCTTTACTTTAAAATTTCTAACTTTTATGTTAAGGGGCTAAAAAATCTTCTTTATCACTTTTTAGGTTTGGGCCTACACCTTAAGAGGGGAGTGATACACTATCACTCCTCAATCCTCAAGGTATACTATTTTTGGTATCATTCATGTTTAGAAAAACAAAGGAAAATGTGGGTATAAGTGTTTTAAAATTCGTGCTCCAACTTGAGGCCACCAAAAAGGGGTCTTACTTTCTTCAAAAAGCTATTTTTAGTGGTATAAACTTTACTAGGATTGGATCCCTTACATATGAAGTTAAAAATAATGTTTTCCTTACTTAAAAATTCCTTTTTAACTTGTACAACCACCTAGGAAACTTGGATCATTAAAAATCTTATAATATCTTGTTTTATGGTACATGTCTTGTAGGATCTCTCAAGATCCGAATTTATTTTCTTTAGGTTTTTATTTATCTCTTATGACTAGTTAAGATAATGTATTTTCGCTCACTTAAACCTAGATATGTTATATAAACTCCTAGGAGGCCTAGAGTATCGAAGATCCATACATACTAAGCACTATGATTCATATTTTTATGGAAACTCAAGAGATCCAAATTTTCTCTTTTAGTTTTGTTTTTGTTTATGACTTTACATGGAAAAAATAATGTTTTTCTATGTCCTTTTCATCTAGATATATTGCATAATCCTTTAGGAATTTTAGAATATAAGAAATTACACATACTCAACTATAGGACTCACTAATTTAGACAACTCCAAGAAATCTAAATTTACTTATTTTATTTCCTCTTTGGTTGCAAGTTTTACTTAGTAAACATTGATGTTTTCTAATTAATCCATACCTATATATGTTGTATGAACCCTTAGAAGACCTAAAATAACAAAAATACACCATTTAGAGTAATTATAAGACCATGGTTATATGGGATGAATTTTAATCCGAATTTACAAATTTTGTTATTCCTTTCCTTGTTAGATAAAAATGATACTTTGTCCTACAATTTGATAAAGCATAAGTTAAGTATGAGTATGAGTTATCTTACTAGTATAGCATTGGGTCAACAATGAGAAAAAATTTGGCAAATTCATAGGATCAAGCATGACTTGAGTTAAAATGAGAAAAAGAGAAATAAAATTCTTTGGTTTAATTAATTAACATTAGCATTAAATTGTCTTTTGATGTATAAAGAAAATTATCAAAAGATTATGGAGAGAAATTAAAGGAACATCAATGGGCCTTAAAGCATAAACATGGATTAAAATTGGGCTATATTTGTTTTAATTGGCCATTTCAATGCTTAAGTCAAATTAATGGGCAAGTGAATAAACCAAACGATCAACAAAAGATTATGAAATTGGACATGGTCTTTTGGTTATGATTTTGGGCCCTATCATGTCTTAATAAGCTATTAGTATAGAATTATAGTAAGAAAGTCCATTAACCATATATACATGGATGTGAGGCCTTATATAAGATGTGAGAAGTGGCAAGGATAATTTAGGCCCAAAAGCTAGGTCACATAGATATGCTATAGAAATAATGGCCCAATATGCTTTTTAATCACTTAAGCCTAGGGACCATTAATTTAGACTCAAGAAAGGGAGATAAGCCCAAAACTTGGAAAAAAGTAATTTAAGCACAAGAAAGGAAATAAAACCATAGTATGAAATCTTTTATGTTCTAAACTATAAGGCCCACAAAGTAACAAACTAATTTAGCATGAGAACTTGAAAGGTAGGAATGAGCCCAAAGGCTTAAGTTAAAGCCCAATAGGATCCTATGTCCACATAAGCATAATTAATAAAAACTAATGAGGAAAGTAAATAATAATTATATAGCACTATAGCTTTAGCTAGTTATTGCATGTCACCTAAAGTATTAATACATATTATTCTTCTTATTTATAGGCGAGCTCGATTACCTATCTGACATCCGTTCCGACTAGTATGATGCTTGATCATCATTATGAACCGATGAGTAACTTGACTCTAAATTACACTTGTGCTATGTAGTTTAGTAGCACCTAAATAAAGATAATGAATTGGATTGTGTGGGAATATTGAGATCATATCTACTGTTATGCTGTTGTTTGATTAAAATAATGTAATAATAGAGATAACCTAAATTGGTGATAGTATATGGTGTTGATAGTACATGATGAGTGTCTGCAACTGCTTGATCGCTAAAGAAATTGACTTAACATTATTTGACACACTAATTAAATGACCGTGCATAGCCCGACTCAATTACATTAGCATTGCATACTTTATGATCACTATATCATGCATTACCATTCTAAGCCCATGATGGGATAGAAAGGGATCTGATGGAGCATCCTCGTTCCACTTGTACTATCATGTGACTCACGAATTCCGTAGGAACTACTTAGTTTGAGGAACGCCGCCTACCGGGAGTCCGTGTGAAGTGTGTAATGCTTAGGAAGTTTCTTATTATGCGAGTTGATAAATTTTTTGAAAGGTTTTTTAAAGGAATTACTCAGCATACTTTGATCCTCCTAGGCACAAGTGTGGGGATCAGTTCCTTAACCTTCGGAGAGGTCGTAAATCTCTGACCTATCTGGATTCCTATCATTCGGACTTGTGAGTGTGAAAGCATATGGTTGAGTGATGCATTGCATATGAGTGTTAATAAAACTTGATTGGTCTTATTGATGTGTGCTTATTGTCTAAGTTACTTTACTGAGTTGTGGTCCACTCACACCTTCATAGATTTCACAGGTTTAGGGGCAGCCTGTGGTTCGTCCCTATGACAGTCTTCACCCCGGTATGCATTAGTACCTTTTGGGTAGATCGGAGGAGAAAGGTAAGTGGAATAAAGATTTAAAATTATCTATCTAGTTTCTATATATGTCTTTGTTTATGCTTAAGACTTTAAGTTGTGTTAGTTCTTATTATGTTTTGTGATAAGACGATGGTTAAGAAATATTATCTATGATGCTATTGTAAGCCCCTGAATTTTTTGAGAATGGTTTTGGAATGCTGAATCGAAACCTTAAAGTTTGACCGAATTTGAAACCGAACCTTAAGCAATTTCGATCATGAGATTTCATAAGAGAAGATTCATTAATCATTCGGCACAAAACCCGAGCATGAGAAAGTCCATCTAGCCGATCCCTGAGGTAAACCCCTTAATTTTTAGGGTAAAGTTGGATTAAACCCTAACCTAGTCAAACCGGAGTTTCAAAAGTTAATAAAGATCAAGACAATCAAACAATTTCAACTCTGGCAATCCCGCGTTCTCAAACCCTAGAAAACGAAATTGAGTTAATGGCTTATAATAGTTCGTAATAATACAAAGTAATATAAAAATATCATATTCGTGAATTTCAAGTATCCTTTGGACTCAAAAGGGATCAGTTCTCGAAAAGTGTGTCTCGGAGCTCGGAATATTAAAAATATTCCAATAACACCAAAAGACTCATAATTAAACAAGGATTTCAAAAATATCAGTTTTAGAATTTTTCGGTAACTAAAAATATCAGATATAGCTAGTTTACGCGTATTTTTATTACAACTGGTATTTTATTTGTTTAGTTTACTATTCATAGTACTATTCCTACTATTCATTACTATTTCGCTATCTCTACTTTTTTTATACCTATTTCTTACTATCTACATACCTATTTGCTTACTTTTTACATTTCCAATATAACTTTATTCACATCAAACCTTACACATTATTACTTTTTTTTGTAAAAATTACAAAACAAACAAAATATCCTCTCTCTCCCTCTCCTTTATGCGCCTGCCATCTCTCTCTCTTTCTCTATATTATTTATTTTATTACATCTAATTTCCACTCCTAAATTCTATAAATACCCCCTTCCTCCTTCATTCTTTCACACATCCATTTTACATAACAAAACTCTACCAAAATTCTCTCTCAAAACCTATCTCCAACAATTTCCTCTCAAAACATTCTCTACCATCCACTACTTTTTAAGAAAAATAACAAAACCCATTCATCTCTTTTCAAATCCTCCATTAAACCTTAGGTAAAATTTTACCTATATTTCTTTATCATGTTCATACAACTTAGCATGAGCTTAGTGTATGTTTCTTAGACTCATATGAGTTAAAGAAGCAACAATATGTTCATGTTTTGTTTTTGTTTTTGTTCATGTTCATATTTTACATTATGCTATTATGTTGTTGTTATTATTGTTATTATTATTATTTTTGCTCTAATCTAACTTATATATAGTATTATGTATATTATGTATATATATTTCTTTAGAGCATATAAGCTCACTAGTCATTTATTTATTTTCATGCTTTGCAATTTATTTATTTAATTCATACAATTTATTAAGACTAGTCTTTCTAGTCTTAGACTTGTCCATATCATGTCAAAACAATTTTCTTTTCTTTTCTTTTGGGATTATTCTTAGTCTCGGGTTACCTTGATGAAGCTAAGGCTCCCAATACATGATCGGGATACCTTGATGAAGCTAAGGTTCCCAATGTTGACCATATTTATTATGTTTATTTGCTTACGAGTGTTTCTTTCTATCTTATTATATATTATCTTTTTTTTTACATTGCTACATAATCATATTCATGCATGATTAGAATGTTGTTGTCTTAAATAAAAATAAAAATGGGTTCTTTTTAAATAAAGAAAGTAAACTAGATTTCTTAACCAAAGGAATTTTCACAAAAAGATTAAGTTTCTATTTAATAAACTCTTTTCAAAGGATAAACTAATCATAAATTCTAGAAGAAGTAGTAATGTAGATTTCTTCAAAATAATAAAAGGAAATCATTTTTTATAAATCAAAACTTAATACTCCATAAAGGAATAATTTTTAGCATTGAAGGATTTTAACTCAACCATATCTTTTATAAAACTTAAATAGGTTCATCTTAAACTTCAAAAATCACATACTACGAAAGTTTCTTCAAAATTTAATTTTTATATGTTGTTATTCTCTTTTCAAAAATTAAAAATGAAATTTTTGCTAAGTTCTAATGTTTGATAATTCTTTATTAAGAAAACTTTTCTTATAAACTGGTTTGAAGAATATTCTACCACTTAACAAATATTAAGAATAAAAGAAGTTTTTTAAATTAAGGTAAAATCAACTCACTAATTTGGAAACCAACTTAGAAAAATAAAATTTACTAAGAAAGTAAAAGTTTTAAAGGTACACTTATTTCCTAAAGAAGAAAAAGGATATAAAAATAAGAGGGAAACATACATTTAACACAACTCTAAATATTTGACCACATCAAAAACTTAAAGGATATTTTAAAAAGCTTATTTTTCAATCACTAGAAATAAAGCTGGTAGATAACTTAAAGAACTAAATTTTTGGAATGAATTTACTTTTGAAAAGTGAGAAAATGAAATTATAATAGAAAAACATTTACTCATAACAACTCAAATATATTTCAGTTTTCCTTCTAACAATTCAAAAAGAATAAATTTTCAAAAGTTTTATCTTTTAAAACCCTTAAAGACAAATTGTTTATGAAATATCAATATTGAAACAACACTACAAAAATCGTGCATACAATATGAATATAAATATATGTTCAAAGGATTTTTCAACTATATAAATATCCATATATTTTGCTTAAAGATTTTTTAGTAAAGAAAAGTTTGGAAAAATCATATTTTTGTGATCTATAAATTCGTAACTATTCTGTACCATAATATTTTCCAACCCAAATGGCTTTTTATGACAAATAACCTTAGAAATGGATAGATCTTTTTGAGTAGGTAGAAACGGTATATTATTTGCATAATTCCGAGCTAAAATGAGCAAGTTATGGCCATTTTAATTTGGAATTACCTTCTATACGAATTTTAACGATCTTATGACATAGTTTTTGATAAGTACCATAGAATCAACAAGAAATACTCATTATGGGTATTCTTCTTGATTAGGTGATCCCGAGGGGAGTATTCATATCCGGAGAATTATTTCAATTAGTAAAATTTCCGATCAACTCCTCCATAAGAAAGAAGTGTCCTCATGGCTGAGTGAGTTTATTTCCTACCTTTTACGTACTTGGTTGTGCTTGTAGCTAGAGGCACTAGAAGTAGGAAAAGATGAAAATGAATTATGTATGATAATATTGGTTGAAAGAATGCTAAGCATACCGAGACATGAATCATTATTAATTAACTTACGTTTTACTATTATTATGTTGGAGTGTGTGCAAATTTTGTGACCACATTTAAATTACTCTACTCATATATTATGAGCTATATTAATTGATTCATGCATATCACGTAGTTAGTTTCATTTCATGAGCTGCTATACTCGATGGGACAAGAGTATAGTAGCAGAGTTTGCAAGAGCCATAAATCTGTAAGATGGGCAATTAGGACCCTGAAAGAACTATTTCAAGATGGGCGAGTAGGCACCTGAAATAAACTACATAAGTTGGATTTTAAATATGGGTTTTAAAGAGCCTGAAACACCTAACCCTGAATGGAGCGGTAAATCCAGTAAAACATATGATTTCCGGTAGATCATATGTATTGCTTGATCACTTGCTTGATGCATTCATATGCTTGTTTAATAACTTGTTTGAAATTATTTATACAAGTACATTGATCCAAGAATATTTTCACTAAGCTAGTTATGCTTATACTCTGATAGACCTTTGTTGTAACAGGACTATATCTTTTATGCCCGAAGACTTCATATACTCGAGTGAGGATATGTTTTGAAAAAGCTTCTGGAAATCTTTTGAAGATCTTAGGTTAAATATCCTTTAATATCTTTTGGTGTTAGTATTGTTTCCTTGTGTGAAAGACTAAGACAATATTATGATTGTTTGGAGATTTATAGGGGAAAAGCCCCTAAGATAATGTAAGGATTATGTTCTTATAATGTTGAAATTAGATGGTTGTCTAGAATTATTGTATGCTATATTTACTATCTCGAATTATACATCCCGCCGGTATCTCTTATTGTTGTGATAAACGCCTTACATATGATGTTGAAACTTTCGCATGACTTTGAGAAGTCATTCTTAAGTTTTAATACCGTATGTGATGGACTGCCACGTTTAGGGTACCTTTTGGGGCATGACAGCTATTATGTGCATATATGATTTATTTGATCTAACAACCTTGATCTAGATAAATGTGTCGCATTTTTCTTTGAGTAACCTAATCTTATCATACCCTGTGTCTATCTGAGGCCATAGACTAACGCAAGACATATTGATATGTTTAGGGTATCCTTTGGGACATGATAATATGTAAGTATAATATATTATAAATTATATATAGAACATGCATATAATATATATAAAATATAGTTCTTATCTAACAAATAAAATATAAATAATTTATATGTCAATATATAGTTGATTTATTTGCTACATATATATACACAACATATATATATATCGTATAGCATGTAAATAAAATACTTATAACAATTTTATTTATTGATATGACACGCGCATGTATTAAATTTGTAAATTATAAATATATAATCTATATATTATGTAAAGATTATACATGTAACGTATTTTATAAATATCATGCACACGAAACATTTATAGAATGGGAAGATTGTGTATAATATATGTGACTTATAGAGTGCATATAGAGTATGAATTACATCTAACTTATTTCGTTTAAATATATATAATATGATATATATGTGACATAACATATATAATATATATTTATAATGTATATGTGTATATATATACTTATCTACACATATATAAGATTTATAAATATAAATACATAATTTATATGTTATATATGTATATTTATATCATAATTCATTTGTCATGTGAAATGAATATGCTATATATAGATCATATAAATATAATATATAAAGATATTGATATATAGATTATATATCTACATGATTAAACTATATTTTGTATATAACATTTATGGTTTGCAATAGTTATATATTACTTAAATAGTACATATAAACTAAAAATTGTGTATAACATATATCATATAGGTTATATGATAATATATGGTTGTGTATAAAAAATTTACAAATTATTAACATATAATATATATTATAGTTCATTTGTTACATAAATTGAATATGTTGCGTGTGTGTGCTCAGAATATAACATATAAATCATATATAACATATTCTATTTATATTAATATATTATATAAATGACATATATATATAAATATTATATATGATACATATTATAACATATAATATATAATATAAATAATGCTTAACATGCTATGTTTTAATATGACTTAGTCTTTTACTATGTTATAAAAAAAAAAAGAACCTATATTTTTAACTAACAAAGATATTATCATATCATTATGACCAATATACACAAAATCCTTTTAATTGTATATGAGTAGCTAAGTCAACCAAGGATAATAATTATTTTAATACATTAACTTTCCAAGTCCACTACAGTACTAAATCTTTCTCATTAGTCAATAGATGGCTTGGTAATAGACACGAGACATGGTATAGATAGGTCGGATCATAAGTTTTAGGTTTTCATACACAATTAATAAACAAATTGAGTACAAAGTTAAGATCTTTCAGACACAAACCCATTTAGACACAGACATAGGCTACGATACATTAATACAAATTGCCAGCACTACATAAACTAGGTACAATTGGAAATAGGCATGCTAATATGTCGTTAATTATATTAATATTAGTAACCATTTATGGGTCTTGTCATGACAAAACGATGACATAGGTCGCCTTGGTCATATATTGATATGGTTAATGAACTAAATTAAGAATTTTACAATATACAATTATCTAGTGATATATGTGGCCTAAGTGGGAGATTGCTATGATTTTGTGGGTCAATATATCAGTTAATTATATATTGTTGACTATCTAATTAAACTAAGGAAATATGACTTTTAAATAAAAATGATCATTTAGTTATTGGTTGTAAGACTTTTAAAACTCATATTTTAATGGGTTTTTAAGTATAAGTCTTAATGTCTAGAAATCAATACATTTTATTACTTTTAATATGATGAGTTATAATGAAATAAAATAATAAATGTTATAAATAGAATTGAGATCCGCAATCTCTAAGTAGTGAGAGAGTTTTTCCATTATGCTTTTCCCATTTCCCCTTTCTCATAGTGAGAAAAACAAGGAGTATAAACTACTCTAAGCAGGATGACTAAAAAGACTCTCATAAAAGGAATAGTTTTTTTTTTTTTTTTTTTTTATGGATTCATATACTACAATCTTTCAATTTTATTTATAGTGTCCTAATTTTATTCATGAGATCTTAGAATTGTTTCCATAAAGAAATTTATTATTTATTTAAAAAAAATTATACCTAATAAGACTTATAGAACTTCTACAGTTCCCTTCTAGTTAATCATTTCACTGATAAAATAAATATATTAAATATTTCATTAATGCAATTGTAGTTGGGTTTCACTAATAAAAAATATATAAAAAATAATATATTAAATATTTTATTGATGCAATTATACTGGGTATGATTGTTAAATAACCAATGGGATTCCATTAACAAAGATGACGGGGCTATAAATTTTTCCATAAGACCTAATTGATGAATCTTATTGAGAATGAGTAAAAATGTATAATACAAGTTTAATGAATTCTTTCTTGATCTACCAATTCAAAACTTTTCAAATCATGCTTAAAATGTCTTTAATAATTAACTTTCACCATGATCCTAGCCATAAAATTGTGTTATATAAATTACCTTATTCGTATGACTTTTATTTTTTGCAACCTCTATGGCTTTGTTGGCAATGTTGATTAATCCGTGATATGACTGATAAGATGATCATGGAAGTTAAGTTAAGAAATGGAACAGTTTCTTCCCAATGTATCACTTGTTTATTCTTACTTCTTAGCACATATTCTTATTTAGGGATTTTTTATGGGTTTTAATGGATAAAATTAGATCATTAAATAGGAAAATTTTTTCCTTATATCCGTAGGAATAAGATAAAGAGATTTTTAAATTAGAGGGTGTTTTAAATTTTTGAATTGTAATCTTAAGAACTCCATGGAGCACTGTAAGGAGTTGATTTATGTAAAATAAAATAAAATGTAGAGAAAGTACTAATAACCTCAATAAGTTTTGATATTGGTATAAATATGTTTTTTTTTTTTAATTTTCAAATGTTAAAATCCACATTTTGAAACTTTGATATTGGTAAAAATGTCTCTTAAATTTTCAAATGTTGCAATTTACTCTTGAAACTTTAATAGTTTGCAAAATAAGAAAAATGAATTTTGTATACTTTCATCATAACCCAAAAATATTTTTCAAATGTATCAAAGTATACTTTAATATCTTCTAAAATTTAATGTTTATGTGCTTTTATACAATCGTATTATCAAAACTCAAAAAACTTATTTAAAACATTTTAAAATTCAATAAATTTATCCTTTACTTGATAAAAGCTTAAGTATTTATTTACAATTTCCTCACAATATTTATTATACTTGCCTTTTCTCTCATCTTAAGGTTTTTTTTAACGATCAGGTAAGCAGAATTTGAATTTAATTAATTTTACTTGAAAAACCAGTAATTATATCATTACCACTAGCATATTATACTACAAGGCTGAACTTTAAATCATTAAATCACTTTGAAAGAATCAATTAATGCTGCAATTTAAACAAAACTATTAAAAAAAAAGAAAAAGCTTTCCAGTCACGATCAGGAAACTTTTACTTTTGTTAAGTATTTTGAAAAGCCTTCATAAAGAAAAAGCGAACGGAAAGTTCTAAAATTTCTTTTAATTAAGTTTTAATTCACATACGGACTCCTGGGAAAAGAAAATAATACACAGAAATCCGTTGTCATTTTAAAAAAAATATAAATAAATATGACTCAGCCCAAATCGACTCGGATTTATTAAATAAATAAAAAGAAATCCATCACAGCTTGCACACCACTTCACAGCTCACACTTCACCTCTCTCATTTCTTTTTGTCTCTTTCTCTCTCTAAACTGCAGAGACAATCCCTAAGCTCGCCACTCTCGAGCTCCACAGCCACGGCGGACTCACCGGTGCCATCGTATCTTCATCATCTTCGTCACCGTCACCAAAACCAGCCGATGTTCATCTCCGAAGATCGTCACAACCACAACAAGAGAAGAGACTCGTTCTCCGTATCTTCTTCACTCACTATCGCCACCTCCTCCTACGATGATGACGAAGATCACAAGTCCATGAAACCACACCGATTTTCATCATCCTCATCGTCTTCTCTCTCATCGTCATCTTCTTTGCTCTCTCGTTCTCAGCTCGTCCATCTCATACCGGTTCTCACTCTGTTTTGCTTCCTCGTTCTCTTTCTCTGCTCTCACAATCCTTCTCAAGCCGGTGAGAACACAATATCATCACTTGCACTTGCATTATCACTGATTCTCACGCTGTTTCTTCCTATTTTCTTTTTCCATTCAAATTCTCAGTTTTTGATTCTTTTGTTTTCAGATCTGGCTCAGTTCAACGGATTTAAAAGCATTTCGTCAAAATTTGGTAAGTCTTACTGAATGTAGTTATCTGAGTACTGTTTTTGTTAAATTATTGATTTCGTGGATTGATGATTGTAGATTCGAGTAGCAGTGAGATTGGCGATATTGATAGGCTCTCCGATGTACGGAAAAGCGATGTATTGGCGATTCGAAGCATCCGGAACTTGCAGGAGATCCATCACCGTAATCGGAAATATAAATATAGCCGGAAATTTGCCGATTTCTAGTTCCTCTTTGCCTCCACGTTTTATAAATTAAATTCCTTTTTTTCTCCCTTTTTTCCATATGTGCTTGTGAGCAACGTGGAGCGTGATTGAAATTAAATGCACTATGAAGAATATATTATTAGATTTTCATTTATTTTTTTATTAGATTTTTCAACTAGTGATAAATGACTATCCGCTCTCTGAATTCAATGTGCATTTTATTG